>CANJKZ010000271.1:810000-1193736 GCA_947471745.1 Closterium sp. Naga37s-1 | reverse complement strand
CTATAGTCTGTGTGGCTGTAGTGGGGTAGACAATATGGGGTACAACATTTCTAGGTTTTCCTACTTGTACCCACCTTCTTGCTAGTTCATTCATTCCTCATTCTTCACATCGAACTCACGATCCTGTTAAAAAATACGTGCAAGGGGGTTATTCGAAATACGCGGAATCTGGTACTTCGGCGCCGAATTCGTCGCCCCCAGCGGTTTTTCGAAGCAGGAATTTATTGAGCGCGTTGCTTAGCTGAAACTCCGCGAGTGAAAACGGCTCTGATTACCAAGTGTCACAGGACCGAAATTCCACTCGAGAATGTTGCACTAAATGTGAGTACAAGGCGTATTTATACTTAGAAATACATAGATACAAAAGATAATCCGAACCTTCGGGAACGCGCTCTTCTATGATAGACAATCAAAAGTGCGCATAAGCATGCAAGCCCTTTGGCACATTGGATTATGGCAAGATTACGCCTTGTACACCACCGTCGGTGATGTCGGTGCCGTATAATGTAAATGTCGGTGCCGAAAATTTAGAATAAGTGGAATAATCGGAAAGCTCTAGAAAATAGAATAGCAGTCCAATTGAGGTGACATAAAGTGCAAATGAAAGAGGAAAATAAGGAGAATAAGATAGAATAAAAATATAGAAATGAGAAATATGTCGAACGTCGATGTACTCTCACAATTACACTCTCAAAGTTACACATGGTGCAGTAGGTCCTTCAGCGTTTCAGACTTCAGCACTTGACCACACAACCCACTTCTCTTGCCGTTGACCATAGACTCACCAGTTCTTTTCCTGATGAGCCCTTTTGAGTCCGGTGGGTCCCTACTTGCCTCATGTACCTGATGACTTGTACTGGACCGGACCTCCGCCTTTCCTCTCAGGATCCTCTCTCGCTTTGTTGCAACTGGGAGACACCGTCGTGTTCACTCGACAGCTGCTGTGAGGGTGGCAAAGTACCTGGCGAATACATCAAGCTGGGGCTTGTGCTTGGAGGGAGACAGCCAGATGTTCTGACCAATCACTACAACTCTTCCAACGCCGAACGACGTGGATACTCAGTGGTCTACTCAGGGGTACTGCTTCAACTCGGGCGCTGGAGGATGTGTCGTGGAGGTCCACACGGCATCGTCTATGGCTTCGTCTAGTGCTGAGGCAGAGATCTACGCGGGTGCCATGGCTGCGCAAGAGCTTCGATGGTTGACTTCCTTGCCTTTACCGACCTTGGTGAGCGTCGAGAGCCTCGACTGGAGAGCATAGTGAAGCACATCGATATTAGGTACTTTCTTCTGCGAGAGTTGTAGCGACGCAGACAGGCCACGCTTGGACTTCGTTGAGTCAGAAGCCAAACACTGCAGACATCTTTACCAAGTCCCTTCCGCATGGTGACCACCACAGGTTCTATCTGCAGCTAGGCCTTGTTGACGTTCGCCCTCGGTGACTGTAGTCTGGCTTCTTGTTTCTTCCTGTAATAATATGCACATATATATTTATGTGAACACTTGACTGGCGTTTTGTGGCTACTTGCTTGTGCTTAGATTGTGTGGTGAATTCGTGATCCACCCTGAGATTTGCATTTTTGCTTTTCTTGACTAGTCTTGTGACCATTTTTTCTTTAGTTTTGTTTTGATGCACCTAACTTAGCCTATGGGGGTGTGTCAAATGTTTAATCGTTTAGATAGGCTAAAGTGAGGTAGTTCTTAGAGGGTACATGATTTCTCTCGAACTTCACTACTTGTACCCTATGCTGCCTAGTAACATGATCCTCCTACCTACCTTACTTTCTTAGCTTCTTAGATTCTGAGAGTGTGGTACACTTCATCTACACAAAACAAGTTTTGACCATCAAACATGCGTCTTGCAAGTGGATGGGATTGTAGCCTGCTCCGACATGATCAGTTTTGTTCGTTCACTTTGCTGTCCAAAGCCCAAATTAGCTGGGTAGAATTTTGAGTCGACTCAAATCTCGACTCATTACACCGCGGATTATATGTGGAGAGGTTTGTTGCATGGCAAATTGGTTGTAACCTTAACAGGCTACTGGTACGCGCGCGACTTCTACAGTTGCTGCCTGACAAAGATGCGAATTCGAACTTCAACGAAGACGCTCCAAGGATTGAAGACGTGGCCACCTGAGAAGTTTTCACGGGTGACATGGAATGGTCCCCCGTTTTTTCGGGTAGACCTGGTGTAGATAACCAAGAGATCAGTTTTTCTGAGGCTCCGTTTCTTCTTGAAGCATAGCTTAGCTTTGCTTCTTTCATTAGCACTGATGAAGGCCAGCTAGGGTCGCCCCTTAACGGCCAAAATATGTTTGTTTTTGTGAGAGTACGACGGCTTATGCTGGCTTTGCTAGCTTGCCTGGACTTTATTATGCTATATCTAGCTTGGGTTTTTTTTGTCATGCATAGATATGCTTGATTTCGTAGGTTAGGTGCATTCCTATATTTTATTATAGTTATAGCACCGAACCAGGTTACGTGTACCGAACTCAAGCCTATTCTAAAGTTTAGAAGAAAGAAGAGGGATGCACTAGCAAGAATGGGGATACAATAGGAAACCCTAGAAGGGTTGTACTCGCTATAGAGCACCCCACTACAGGCTAGAGCATAAGATAACATTCTGACACACCCCCATAGCCAAAGTGGGGTGTAATCAGCAGAGTAAGCAAAGGAGTACAAGCTCAGGGTGGGATCACAATGTCACCACACATTCTGAGCACAAGTTCAAGAAGCAATAGTTTAAGTTCACAATTATGAGCAAAGCTAGTGGTAGTCACAACGGGCAAGTGAGGAGGAGGAGAGAGAGTGAGAGGAGAGGAGATAGGAGGCGACGGCTGAAGCTGCAGACACACAGGCAACAGGAGGCAGACTGGCACAGCGGCTACCGGACAAAGTCCCCGGAATACAGGAGTAACAGGCCCCGCGGCTAAAGTAGCGGCAGACGAGCAACGGACCCACGGGCGGCTGGCACAGCTGGCTACGACTGGGCTACCGGACGAAGTCCCCGGAATACAGGTGCTGCTGGCGACACGACGGCAACCTCCATTCAGCTTCCCCAAAACTATCCCACTCCCCCCTGGCACATACCCGCTGCTACACCGCTAGCTCCACTCCCCCTTCACCCCCCCTTAGTACCACTCCACCGGCTCCAACACGTCCACCCCCCCTCAGCGGCAGCTGCAGCACAGGGAGACGGAGGAGGAGGAGGAGCAGGGAACAGTACACAGTGGGTGCACCCCCATACCCCGCACCCCCAAACCCTAATACAGGAGAATGGGGAGTAGGAGGGGTGGGGCACGAGTAGAAGCGCTGGGGGACAGTAGGGAGGGCAGGGGCAGCAAGGAGCGGGCCCCACCACGGGCCTGGTAGGGTCGCCCGACACCGCGCGTAGGCGGCCTGAGCCGCGCGCGGGCCTGGCGCCGTCCGAACGGGCCGCGCGTGGGCCTGGCGCAGCCCGTACGGGTGGCGCGCGGGCCTGGCGCAGCCCGTACGGGTCGCGCGCTGGCCTGGCGCAGCCCGTACGGGTCGCGCGCTGCCTGTACGGGCCGCGCGCAGGCCACGACGGGCGACGGGGGGCGACGAACGGGTCCCCGTCGCCCGTCGCGGCGCCTCCCGAGGGCGACGCGACGGTTGACGGGGCCGAAGCCCGCCGCGCGCCTCGGGGCGCACAGCGGGCAGAGAACCGCCGCGCGCCTCGGGGCGCACGGCGGGCAGAAAAACCGCCGCGCGCCTCGGGGCGCACGGCGGGAAGAAAACCGCCGCGCGCCTCGGGGCGCACGGCGGGAAGAAAACTGCCACACGCCACGGGGCGTGCGGCACCGAGTGTAGTGGTAGGAGTTGCAGCGGAAGCTAGGAGGTGGTAAGCCCACCCACAAGATCGATCCAAGGGGATCGACCTGCTCTGATAGCATGTTAAAGTTTAGAAGAAAGAAGAGGGATGCACTAGCAAGAATGGGGATACAAATAGGAAACCCTAGAAGGGTTGTACTCGCTATAGAGCACCCCACTACAGGCTAGAGCATAAGATAACATTCTGACACTGTTTCCACCGAATTGCTTTCTACTGAGTTCGGGCAAGGTTCTGTTCGGGACGCTTCGCGACCCTCAGAAACATTCGCGTAACACCTCGGTAACTAGCCTTGTGTCAAGACTATATATATCCTCGTGTTGTGCCCAGGTGAATCATTCAATTACAATTCTTTTTCCTTAGCTCGATCCTAGATCCTCATAGTTTTACTCTACTGCTGAAGTTTTTTAGTTAGGATTTTTGAGATCTAAGTAATACAGGGGGGTATTTACTATCTATTCTTTGCTTTAAGCCTGACTAAGTTTGTTGCTCGCATAAAATTATGTCACAAGACTAGTTGGCACTTACGCTTGACTCAGACGACCCCACACTTAACGAGGGTAGTTCTGCTATTGTGATCCACGAGACAGTTTTTCCCAAGACTTACACGAGGTATCGCACGCAACGACAACGAGTTCGCGAACTTAAAGGAGTAAATCGTGCTGCACCAACACGCGGACCGACATCGCATAACGAGCAAGCAAATTCACCTCCCGCCATGAAGATGAATCCCGCTTCAAACGCTACTCCTGTGATGGCACCTGCAGCATTTACGAGCGCCAACCCGGCTGTTCCTGAGCAGTTCAACATTCTTGAGTGTTTTAAAGGCTGGACAGCGATGGCGATCAAGGGTTTTCAGGAGGATTTCAAAACACTCTTGAAGGCGAAGTCCAAGCTTCAGAAGATGAAGACGCTTGATGAGCAAGGTGTGATTCTTTATAGTATCGCACCAAAGCAGTTGAGTTCGAGACGAAATACCCTGCTGTTCAGGAGAAGTCTGCAGCTTCGGTTGCTGTTGTTTATCTGGAGAATCAAAAGCGTATCCAAAAGGACTTTATTGCTTTGAAAGAGATGGAAGTTGAGGAGATTTTGGCGGCTTCTAACATGCACGTGACAACTTTGGTGACAAAGCTTGAGGACTGCCTGAAAAGTCTCTCGGAGAACTCTGACCTGGCGTATCTAGAGGAAGAGTAAAAGGGCCTGCATCGAGAAGGCACAGTCCGACATAAGCCATCACCAGGGATGAGATTATCATCCGGGAGTTGGAACGATAGAAAAAAACGTGAACCTAAGGATTTGAAGAAAGTTGCCGCGGCTGGAGAGATCAACAGAATGGATTTGGATCCGACGATCGACGCAATCGTTTAGAAGCACGTAAAGAAGGTCCGAGAACGGCTTCGCAAGGAGTTTGCGGCGAAGCTTTACAAAGAACTATCTGCAAAGCTTCAGAAGATTACGTTGGAGAAGGTCTCTCCGTTGACCACCGCCGCCGATTCTAAGCCCCTGAACAATAAGGCGAAGAAGAAGCAGGGGAAAAGGAAGATTTTTTTGCGCTCCTACTAACGGCAAGGAGAAGGGCCGAGCAGCACCGAGGCAGGCCTGGGTTCCAAAAAACGGAGGCGGCGGCCCCGCAAAAGGGCCGCCAAAGAAGAAGTAACGGCGCGGGATCTCGCGCTTCGTTGGTTCGGCCGCTTGACTTCATGACAAGCCATGCCGCGGGTCCGAAACAACGGAGTGCATAACCTGAGTGCTAAGGTTTTAACAAACGATGAGCGACGAGCACTCGAGATGGGACTGAAATTCGTGCCAACGCCTACCAGGAACCCTTCCATCGAAGCAGATCTCGATCAACTACATCGACAAATTTCTCTGCATTTCTTCTTCAAGGATAAAGGGGATTCATCTGAGATGTCACGCTTCCGTGTGCGCAACCCAGATTGGAAACCCGATCGAGAAGTTGTCCCTGGAGTCGGTGTTCAGGGAGGCCCACAACGACCTCTCTTACCTTCTGAAAGCGACGACGCCACGACGGGGTTTCAACATCTCGTCAGGAATTCGTAAGGCGTTGCGCTCCCTCACCACCGACCGCAGCATCGTCATCAAACCTGCAGAAAAAAACGTTGGCGTTACTATCCTCGATCGGCAGCACTACATCGACTTGTGTATGGAACATCTCGGGGATGCAGAAGTGTACCAGCCGATTGAACGTGATCCGACGCCACGGGTTCTGCAGCAGCTGCCTGAGTTGAAGGTGACGTGGGGACCGGCTTTTCCAGACAGTCTCTGGACATATTTCTTCAAGGAACCACTCGGGGAATGGTGGCCATCTGCATTCTACGCATTGCCTAAGCTTCACAAGAAAGTACCTGTGGGGCGACCGATCGCTACCTCACACTCATAGGTCACGACTAATGTGAGCAAGTGGCTTGACGCTGAACTTCGCCCACCGGTCTTCAATCATCCTACGTATCCGGGATTCTCTCTCTCTGCTGACAACGCTCGAACGCACCACATTTCCGACGACGGTACTTCTAGCGACGTATGTCGTAGCCGCTCTCTACCCCAGCATTTCGATCGGGCGCGGCCTTGATGCTGTCAGCTGTTTTCTGATGAGGGAGAAACCGCAACTCACCCCACCTCTCTTGGCCCTTCTGGGTTAGGTCATGAGGAACTCTTTCGTCGAGTTCGGCGGCCGGAACTTTCACCAACTACGAGGCACCACCATGGGTACACCTGTGGCAGTCCGCTTCGCGATCCTGTTCATGAGCCGCCTGGATGAGTTACTTAACCGCATTTGGACCAGAACATTACCCCTTTACCATGTATGCTACATCGACGATGGTCTAATCGTGTGGCCGGGGACGTGGGCAGATTTGGAAGCCTACCTGCGCACCTTGAATGAGCTTGATCCGAACATCCGGATCACATGGTCTGTTTCGGACTGCTCCATCGACTTTCTGGACGTGGTTCTCTTTAAGGGACCACGGTTTTAGGAGCAGGGTACTCTGGATTTTGGCACGTTTTAGTGGCCGATGAACAAGTATCTCTATCTTCCCTTTGCTTCCTTCCACCCACAGCATTGCAAGGAAAAATTCACACACAATTGAAGTGGTACCTGCTCCGCTCTACATCAGCTGCGGCTTTCCTCGCAAGGAAGAAGGCTTTCTTCGGCCGGCTTCGTGATCGTGGTTACCCACCTGCCTTTCTGCACCCAATCTTCCAAAGCGTCACCTTCGCTCACCGTTCGTCACTCCTCGCCACTATCATCGTGTCAGAATCCCAACCACTAACTACTGGGATAAAATGGCTTGTTTGTATAGTGGGTGAGTGCGCCCATAACCCCTCTAGGCCAATGTGCCTGTAACCCTTCCCTAGGATCAATCAGGGATCGCCAGTGGACCTCTGACACCCCCCCATACTGGGATGCCCGAGGTGCACACACTGGGATTCGAACCCGAGACCTTCGTTCTGATACCATGTCAAAATCACAGCCACTAACCATTGGGATGAAAGGGCTTGTTTGTGTAGCGGGTGAGTGCGCCCATAACCCCCTAGGCCAACGTGCCTGTAACCCTTCCCTAGGATCAATCAGGGATCACCAGTGAACCTCTAACACATCGCTAACCAGGCACTCCGGCAACAACTTTCTCTCCCATCCCGTGGACCCCTAGTTTTGAAGACACAGTACACTTCGGTGTCTGCTCGTCTCAGGCTGGCGGTCCTTTTGAGTCGACTCAAAACTCGACTTATTACACGCGGATTATATGTGGAGAGGTTGTTTGTTGCATGGCAAATTGGTTGTAACCTTAACAGGTCACTGGTACGCGCGCGACTTCTACAGTTGCTGACTGGCGAAGATGCGAATTCGAGATTCAACGAAGACGCTCCAAGGATTGAAGACGTGGCCACCTGAAGTTTTCAAGGGTGATATGGATTCGTCCCCGTTTTTCGGGCTGACCCAGTGTAGATAACCTAGAGATCAGTTTTTTATGAGGCTTCGTTTCTTCTTGAAGCGTAGCTTAGGGGGTGGTACATTGCGCCCTGGTCCATTTACAGGGAAATGGACCAGGTTAGACAAGGGAGCACCAGTTTTCAGGGACCACTCGCGAAAGTGGTCCCTGCCTGCTACCCGCGTGGTCCCGGGCACCATTTGCAGCCGACCCCAACAGCACAGTGTTTTACAGTTTCGCAAAAGCAAGGTGGACGAAAACCAAGTCGCACCTTGTCACACGCGAACTACATTTCGCGACGGCTCGAATCACGAAAAGGGTCGACGTTTTGTTTTCGCGAGTGCCTGGGCCGCGAATTGGGGTCGACTGTTGGAAGTGGTCCCCCAAATCCTGCACGTGCACCGACCACTGTACATGCTGGTCCGTGGGGGGAGCTACCTGGGTCACCTCCTGGGCCGTGTGCTGGTCCATACAGCTGGTCCACGCTGGTCCGCGCAAATCCCCCTGGGTCGCAGTGGCCCAGCGCGGCCCAGAGTAGTTCTGCCGCACATGGCACGGCACACCCCCTTAGCTCTGCTTTTTTCATTAGCACAGATGGAGGTCTGCAAGGGTCGCCCCTTAATGCCGTAACATGTTCTTTTTACTCTACTGCTGAAGTCCTTGAGCTCGGATTGTTGAGATCTAAGTAATACAGGAGAGCTTTTACTGTCTGTCCTTTGCTTTAAGCCTGACTAAGTTTGCTGCTCACTGAGAATTTAGACACAAGGCCGGGTAGAATGCACAGGTTACTGTGATTCCCAGATTGAAACCCTGCACTAGGCTGATTTCCTAAACTTTCTACTACCGGTACATTTATCCTAATGCAATAATTGTGGTGAAAAGGTAGCACCCTTTCGCAAGGGTTCTGAACATCCTGGACCCGACCTGGCTAAGTGTACTGCGCACAACAGAACACTCTTATGTGGTGTACTCCGCATTAATCTTGACATAGTCATAGCTGAGATCGCATCCCCACGCCTTGCTGTCCCCAGGGCCATCCCCAATGGAGATATCGATGATCACTGTGCCGTGCACCTCACCCTTCCCCCTCAGATACTCACTTGCTGCCTTCCTGCTTGCGGCCAGAGGGGAGTAAGGAGGAGGGGAAGGGGAGTGGGAAGGAGGGGAGCGGGACGGGAGTGAAAATGACAAGGATTGAAGAGTTGGTGGTTGTGACAGGAGTGAGATAGAGTGGAGGATTCACGAGCAACGCAAGCATATGGTGTGCATAGGGATAAGCGATGAAAGGCAGATACTTATCCAGTTCCCCCTTCCCCAGTTCCCCCTGTCGAAGGGCAGCGGCAGTCCTTTGTCCATGACCAGAGAGTATCACCCAGGGCAATGCACAGCAGTTTTTCAGAAGCCCTCACCCTGTTCCCCCCTCCCCAGCATGTGTCTGTCAAACCGCAGAGGCTGCCCCTTGTCCATGAGCAGTATGTCACCCAGAGCAATGCGCAGCGCCGTGGGGTCAAAGGTCGTCCCCAGTTCCCTGTCCCCCAGTCCCCTCCCCCCCGCCCCCCTTCCCATCCCCCCAGCACGTGCCTGTCGAACGGCAGCGGCTGCCCCTTGTCCATGAGCAGAATGTCACCCAGGGCAATGCGAAGCGCCGTGGGGTCAAAGGGCACGCCTGCGTACCCCGCTGCACACGCTATGCGCCCCCAGTTGGGGTCGCGCCCGTACACTGCCGCCTGTCAGAGGGGATTGGAGAGGAGTGGGAGGGGTGAGAGGAGTGAGAGCAGTGCAAGGAGAGGTTTGGGGCGGGGAGGGGGAGGCAAGAGGGCTGCTGGAGAACGGGGCAGAGCGGAGCACGACACCGCAGGAAAACAACCACAAGAAAGGACGTTGGCAACAAATGTACTAGTAGAGAGAGGTAAGGAGAATGGCCAGTAGACACGATACAAGTGAGGTTGGCATGATTATGCTGGTTCCATGTTCAATGCAAGATTCATTTTCATAACAGATTCGGCTTCGCTCAATCACCTTGGCAAGGGATGATGCTGCCACCGAGCGCGCCACCACTGCTGCATCCGCCTCCGTCTTCGCTCCTGATACATGCACCTGATGGGTTAGGTGTGAGTGACAAGGTGGAGAGAAGAGGAGGGGGTGAGCATCTGACTTCTGAGACGTATAGAAAAGCACAGCTGCATCAGCCTCTGTCTTCGCTCCTGCCACATGCACCTGATGTATTTGACGTGACGTGTGACAAGGTGGGAAGGGATGAGGCAAGGGGGAGCGGATGAAGATGGATGAGGAGACGAGATTGTCGAGAGTGGAGAGCGGGAAGAGGAGAGTAGGGAGAGGAGGCAAGGAATGACGGGGAACGTGAGAACAGAAGCAAAGAGCAACACAGATAGAGGAGTGCTAAGTGGTGACAAAAAAGGGAAATGATGGGAGGGGGAGTGGAGCGGGCAGTTTCATTCACTCGGTTCTCAGGTGCGCGTGTGCGTGCACGTGTGTGTGGGCGTGTGCGTGCTCGTGTGTGTGGGCGTGTGCGCGCGCGTGTGTGTGGGCGTGTGCGTGCGCGTGTGTGTGGGCGTGTGCGTGTGCGTGCGCGTGTGTGTGGGCGGTGCGTGCGCGTGTGTGTGGGCGTGTGCGTGCGCGTGTGTGTGGGCGTGTGCGTGCGCGTGTGTGTGGGTGTGTGCGTGTGCGTGGGCGTGTGCGTGTGCGTGTGTGTGGGCGTATGCGTGTGCGTGGGCGTGTGCGTGTGCGTGCGCATGTGTGTGTGCGTGTGCGTGCGCGCGTGTGTGTGTGCGTGTGCGTGCGCATGTGTGTGTGCGTGTGCGTGCGCGTGTGTGTGTGCGTGTGCGTGCGCATGTGTGTGTGCGTGTGCGTGTGTGTGGGCGTGTGCGTGCGTGTGTGTGTGGGCGTGTGCGTGCGCGTGTGTGTGGGCGTGTGCGTGCGCGTGTGTGTGGGCGTGTGCGTGCGCGTGTGTGGGCGTGTGCGTGCGCGTGCGCGTGTGTGTGGGCGTGCGTGTGGGCGTGTGCGTGGGCGTGTGCGTGGGCGTGTGCGTGTGCGTGGGCGCACCTCGATGAGGCAAGTGGCGCCCTCCCCATCCCATGCGATGGCCTTGGCCAACCCTTGACACACCTGCCGAGGGCGTGCAGGGGAAGGGCGGGGGGACAGTGGGGGGAGGGCGGGGGGGGATTTGGGGGGAGGTTGGGGAAGGAGGGGAGAAAACGACGGGTAAGGGCAGAGGACTCTCAGGTCAATGAAAGGCGGCAGATGGAGGACAGGTGGAAGATAGCACTAGGTAGAAAGGATTGGTCTTGAAAGCTACGAGGTAGAAAGTCATCAAAAGCTGTAGAATAAAAAAAAAGCACAATCAGTGTGGTGCATGAGAATGCGGGGCATACGGGCAACGCAAACCGAGGCAGACGAAAAGCACTTGGGCGAGCGAGTGGCGAGAGAAAGGCATGCGTGAGTGAGTGAGCAAGTGAGCGACTGAGTGAGTGAGCGAGAGAACGAGGAAGCGAGTGAGTGGGTGAGTGAGTGAGTGTGGGATCGCATGCAGTGACCCTCACCGCGTCCATCGCAGCTTGCAGCTGCCTGCCCTCCTCCAAGGCACTGTCCGCTATCCCTCCACCCCCCCCCCCCCCCCCGCCTTGAAATCCACTCACGATATACCCTCAGGAGTGAGCGAGGGACTGAGAGTGGAAGAGAGAAGGGCCTTTTCACAGAGAGCCTCACCGCGCCCATCGCAGCCTGCAGCTTCTGCCCTCCTGCGATCCCCTACCTCAAAATCCACTCACAATATACGCTCAGGAGTGAGCGGGGGGGACTGGGAGCGGAAGAGAGAGCCTCACCGCGTCCATGGCAGCCTGCAGCTGCCTGCCCTCCTCCGATGCACTGTCTGCTATCACAGGCCCCCCTGCCTTGCCGCTCGCCAGCGCTATCACACAGTCGTTGGTGCTCGTGTCCCCATCCACCTGTTGGGCATTGGGGGGGAGGAGCGGGATGCGGGGAAGAGGGACGAGGGAAGTGCCATGCACTGTCTGCTATCACAGGCCCCCCTGCCTTGCCGCTCGCCAGTGCGATCACACAGTCGTTGGTGCTCGTGTCACCGTCCACCTGCATGGGGAGGGAGGTGGGATGAGGGGAGGTGGGTGAGAAGCATCCTTGTTCAAGTAACGGTAGAGAGAGGAAGAAAGAGAGAGATGAAGAGGAGGGAGGGAGGGAGGGATGAGCAGGGCACGCACGGTGATCTGGTTGAAGCTGCGCTGCACGGCTGTGAGCACCACATGCTTCCACAGATCAGGCACCACTGCTGCGTCACATGTCACCACCTGCAGGGACGCGCATGCAGTCACAACATGCATTCAGTCGGGCGGTTGGTCAGGCATTCACGGCATGCATGCACGCACATCGGACAAATAGGTGGAGGGAGGGGATGCGGGGTGAGGATTATTAGAGTAGACTCATATCCGGCAACAGCAAGGCAAGATAGCAAGGCAAGATAGCAAGGCAAGATAGCAAGGCAAGATAGCAAGGCAAGATAGCATGGCAAGATAGCATGGCAAGATAGCAAGGCAAGATAGCATGGCAAGATAGCATGGCAAGATAGCATGGCAAGATAGCATGGCAAGATAGCATGGCAAGATAGCATGGCAAGATAGCATGGCAAGATAGCATGGCAAGATAGCATGGCACAAGCGCACAACGGCCTCCCCACTGTGGGATACATGCTTAACATCATACCAAAATGCACAGTATATTGTTGAGGTGCCTTAAAGCCAGACCGCTTGACATAATATTAAAACTCATAGTTCACGACGCTGAGGTGCAGTGGGCCCATGCCCTTGAACTGATGTGTGTTCTGCGAGCAGTTGTCAAAACAGCGTCACACTTCCGCCTGCCTTCCCCCCTCCCCCTTCCCCTCTTCCCCCCTTCCCCCTCCCCCTCCCTCTTCACCCCTCCCCTTTACCCCCTTCCCCCTCCCCCTACCCCTTCCCCCTCCCCCTCACCCCTTTCCTCCCTACCCTCCGAGCATGGTGGCCATGTTGGGGTGGATCATGCCCGATCCCTTGGCCATGTTGGGGTGGATCATGCCCGATCCCTTGGCCATGTTGGGGTGGATCATGCCCGATCCCTTGGCCATGTTGGGGTGGATCATGCCCGATCCCTTGGCCATGTTGGGGTGGATCATGCCCGATCCCTTGGCCATGTTGGGGTGGATCATGCCCAATCCCTTGGCCATGTTGGGGTGGATCATGCCCGATCCCTTGGCCATGTTGGGGTGGATCATGCCCGATCCCTTGGCCATGTTGGGGTGGATCATGCCCGATCCCTTGGCCATGCCTCACCCCTCCGCCTTGCCCCCTCACCCTTTCTCTTTCCCACATTCCATCCCCCCTCCCACCTCCGCCCCTCTCACCCCGAGCATGGTGGCCATATTGGGGTGGATCATGCCGGACCCCTTGGCCATGCCGCCCAATCGCACTGTTGTTGAGCCAATCTGCGGACACACGGGTGGGGGTGGGCGGAAGCAGAGACGGGAACTGGAGGTGTGTTGGAGGGTGGAAGGCACAGGGGCTGCGGCAGAAGAGGTGGCCATGTTGGGGTGGATCATGCCCGACCCTTTTTCCATGCTGCCCAATCGCACTGTTGTTGAGCCAATCTGTGGGCAGAGAGGGGCGGGGGTGGGAGGGTGCAGAGACGGGCGCAGGGGAAAGGGGCGGGGAGAAGGGAGGGTGGGATGTGATGAGGATGAGAGGTGTGTTGGGGCACGGAAGGCACGGGGGGGTGGCAGGCACGGGGGTTGTGGGGTGATGTGGTGCATATGTTCGGGTGGATCATGCCCGAACCCCACCGGCGTCTACCCTCTCCACACCCGCCCGCCAATCTCTCCCCCTCACCTGCGTCTCGATGGCAACGCTCTTGCTGACCAGGTCCATGGTGGTGATGGCCACGAGGTGCATTCTGAGTCCACTCAGAACTCCCCCCCCCCACCTACATCTCTCTTCCTACCTGCAACCCTCCTCCACCCCTCTCACCTGCGTCTCGATGGCCACGCTCTTGCTAACCAGGTCCGTGGTTGTGATGGCCACTGCTGCTGCCAGCCCGCTGCCAGGGGGAGAAGCGGAGAGGAGCAGAGAGAAGGGGAGAGCAGAGGAGAGTAGAGAAGGGAGTGAGGAGAGAATGGCAGTTGCAGGAGGGCGGGGGAAAGAGCATGCATGTGCATGTGCAAGCGCATGTGCACGTGCAAGCGCATGTGCACGTGCAAGCGCATGTGCATGTGGCTGTCAAGATGCATAGTCTTACGCTTCAGGGGTGGACGAGGCAGCATCAACGAGAGAGGGGAGAGCGTCGATAAGAGGAGCCTGCACGAGGGGGGAAAGCAGAGCGGAGTTCCACAGGGAACGCTTAGCTGGTTAGTAGAACAGAGTGGGAGCGAGAGAACACAGACAGGGCAGCGCGGAGTGGAAAACTGACAATTAAAAAGTGTGAAAGAAGGCAAGAAAAGGTATGTTAGGCTGGGTGCGAAGCATGTGGTGGGCGGCTGATGGATCAGAGGCAGTGCTCCGTGGTGTTTCAGGCCATAGCAGAGCGAGTGGCTCAACGGGCTCAACGGGCTCTTTGACCTTTCCGAGCTCACTCCACCCTTCCTCCTCCTTGATCCGCTGTCCAAACCCAGTGACCCCCGTTCACTGCACTAACCGCACCAGCACCAACACTGACGACACGAAGTGGCTTCTGTGTCGACTGAAACCAGAGATTTCTTATTGGCCTGGCAGCACCCACCTTCTTGATGCACTGCCCGATGACCCCCGTCGACTGCACCAGCACTGATGCTGGTGGCACGGGGTGGGATTTGAGTCGACTCAACAGTTAATCCATCGTCCTGATACCCTTGTTGCCTTTTGAGCATTCTCAAAAGTGACTCCTGATACCCTTGTTGCCCAACCCACCTTTTTGATGCGCTGCCCGATGACCCCCGTCGACTGCACCAGCACCGACTCTGCTGACACACCCAGCAGCTGTTGGAAAGGCGGGGAAGTGGGGGAAGGCGGGGAAGGGGGGGAAGGCGGGGAAGGCGGGGAAGGGGGGAAAGGGGGGGAAGGCGGGGAAGGAAGTGGAAGCAGGGGAAGCAGAGGGCGGGCACACAAGCACAGGTGAGAGGGATTAGGTAGATGGGGCATTGGGCGGATGTGCATCGGACAATGCGTGGGGAGGAGAGGACAGGGAGGAATATGGAGAGGTTGGACCGACGAGCACAGGTGGGCGATGGGACTGGATGCGTGATTGGATGTGGGGATGGCAATGGGGCAATGGGGCGAGGGGATGGGGGTATTTGGAGCAACAGCAGAGGTGGTGAGAGAGTAGTGGTTAGGGATAAATTGGTCAGCCTGGGAGAGGAGCAGGACCATTGACTAGGAAGAAGGTAAATAGGATTAGGATTGTTAAGGTGAAGAGAGGGAAAGTTGAGAAAGGAAGAGGGAAACTGTTTGCCACCCATCCCATGCCGATCCATGACAAACAATGCCACAACCGACCACGCCATGCTACCATGCCATGCCATGGTGGTACCTTGGCCAGGGACTCAGCGCACTCGACGGTGTCCGCATAGCCAGCATCTCCCTGTGAAAGGGATGGGCGGAGGCATGGGGGTATGGGGGCATGGGGGTATGGGGGCAAGGGGCCATGGGGGTATGGGGGTATGGGGGCATGGGGGTATGGGGGTATGGGGTATGGGGGTATGGGGGTATGGGGGTATTGGGGTATGGGGTATGGGGGTATGGGGGTATGGGGGCATGGGGGTATGGGGGTATGGGGGCATGGGGGTATGGGGGTATGGGGGGCATGGGGGTATGGGGGCATGGGGGTATGGGGGCACGGAGGCATAAGGAGGGGATGGGAGCAAGCTCTTATCGTGGTGCGAGTGTATAATCTGGTACTAAGATGCGTGCGTGGGGAAGAGGGGCAAGTGGCATGCGTGGAGAAGGGATAGCAATCGAGGGAGCAACAGTCATTCTACTCCATAAGAAACGTGAGCACCCGGTGGACACACATTCTAACACAAACAATCACAATATGCGGCTCAAAATGACTGTGGTAGCATAGGTAAGCACACACCCCTCTCACATGCTCGCTGCTCTCTCACTCGTGTGGGCAGCAACAGACGGATGGCTCACCGTCGCTGCGTTGGCCTGCCCTGCATTGGCTATCACTGCTCGAGCCTGCATGTGGGCACCGCACGCACAGCACCGCACAGCACCGCACAGCACAGCACAGCACAGCACAGACAACACAGCACAGACAACACAGCACAGACAACACAGCACAGCACAGACAACACAGCACAGACAACACAGCACAGACAACACAGCACAGCACAGCACAGCACAGACAACACAGCACAGACAACACAGCACAGACAACACAGCACAGCACAGCACAGCACAGCACAGACAACACAGCACAGACAACACAGGTAGTGCAAGTCAGTGCAACACACAGCACAGCACCGCACCGAACACCACAGCACATAGCACAGGCGGTTGAGAGATGAGAACCAGGGAGAAGGGAAGTAAGAGAGCTCCGGCAAGGCGGGCGAAGGAAGGCGATCACATCATTACAAGGTGGGCTGGATGAGACACCAGAGCACATGCATCCCACCACACGCTAACACAAAGCACGCTTGTAAAAACCGTGCATCACAGCTTCCATCTCTCGCAACCCGTGCCCTCCCTTCCCTCCCCCCCTCTCTCCCTCGCTCCCTGCCTCCCTCGCCTTTTGCTCTCGTCCCTCTCGGCCCCAACCCCCCCTCCCCCCTTTCTCTTCTCCCCCACCGTGCTGGTCCCCTGCAGCGCCTTCTTGCAGTAGAGCACTGGCGCTGCCGCCACCACGTTCTGAGTGAACGTCGCTGGGGCAGGGAATGGGAGACAGTGGGGAGAGAGGGCGGGGAAGGAGAATGGTGGAGAAGGTGGGGAATGAGCCGGGGGAAGCGAGGAAGGAAGGGCTGAGCAGGGGAGAATGGGGGATGGGAGAGGGGTTCTGGGGAGAGGAGGCATGCGTACTTCTCTGAGCAAAAGAAAAAAAAAAGCAGGGACCGGGGTGGAGAGGGGATGGGGGGTGGTGCGCGGGAAGGAAATGCGGAAGGAGGGGGGCTTCTCAGGGTAGGGTGTGCAGAAGAGGGAATGTGGACTGGAGAGGAGGTGAAAGCATGCGTGCAGTGTGACATGGGTGCGGCCATGCACACACCTGCAAGCAACAGTGGCGTCACTGTCCGCGAGCACGAGAGCAGGGCCAGGTGTGGCTTCTGCCTCGACTCAATACGTATGAACCTCCTCAGATCAGAATGGCCTGTGAGTGAAGTGCACTCATAACGCCTCGTATCATATCATATCGCGCACCTGCAACGGTGGCGTCGCTGTCCGCGAGCACGAGCGCCAGGTCCGGCTTCTGCCCTGCTGCTCTGAGCGCCGCGTACTTGCCGTACGCCTTGAAGCCCTTCGCCGCCACCACCCCGCCCTCCACCTGTGATTAGCCACAGGGGTACATGCAGGGGTGTGGAGGGGCGTGGATGGGACAGGGACTGATTAAGCCTCTTACAACTGCGTGCATTTGAACCATTCACTTCATTCACTCATTCCTCCTGTTATTCAAAGCTTAGTATCGACGTTACCTAACAGTACGCGCACTTCTGGTACCTATTTCATCCCCCACCTTTGTACTCGATATGCAATCCACGAATACCGTCACATAAGAACCATAAACACCACCCATATGTGACTCATAGTTAGCCGTTGTTAGCAATCAACCACCACAACTAATCACCGTGACCACCTTCGTTCTCTAATGTTCCTCACTTCCTCTTCCAATCCCCTTTCCCTGTTTCGCTCTACCGCTCGTCCACCCTGTCACGTACCCCTTGCTCCCCCCCCCTCTCTGCCCGCCCCCTAATCCGAGCATCTGATTTTCCTCCCCTTCGTCCCCCCCTTCCCCGTGTTCCCCCATCCGCGCACCTCTTTCCACGGCCCTTCGGGCAGCAGGATGGGCGCGGCGGGAATGAACTTCCCCGCCTCTGCTGCCGCCGCCTCCGCTTCCGCCGACGCCGCGCTCACGCGCATTCTGAACGGCCGTTGCGCGGGCTGGGGATGCGAGCGGGAGGCGAGGGGAGGGGAGGGGGCGGGGGAGGGGGAAAAGAAGAGACAAATGAGGGGCGGCGGGGTATGGGGGAAAGGGGGGGAGAAGGCGGGGGAAGGGGGGGTAAGGGGGAAGGGCAAGGGGGGTATAGTGGATGGGTGGGGAAGGGGGAAAATTGGGATGGGAGGATGTTAGAGGTAGGGGAGGGAGAGAGTTAGATACGATGAACCGGTGACTAGAGAGAGAGCGGGGCGGATCCGGGAAACGAACGGATTAATCTGAATTTGAACCAAGTGGGAGGGTGCGCTGGATACCCTCACACGCTGTGCAGCCTTGTTGTGGGACGGCAGAGAAGCAGAGAGACAGATAGGCAGAGAGGCAGAGAGAAGAGACAAGAAAGAGAAAAACAAGGCTGCGATCCGCGTGAAAGGGGTGGCCAGAAGAAGACTCGGAATGCAAGCTCGAGAAAGGTGAAATCGTGGAGGCGCCTGAAGGATCCCACTCTTCTCATGATCAAATCAGGTAGAATCAGGTAGATAATCAGGCGCCTGGGAGTGAATCATTCATTCGTTCGACCCATTCGGCACCAGCTTGGTGCGGCGCGACACTGACCTTGCAGGTGAGCGGGGAGTGGCGCAGGCGGAGCTCGCGGCCAGCGAAGCTCCGACCAGCTGCTAGACAGGCTCGCGCAGCCGCTTGGCGATCTGTGATTGGCGCGAGAGAAGAATGAGGGATAACAAGAGAGGAGACGCAAGGTCTCTCTGTTGATCTGTGCCGATCGGAATTTGGAAAATGTGTAACGCGTATGGATAAAGTTGCGACGAATCGCAGCCTGGAGCGTGTAGCGCGTATGGATCAAGTTGCGGCAAATTGCAATTTGGGAAACGCCGTGGGTGACTGATTGCTACGAAGCAAGGGTGACAAGTAGCACATTCTGTGACGAATATCGTGCTCGAACCTTTGAGATCCGACGCTCGTGCGCTCGAAATGGCAGTCGAAGCGGCACGGGTGCTGATGGAGGATGTGGTGACGGCAGCCATGGCTGGGTTGAATGTGCGTGGAGCGGGTTGATGGATGGAATCTCTCAGAAACAATCAGAATTTCAAATTCAGTTTTTTTGCATTCGGAATTCAGAAAAGCTTGGGGGGAAGGAGCTGCAGGGGAATGGGGGAAGTGCAGGAGTGGGCAGGGAACGAAAGCAGGAGGGGCGGGGGTGGGAGGGGGGAAGGGGGGTGACGGGGGGGGGGGGAATTGAATCCTGGTACTGCAGAGATGGGGGAAGAGAAATTTGCGCTGGACGTCCTAGTGGCAAACAGAGTGTGTGCGCTTTACTGGGAGCCGTCGATTAAATTCACGATGGCGAGGTGTCACAGGCTGGTCACTTTGGCTGCTCAAGAAAGAGAGGTTTATCATCCAATGGGGGCGCCGCACGGCCCACGTGGTCCCTCGCATGAGAACAATTCGGTAGCCGTTATTATGAAAGAACAACTCGTGTCCAACTGACAAGGTATGCAGTGTGGAGCTATATAACAGAATGGTCCGAATCCACATGACTAAATGGTGATGATCACATTACACATATTCACACGCCTCATTATGCATCTGATGGCGTGGCGTAGACACAGATACGAAACCATAGTGGGAATTATGGACCCCAGTGTTTCAATCGGCAAGGGAGGGGCTGGGTGGGTCGACTATTAAACATGTTCTTACGGTAGTTACTGTTCTGCCATGCCATTTACCGTACAACGAAGATACCATCCATCCATTTTGTGGCTGCAGTACACCTAGTCAATGACTCTGTAGAGCAATTAACCTCCATAATTCAACCCTACATATGCGTAACCAACTGCCCTATCCGTAACTGTTTCACCCGCTCCCCTCCCCTTCACTTGCCACTAGCGGACGGACCGGTGCCACTGCTGCTGCCAGTGCCGCCCTTGATGCCCCCCTGCACTTTACTGTCCACGTCATCATCTCTATCCATGGAAACCTGCGCATGTGCCCCAAGCTTCACTATATCCTCCACCAAAATCTTTCCGTCTGGCAACAACCAAGAAAACACGCGAAGGAAAAACAATATCAGCATATAAAAACCCGTAGTGACATGCTCCTGAGTCCTGTGTCAACACTCCATGTAACTCCCTCGCGCGAACTTTCTCGAAGAGAGCAGGAGAACAACGCAATCAAGCAGCCCTCACTTTACTGATTAACGTACATGCCACCACCCCCAACCCCAATCCTCCTCCCACTACCTGTTCCTCACAGCCCGTACATCTCCCATCCAACAAGAATCACGCTACAACACAACAAGCACCTCTCGCACCCCGAAGAACCCAAACACTCCACTTGAACCCACCCTCCACACTCCCATCCTCCCATCCTCCCGCCCTCCCTTCTCCCCCGCCCCTCACGCCACGCACCTGCGTCCTTGGCGAGGTTGCTGATGAGCTCCTCCAGCCCCTCCTGCCCCAGGCTGTCCCTCAGTAGCGCTGCTGCCGCCCCCACCTCCTCTGGGCTCACCTTGCCGTCATAGTCACTGCACACACAGTCATGCACGGTTAAATTTATGCAGAAAAGGAGGAGGAGGAGGAGGAGGAGGAGGAGGAGGAGGAGGAGGAGGAGGAGGAGGAGGAGGAGGAGGAGGAGGAGGAGGAGGAGGAGGAGGAGGGGAAGGGGACAGGGGAGTCGAGACGCGGAGAAGGGAGAAAATGAGAGCCACATAGGTTGATCAAACTTGTACAGGAAAGCAAACCAGTTGCTCGAAAATAAAGAATGAGGATGTGCAGGGTTGGGAGGAGCAAGACGCACCACAGCCTCATGGCCAACTGACACGCACACAACAGGCGCACACAGGTGCATGTTAAGCGTTGTGCGCTGTTCCTGATCTGCCCCACACACGCATTCCCTAGCCTGTGCCCAGGTACAGCTACGTGCAACGACCTGCCTTCCTGTGACTGACACGACCACCACCACTGCTGCTGCTGCTGCTGCTGCTGCTGCTGCTGAGATAAGCATGATATAATCAAGTTTTTTCTCATTGGGGTGTTATGAGGCTGATGGTGTGCGGGCAGTGCGTTCTTTGCTATCATGTAGCTGCCATGCGCCGCTTCTGCTTCAGATTGTGGATCTTGTGTTGGCAGTAGGCTCGTTTTCACCACTGATCCTCCAGATGAACTGCCAAGCTCACGTGCTTTCTTAGCCCTACAGTGCCAGTGATTATGTGCTGAGGGGCTAGTTCACGTGTGCGACAATTGAGTGCAAAGTCACAGTAAAGGTGGTAAAGTGGGAGAGGGAGGTTGCGAGGACAGCCCACTCACGTGTCAAGTGTCTTGAGTCGCTTGCCTATTTTGGCGTCTGCACTGTCCAGTTCCTTCTCTAGCTTGTGCAGCATTGAGTCCACCTGGTAGGGGGTGTGAGGGAAGGAGGGAGGGAGAAGGGGGGGGGGAGGTCATGCAAATGCAAAGAAGTCAGACTCAAAACATTTTCCTATCATGCAAATGCAACACTTTCTCTATCTTGTGCATCATGGGGTCCACCTGGTAGGGCGGATACGTGAAGATTCAGGGGGAAGAGAAAGCAGCAAGAGCAGCAGTGGATCTGCCAGCAGCCAGGAGCAGCCTCTACCCCCTGCGGGGGATGGGCGGCAGCATGAGGTGGGGGAAGGGCGTCAGCAGGAGGTGGGGGGAGGGAAGCGCCCTTCCCCCACCTCCTGCTGCCGGCCTTCCTCCACAGGGGTTGGAGGCTGCTGGCAGATTGTTTGACTGCTGTACTCATTGCCTTTGCTCTTCTCCCTGCAGGGAGAGGTCTCCCATGCCACACTGATGCACATGTATGCACACATGCACGCACACACAAGCACACACCCACAACCTCCCCCCTCCGCCATCCGCCCTCAAATAAACACTACAATCATGGGGGGAAATTTGGGACACCGCAGCAGCTAGTGTAAAGACTAGGTGGGAACACCAGGTGGAGATTTACCTTGGAGATGAGTGCGTCAGACACGTCAGAAGCAGCGGCCTCGCTTGCCTCCTTCTCACTCGCCTCCCTCGCTGCCGCATACGCCACCCGCAGCTCCTCCGCACCCTCTGTGCCGTGCTGCTGCACCATGCTGTTGTACAGCTCGATCTGCAACAAGGGAGGAGTGGCAGAGGGGGTTGGAATTGGACGATAAGGAACAATGGTTGGTGGGCAAGGGAGACCTGAAAGGAGTCCCACCGCGCCCTCTGTGCCGTGCTGCTGCACCATGCTGTTGTACAGCTCAATCTGCAACAGAGAGTTGAGCGGGAGAAAGGGTTAAGGAGCAGATGATGGAGACGAATGGTTGTGGTGGGCCAGGCGAGACCTCAAGGCCATGCTGTTGTGCAGCTCGATCTGGGATGAGGGGAGAGTGGCAAAGAAGGTCGAGGAGCGAATGATGGGGAGAAATGGTTGTTGGCTCACGCACTATTAAAACCCCCTCAATAGGGAGAGCTTCTAGGACTATCTGTGACTTGCTGTGTCAAAGAAATCAGTCAAAGAAAACAGTCAAAGAAAACAGTCAAAGACAACAGTCGAAGAGAACAGTCGAAGAAAACAGTCGAAGAGAACAGTCGAAGAGAACAGTCGAAGAGAACAGTCGAAGAAAACAATCGAAGAAAACAATCGAAGAAAACAGTCTGCGGGACAGAGAGATACAGAAACAAGAGGTGGGGGGGGGAGGACAACATAAACTTACACATGCTCACAAGGAATTTTGGTAGCTTAGCAACTCCCACATGCACGGCCGCACATGCCCCTCATCCCTCCCCCAGCCCCCTCCCCACCCTTCCCCCCTTCCTTTCTTTCCCACCATCACCATCACCCCACCCACACTCCTACCACAGCCAAACCCAACGCCCACCCAACCCCTGTAATTGATGCTTCAACCCGGCGTGCATGGCATGCCCCTCACCTCTTTGTTCACGAGGCGCAGGAAGTCAGCTCGCTCCTTTGCCACCGACTGCAAAGAGGGACGGATTGCATGGGTAACACGGGCGGTGAGGAACATGGGGAAGGGAGAATGAGTGGTGGGAGTGGGTGTGAGTGGAAGAGTGGTTAACGAAGGCAAGAAGAGAGGGCATGGAACGCTCGAGGGAAGGAAAAGCATGAGAGACAGAAGAGGAATAGGAAAGGAAAGGCATGAACGAAGGTGACACAGGAATTGGGAGGGGAATGGGGAACGAATGATGCTTAAGTTTAACAATCCAGACCACCCTCATCCTTCCTTCCTCAAAGGCTCTCTCTTTCCCCCATTTACCACCTCCACCTCCATCGCCTCCCCCTTTACCTTCCTCTCCCTTCCTCTCCCCTCCCCTCCCCTTCCCTCCCATCCTGTCCCGTCCCCTTTCCTCCCTACCCACGCCTCCCTCCCTTGGCCTGCACGCACCGAGCTGGAGGCGAGCACAGCGAGAGCAGCGCTGAGGTCGCAGAGCTGGTCCTTCTTCGCCAGGGCCTTGCGCTCTGCCAGCGCGCGCGCCTCCTCGCCCTCCACCGCAACCCCTTCCACTGCTGCTGCTCCTGCTCCTTCTCCCGCCACGCCAGCAGTGGGCGCAGCAGCAGCAGCGGCGGTGGTAGTGGTGGTGGTGGTGGCGGCTGCTGGAGTGGGAAGAGCCTCGCGCATCTCCTCTCTGGCGAAGTCCCGCCCTCCTGCTAGCTGCAGCCGTGCTGCCTCCTGTGCCTCCTCCTGCTTGAAGGAAAACAAGGATTCAACGGGGATAGAGGAATGGAGTGCGAGAGATACCAAGGGAAGAGCAGGTGTTTGTTGTTAAAGAAATAGGGTAAGGGGGGTGGGGGGTGCAAGGGGGAACGGGGAAGGTAGGTGAGAATGGATTAGTAGGAACTGGTAGGAGTGGAGTGACAAGGGAAGAGTTTGAACAATGGGAGCGTGAGAAGGATAAGCGGAGGGAGAGAATGATGCAAGCAATCAAGCCATGGATGCACAAAGGACATCAGGGTGAAAAATTATAAAGCAGAATACCAGCCAGGTCCGTGCCTCGCTTTGGTGGGTAAACCCGTTTAACTTATCATGTTACTAAGAAGAATCTTTTCATCTTCCCCAGCCATCCCTCCCTCCTCTCCTTCCCGCGGTCATGCCTCCCTCCTCACCCTCCCTCTCAGCTGATTAAACCCCTCGCACCTCAATGAGCCGCTCCTGCTCCTTGATGAGCTTGAGCTTGCGCAGGCGCGCGGACGTCTCTGCCCACCTCCCCCCCCCTCGCTCCCTCCCGCCCTCCCATTGCCTCCCACTCCCTCCCCACCCACCCTCCCTCGCACCTCAATGAGCCGCTCCTGCTCCTTGATGAGCTTGAGCTTGCGCAGGCGCGCGGACGTCTCGGCCTCGTCGTCGCTGGGCACAGTGGCGCCCACAGACCGCACCACCTCCGCTGGCAGCGACGACAGCGTTGCCTGCACTGCCTCCTCCGGCCGCTTGCTGCCCACCAGGAACGCCCTGAGGGAGGAGGAGACGGAGGAAAGAGGGAGGCGGGGGAGAGGCGGAGTAGAAAGCGGGGGAAAAGAGAAGAGGAGTGAAGAAAATGCCGGAGATGGGCACTTGGCCCCTAGAGTTGGCATCACCACCGTTACACCAAAGTTGGTGCTCATCAGGAAAGAGGGAGAAGAGATTGATTGACGGAAGAGAGTGGGGTTGCAAAAAAAAAAAAACAAACAAACAACTGCAACTTCCAAAACGGAAGAGCTTCAAACGATAAGATAGAGGAAGTGTAGGTGCATGGGTGTTACTGACCTTGAGAGGATGAGAAGGGAGGAAGGCACGGAGCGGTTGAGAGCCAGATCCAACCAATCCCGCAGCTGTGGGGTCACATGAGGGAGCATGTGACGTGTCAACATGGGCGCACATACCAACACAAACACAAAACATAAGGATAGGAGACGTAACAAAAAGAAAGGACCGCGAGAGACAAGTCAGGGCAAAACACGGATTGAACTGTGGCAGCACAAGGCTGAGACACTCTCTAGGTGACTTTGAGTCGATGTGCAAATAATCTCTGTTGTGAGATGGATCTTTTCCTGTGTGCGAGCGAGCCCCTCACCTGCTTCCTCATGTCGTCCACAGAGCGCAGCCCCAGCATGCCTCTCTCCCTGCACGCTGCCCTCAGCTCCCCCTCAGACAGCGACTCCACGCCCTCGCTCTGTATCATCTTGTCGTCCTCCTTTATCCTGGCAGCACATGCACAGGGGGGTGCGCACAGTTGCAATGAGTCAGCAGTCGGAGGGGAGGGGGGTGAGGAGGGAGGTGAGATGATGAGAGCGGCAGGGAGAGCGTGGGAGGGAGGGGAAGATGGGGGGTTGGTGAAAGGTGCGGGGCAGGAAAGGAATGGGAGGGAGGTGGGAGTGGGGACGGGAAGGGGGGAGGGAGGGGGAGAAAATGGTGGCACTTGTGATAGGAGAGTAACGACGAGAGTGGAACAAAGCAGTAGAAATCCTGCTTGACAAATGCACTGTGACATGCCAACAAGAACACTGAAAGGTTTTAGGTTCTGATGGCACGGGCCTTGACTGGCACCAAGTGTTGGCACATGATTGGACCTAAAAGCTCACCAGGCGAGCTTGGCGCGCAGGATGTAGCGCAGATAGGCGTCTGTGCCGAAAGTCTGCAGGCCCATGTACTTGCACATGCTCACCAGACGAGGCCTGGGAGGGCGCATGTGTGTGTGTGGATGGAAAAAGAGTGTGTGTGCACAGAGGGAGGGAGAGGGTGAATGGCGATGTCAACAGTGACGTCAATGGTGATGCCCACCGTGACGTCATAGTGATGTCAATGGTGATGTTTGTGGTGAATTCCCAAGTACTGGCTTCTGCGTTGCACGAGGCAGATAAAGCACAAACCCACTTAGACTTTAAGCCCTGGTCCCCCAACATTCCGACAGTCATGGGTGATAAAAAAACACTTGATAGCAAATTGCGCAAGTGGGAGGCTACGAGCACTTATACGGACAAGCTACCATGCCACACACGCACTCACATAGACAGGATTTCAATCGAGCGACGGAAGCACCCACCTGGACATGTTATCGAGCGTGAGCTCATCATTGAAGAGCGATGCAAACGCCACAATCTCCTCGTTTGTCACGCGCCCTCCTGTGTTCACCTGCTCGCACCACCAATCACCCACCACCAAGCAACAGCAGCAAACAATCACCGCGCGCAGAGCATTGATCAGCAAAATTATAACCCTTGTCTGATGTCTCGTTTGGGACGATGAAGACCACGATTGGGCGCAAATTCAACTAGTTCAGTGTGCGTATCCACCAGATTCAGTCTTTTCTTCATCCCCGGATCTAGAATCGCGTCTGCAAGTAGCGAGCCATAAATCCCTCCTTTATAACCTTACAGACAAACCCCATCCTCCCCTCAACCCATCCACCTTACTCCATCCGTCCCATGCAATCCCTCCCAACAACCCCGGTCTCTCCCAAACCCCTTCCCCTCCCCTGCTCCAGCCCCCGCCCACACATACTCTTCAAACTCCCCCCCTCCCCCTCCTCCCCACACACGCCCTCTTTCAACTCCACACCCTGTACCCCAAATCCTCCCCCCCCACACACGCTAGCCCACGCACCTTCTTCATGAACTTCTGTAGCTCCTCAGCGGTGCGCTTGACCTCGCCCGACCGGCGGCTCTTCACCTCCTTGGCCATCTCGCCCACCGTGCCCTGCAGGAACCGCGCCATCTCCAGCCGCGCCTGTAGCCGCCGCTTCAGCTTCTCCTGCTCGCGCGCGCAATGGGGAGGGTGGGGGGTTGCGGAGGAGGCGGAGGAGGCGGAGGAGGAGGGGGAGGGGGAGGGGGGAGGAAGAGGTACGAGGGACGTACGTAACAGGGCACAATTTCGGTTTCGCCAAGGCCGTGAGTTACTAGTCTTGCTGAAAAATGTAAAAGCAACTAACGAGTAAAAAGAGCAAGAACGAGTGCGAGAGTAAGGCAAGAAAGGGTGAGTGGGAGAGGGGTTGAGGGGTAAGTGAAGGGGGGGAAGGGGGAGGGGGGGGAGGGGAGAAGCGGGGGCGAAGGGAGGCAAAAGGACGAGGACATTCGACGAACATTCAAGCTGCACACAGTACCAACCAGGTGTCTGACCCGCGATCTTACCTCTTCCTTGTTCTTGTCTTGGAAAGTCGAGGGCAGCATGTTGGGGAAGAGCCGTAGCGCCAGCGGAAGCAGGAACTCCAGGAACGGCACGATCACAAACACGGCGAACGGCACCAGCCTGAAGATATCAGCCGACGTCCGAGTTAGCTGCTGCCTCTCCCTCCTCGTCAGCGCTTTCCCGTTCGCCGCTTTCAGCATGAGACGTGAGCTGATCCTGACATCAGCCCACAGGAGCTTGGATCCCACCCAGTAATGGTGCGCGCCGTGCTTGATCGCCTTCCACCACCCCTTGAACGAGCCGGACCAATCCGCTGCTGACATGCGAGCGACGGACGAGATGCCACGTGGCACGGCCAGAAGCAGCTGCGTGCGGGACAGCACGGCGAGCACGAGGAGCAGCGACGCGCGGACGACCCCGCGGCCCTTGCTGACGGCTTCTCTCGTCGCTCTCACGCGCGCTCGCACCTCACCGAGGTCCTCCACCGCCTCGTCGCACTCCTCCGCTAGCTCCTCGCCCGCAATCCGCGCTGCGCGATCCCCGCTGGTGGCACCTCCGGAAGGACCGTGCGCTCCCGAGCCTGCAGGAGCAGATTGCGCTGGTGTTGCAGCTGAAACCCCTGACCCTCGTCCCCCAAAATCGGTTGAAAAGCCTGCTGCTGCAGATGCGGTGGTGGATGATGCTCCTGACTCGGTTCGCACGGAACTAGCCGGCAACCCATGTCCGGCCGATGCGGATGATCTCGGGGAGGTGGATACGGGACGTCTAAAGCGAGTAGAGCTTGCAGTGACTGTGCTGTGCGGAATGGCCGCGCCTATTGAGAAAGAATCTCCGGGCGATCTAGTCAGAACACCTCCTCGTGTTGGATTCCCGAAAACGTGATCGCTGGAATGAAATTGATCCCTGACTGATTGATAGTCTAGTGCTGTCCGGCCGCGTCTACGAATCCCCGAGGAGCGATCGCGGGAGCTCGCAGGAGTAAGAATGGCAGCCGCTGATGCGGGAAGCAGCGATTTTTGTCCGGACGGTGCACTACCCTGATCTCTTAGAAGACTAGGAGTTCCGAAGCTCCCAAAACCCAGAGATTTGGCTGTTCTGAAAGGCTGATGCAATTCCGGCGAGATATGGTCGGACAAGACACCATGGTCAGGTGATGGCTTTGCGTCTTCAAAACCAGCAGTCCCAGGTACCAGGATTGTCGATCCCCGAGCGTGCTGCAGGGTAGTGAGATTCGATTCTGAAGCTTGAGATTCATCCTTCGATGAATGCGCCGATACCGTCGAAAATGGACGACAGTTTTCGGTAGACCTAGCAGGCGTGCTCTGCAAAGATTCTAGCGCTTTCGAAAGCGGAGCCGCTGATAGGCGACGAGAACCAGAGCGCCTGGCACCTGCGAGATGCTTGAGACCTTGACGCGTAGCCATGGCTGCCTGGTGCTTGGCGTTGCAAAGTCACGTTGTTTTCTAAAGGTCAGGGGTAAGCTACATGAGCGGTGGCATCAGGATGCGTATAATGAATGACTATGCGAATGATTGTCGGTGTGCTCTGTAGACAAGAACCACCCTGTAACCATGCAAAGGCGCTTCGACAATGTCACAAGAGACGATCGCGAATAGGAACGCGAAAAGGAGTGAGGTGAAAAGATCACGACACAATAAAGCGTGGGTGCAAGTGTTTGCTCCGCTTCTCCTGTATGTGAAGGGCGATCTAAGACAGTAACTGTGTTAGCTTCGACGTCCAGATCTAACCACACAATAGCAAAAGAGCTTCAGGCGGCTGGAGGAAGCGCGAAGAATGAACGCAAACGGGCCTAAGACAGCATCGCTTACTCCACATCCCGGAGATTGAAAGATACCTCAAGCCTTCCCTTTCAATGAGAAGATTCTGGTTGACTGGAAGGGACTCTCACACCGCAGGTGGTACTAAGTGGTGTAGTATGTTGCGTGATGTTGACCTGTGGTTTCAAGCGTTGCAGTGTGGTGAACGAGCAGAGCTGGCACTGATTCTGGGGAAGAAAGGCAGCGGCGCGCTCTGCGTGATCCGGACGAATCTCAAGGTGGCGTGTGCTTCTGGAGAAGCATGCCTTCATGATTTCACGGGACACGAGGCATCACGGCGAACACAAAGCTGCTCTACACTTGGTTCGCGTGAATTTGGGTAACGTCACAGGTTGCCTGATTTTCTGGGTCATTTCTTCCGTTGAAGCAGCCTGTGATCTGCAGCCAGGTGGAGGAAGAAGAGAACCGAGATTTCGATTTTTGACACGGTGGATTTCCGTGTCACACATTTGAAGGACGTGGACCCCACAAATGTGGGAAAGTGTAAGCAGCCCAGAATCGTTGAACCTGAAGATTTTTTTTACACTTCGTTAGGCCTTTGGCCTAAGTCCTTTAAAGCCGTGGCCCAACTATCAGCTTCAACTTCAGGGTATTATAGCTTGAAACTTGGGTTTTGAGTTGCGCACGCACTATTACTGATCATATTTTCTCCCCACGCATCTACAAGGCTTCTGGCGCACTGTTACTGCCCATTTTTCGCTCACAACGCAGAATTAGCTCCTTTCAACGCAGTTTTGCTTTCATTGGTCGTAGAATTGACGGGCCGATTACTCTGCTTTGGTTGGCGGCCACAGAACCGTCAAACGAAAGCCTTTTGGGCATAAAAAAATAAAACCCTATCGGGTGGCATGTTTTTCGAGGGAGACATCAACCCTAAACACCGGGAGACAAGGTGTTTAGGAATGATGACCTTCCCAACGAGTATATTTTTTTCGATGGCTGGTCTCGATAGAGCATCAACCCTAAACACCATTCGGAAGGTGTTAAGGGTAGATACCTTTTTTAAAGGGGTATATAAAAGTTCTAGCACTAAAAACAAATCAAAGTAGTTACTGTTTTCTGTGACAGTATCCACAGGTTCGGTTTGTAGTTATGTGCCATGTGTGGACCAATGAAATCAAAACTGCGTTGAGAGGAGCTAACTCTGCGTTGTGAGCGAAAACAGAGCAGTAACAGTGCGCCAGAAGCACTGTAGCTGCACTGGGAGCGAAGAAGTTCAGTAACAGTGCGTGCTCAACTCAAAACCCTTGAAACTTGGTAGTCGCAGGCAGTTCAGTGGCGAGAGGTTTGTCTTGTGCGAGATTCCAATTTTTTCGTGTGAAGAAATGAGGAATGAATGAACTAGCAAGCAGGTGGGTACAAGTAGGAAACCTAGAAATGTTGTACCCTATAGTGTCTACCCCACTACAGCCTAGATAGACCATAGTATATAAGTTTGACACACCCCCATAGGCAAAGTGGGGGAGAACAAGAGGTCAGAAGACCAGTCAAGCAAAGCAAAGCAAGCTCAGGGTGGATCACAACGTCACCACACATTCCGAGCACAAGTTCAAGGCCACAAGGCCAGTTCACATGCAAGATCATATATAAAGGTAAACAAGCAAGTGCAGGTATAGAAAGATCACAGTACAAGCAAGGTCAAGAAGTGAGCAAGTGAGGCCAAGTAGGCACAAGACCTAGCATCGTACAGAAGCGCTGATGATCACAAGGCGGAAGTGCCTTGGTAAAGATATCAGCAGTGTTGGCCTCAGAGGCCACGTAAGCAAGGCGCAGCTGACCACGCTGCTGTAGCTCACGAGCAAGGAAGTAGCGAAGAGCAATGTGCTTCGTTCTGTGCTCCAGTCTGTGCTCCCGACACAAGGCCAGCATGGCCTTGTTGTCTACGTACAGAACTGGAGGAGAACGAGGCGGCGCTCCTAGGTCAGTCAGCAGGTAGGTGAGCCAGCGTAGCTCCTGTGCAGCCATGGCCCCCGCGTAGATCTCAGCCTCACAGCTGGAGCCGAGAACAGAAGACGAGCGGGTAGACCGCCACGAAACAGAGCCGGAACCAAGGCTGAAGGTGTAACCCTGTGACGACCGCTGCGTAGCCTGGTCGTCAGCCCAAGAAGCGTCTGCGTGACCTGTGAGGACCACTGGACGTCGCCCTCCAAGCACTAGCCCCTTGCCCGACGTACTGCACAAGTAGCGCAACACCCTCTTCGCTGCAGCCATGTGCTCTGGTCGGTGTCTCCCAGGAGCAACATAGCGTGCCAAGATGCTAAGAGGGTATGCAAGGTCAGGTCGTGTGCAGGTCATCAGGTACATGAGGCAGCCAACAAGCTCTGGGTACGGGCCACTCGGCTCTACGGACTCATCCGAAGGCAGAGCTGAGAGCGAGTGGCGAGTAGACAGAGGAGTGGCCTGAGGCGAGGAGTACGTGAAGTCGAAGCGCTGAAGGACCTGCTGCACCATGTGTGACTGAGTCAGGGTAATGGTGCGCTGTGCTCTGTCCCGGGTGATCTGCAAGCCAAGGTAGCTGCGCAGTTCACCCAGGTCTGTGCACGTGTGTCTCTTCTGCAGCTCGGACTTCACGTGGGCGAGTCCAGCAGTGTCAGCAGTGGCAAAGACCAAGTCGTCGACGTACACGAGGATGTAGAACGGCGGCAAAGAGGTGTCGGTGCGCAGAAACAGCGACGGGTCGGCAGTAGAAGGAGCAAACCCAAGAGCCGCAAGTGTAGTCCTCAGTGTGTCGTGCCACTCACGGGGCGCCTGGCGGAGACCGTAGACTGGCCGCCGGAGGCTCCACTGGGTACCAGGGGGAAACGACCCAGTGAAGCCAGGTGGGCGGCGCAGCCAGATCTCCTCGTGCAGGCTGCCCTGCAGGAAAGCTGTGCTGAAGTCAAGAGAGTGAAGCTCGTAGTCACGATGAGCGGCTATGTGCAGCAGCACCCGAAGAGTGGTCATCTTCGGGGTGGGAGAGAAGGTCTGAAAGTAGTCAACTCCCTGCCGCTGACTGAAGCCTCGAGCCACGTAACGCGCCTTGAAGACAGGCGGAGAACCCGGCGGCCGCTTTACCCTGAAAATCCACATGCCACTGACGATGTTCGCCCCAGGTGGGGGAACCTCGTCGACGTAAGTGCCTGTGGACTTCCAGGAAGCCATCTCTGCGTCCATGGCTGACTGCCACTGTGAGGAGTAGGGACCCTCGATCGCCTCAGCGTACGATCGAGGAGTCGGGATGTCTGGTGCATCCGGGTCTCCCTCAGGGGCAATCAGCGTGGACACGAGATGAGGCAAAGCAGCAGCAAAACACTGGAACTCCTCCTGTCTGTCCTCAAGGACGTCCGTGCTAAGAGCACACTCACCCCCGACGGACGGAGGACAGACAGACTCAGACTCAGCAACAAGACTAGCAGCGTAGTCTAGACGACAGCGAGCAGCAAAGTCGACAAGCTCAGCAACCAAGGCAGACGCAGCAGTGGACTCAAAGGAAGGGTCAGTGACAACAGTAGCCAGGAGACGTGTGACAGTAGGACTGGCAGCACGAAGAGAGTCAGACTCCGGGTCAGCAAGGACAGGAAGAGAGGACTCTGGAGGAGACGGCAACGGGACACACAGAGGAGCAGTGGAAGAACGCAATGCCATCTGGTGTGTGCCTGGGACCGCAGGAGGACGCGGACGCGGAGCACGACTACTAGTGCGAGCAGCACGAACAGGCGACGCAGGACGAGACGCAGGCTCACGACGCTCAGCAAGACCTCCAGTAGGACCAGTGTAGGGAGAAGGAGCAGGCAGGGGGGAGGCGGGCTGTAACTGTGACCGCGACTGGACAGGCTGTGAACACTCTAAGAGAGGAGCAGGACCAGTAGAAGGCGGGAGACCAAGAACCTGCTCAAGGAGCGGAACGAAGTACGGCCGCGGCCGCGCAGCGCCTCCAGAAACAGCAGGGACAGCACCAGCACCCCCAGCGGCAGCACCAGCGCCAGCAGCACCTCCGGCTCCAGCAGCGCCAACTCCAGCACCCTCAGAAGCACCAGCGCCAGCAGCACCGTCAGCTCCAACACCAGCAGCACCTCCAGCTCCAGCAGCGCCAACTCCAGCACCCTCAGAAGCACCAGCGCCAGCAGCACCGCCAGCTCCAACACCAGCAGTACCTCCAGCTCCAGCAGCGCCAACTCCAGCACCCTCAGAAGCACCAGCGCCAACAGCACCTCCAGCGCCAACACCAGCAGGACCGCCAGCTCCAGAAACAGCAGGGACAGCACCAGCACCCCCAGCGGCAACACCAGCGCCAGCAGCACCTCCGGCTCCAGCAGCGCCAACTCCAGCACCCTCAGAAGCACCAGCGCCAGCAGCACCTCCAGCAGGACCAGCGCCAACAGCTCCAGCAGCACCCCGGAGGCTGCGACAGTACCGAGAGTACCACTCACGTAGCTGCTGGGAAGAGAGAGCTCCCCTAGGCGCAGCACCCCCAGGCGCAGGACCCAGCACCCCCAGATGTGAGGATCTAGGATCGAGCTCAGAAAAGAGAATGTGAATTGAATCGAATTGAATGATCACCTGGGTACAACACGAGGCTATATATAGGCTCGACACAAGGCCCCGTAACCAGGTGTTACGCGAAGGTTCCGCGGGTCGCGAAGCGTCCCGAACAGATCCTTACCGAATTCGGTAGAAGGCAATTCGGTGGTAACCGAAAAGCCAGAATTCGGTGCACGCAACCTAGCTCGGTGCTATAACTATAATAAAATATAGGAAAGCACCTAGCCTAGGAAATCAAGCAATTCATGCATGCATATAATTATCCTATGCTAGAAATAGCATAATAAAGTAAAGGCAAGCAAGCATAGCTAGCATAAGCCGTCGTACTCTCACACGTCCCCCCCTCAAAGCTGGGTGGCGTGAGATACACCCTGCTTGACAAGATAGTCCTTGAGAGCACGGCGTGCGTTGCCCATATCAGCTTCTGCAACCCAACTGTCCTCAGTGGGGTCGTATCCCTTCCAGCGTATCAGGAACTCGAGGGTCCTGCCGCCGCGGCGCCGATGAGAGAGGACGCGCTCAATCTCGTACTCGGTTTCGTCCTGCACAAGAACAGGTGGAGGTGGCGGTAGCTGCCGTCCCTGGAACTGGTGGTTGGGGTCCTTGTAGGGCTTCAGTAGCTGAACATGGAAAGCGTTGTGAAGCCTCCATGTATCTGGTAAGCGCAAGCGGAATGTAACTGGTGTCACCTGTGCCTCAACGAGAATAGGACCACAGAAGCGAGGCCGGAGTTTGGATGGGAGGTGAGACAGGTTCAAGTTGCGCGTGTCAAGAAGCACCTGATCTCCGACTGCTACTGAGTGATCACGTCGCTGACGATCGGCATACTGCTTCTGGGAGGTCTGCATCGTGGTGAGTCGTCGCTGAGTCTTCTCCCATAGCTGCTGCATGGTGGTGACGAAGTTATGTGCGGCTTGGACGTGTGCCGGTGTGGTAGGCTGCTGTGGTGTGAGTGGTTCCCGTCCGTAACACAGGAAGAAAGGAGTTTTCCCTGTGGCCGCATGTGACGCGTTGTTGTAAGCGAACTCTAGGGTCGGTAACTGTGTATCCCAGTGGCTGACGTCGTCCTTGCAAGCTGTGTGCAGTAACTGTTCAACCACTTGTTTGAGTCGCTCTGTCTGTCCGTCGGTCTGTGGGTGGTATGCTGAGGACATCGCAAGTTTAGTCCCCAATAATCCCATGAGCTCCTTCCATAACTTACTGGTGAATTTTGGGTCTCTGTCTGAGATGAGTGTAGCGGGGATGCCGTGGATGGTGATGATGCGGTCGAAGAAGAGGCGAGCAGTTGCTTCTGCAGTGGCGGTGGCGTTGGTCGGTAGGAAGTGCCCCATTTTTGAGAACTTATCGATGACTACGAGGATGGAATCATGTCCCCGTGAGGTCGAGGGAAGTCCTGTGATGAAGTCGAGACTAACGACCTGCCATGGCTGCTCCGGTACGGGTAGAGGCTGAAGTAACCCTGCTTTCTTCTGCTTGCTGCTCTTCATCCGCTGGCACGTGTCGCAGGAGGTGACAAACTGCTGCACATCTGCTGCCATTCGGGGCCAGTAGTAATACTTCGCTATTCCCGCTAACGTCTTGTTGCTCCCGAAATGTCCCGCGTATGGTACGTCGTGGAACTCCTCCAATAGGATCTGCCGTAGCGGGGCGTAATTCGGTACCCAAATCTTTCCTGAACCCTTCCTTACCGCTAGGTCTTTCTCCCACTGTAACAGTTTCTGTTTCTCTGCCGTTGCTATCTCGCCGTCCACGGAGTACCCATGTTGGAATAGACCCTTGAGCAGAGGGTTCATCCCGTCGAGTTGGATGCCTGCTACATGACCTGGGCGGCTCAACGCGTCTGCTTTGTTGTGTAGCCCGGGCTTGTAGATGATGTCGTAGTGGAAGTGGGTCTCCAAGAAATCCACCCACCGTACCTGTCGTCGTGAGAGCGTAGGCTGCGACTTCAGGTATTTGAGGCTGCAGTGGTCAGTATAGACTGTGGTCTTGGCTCCCTCGAGGTAACACCTCCACGCCTTGAAGGCTACGACTATAGCTAGGGCTTCCTTTTCGTGGATGGGGTAGTTTAGTTCTGCTCCGTGCGGTTTCTTACTGAGGTAGGCGATAGGCTGTAAACCGTTCCCGTGATCCTGCATCAGTATTGCTCCGACTGCCTGGTCACTAGCGTCTGCTTCAACTACGTAGTCCTTCTCGGGGTCTGGTAGGATGAGTACTGGGGCTGTGGTCAGTGCTGTCTGTAGCTGTTCCATGGCTTGCTGATGCAATGTATCCCATTTGAAGGGCGTATCCTTTTTCAGTAGGTCGGTCAGTGGCGCTGCAATCTTAGCGTACTGTGGTACGAACCTGTTGTAGTAGTTGGCGAATCCTAGGAACTGCTGTAACTCCTTCACGTTCTCCGGAACTTTCCACTTCTTGACGGCTTCGATCTTCCGTGGGTCCACGTGTACGCCCTCGGCACTCACCATGTGCCCGAGAAACTGCACCTTCTTCAGGGCGAAGTCGCTCTTCGACAGCTTCACGTAGAACTTGTTTTTCTGCAGGATCTCGAACACCTTCCGCAGATGCTCCACGTGCTCCTTCATGTTCTTGGAGTAGATGAGGATATCGTCCAGGTACACCACTACGCACTCGTCCAGCAGGGGCCGTAGAATATGGTTCATTTCCGCCTGGAACGTTGCTGGTGCGTTGCAGAGTCCGAACGGCATCACCAAGTATTCGTAGGAGCCGTATCGAGTACGGAACGCCGTCTTGTGGATCGAGTTGTCTGCCATCTTGATCTGCCAGTAACCCGACCGTAGGTCCAGCTTCGAGAAGACTGTTGCACCACGCAGTTGGTCCAGTAAGTCGTCGATGCGCGGTATGGGGTATTTGTTTTTAACTGTCTGTTTGTTCAGTGCGCGGTAGTCGATGCACATCCGTAAACTGCCGTCTGGTTTTGGAGTAAAGAGAACTGGTGCACCGTAGGGAGAGGTGGATGGGCGGATCAGTTGTCTGTCCAGTAGATACTCTATCTGTTTCTTCATGTCTGTTAGTTCGGTCGGACTCAGTCGGTATGGTGCACGTGAGACGGGTTTCGCACCTGGTTCCTCCACGATCTCATGCTCGTGGGTGCGTGCTGGAGGTACGCCTGCAGGTAGGTCGTCAGGCATTATATCTTTGTACTGCTCCAAGACCTCCTTCACTGCTGCAGGGAGCTCGGTACTCGGCTTCTCCTCCTCTGCTGCTGCCATGACCAGTGCTAGGTAACCCGTGTTACTCTCGTTCACTGTCTGTTCGAACCGTGCCAGTGTCGTTTCAGGTACGTCCCCTGTATCCGTCCAGCTTCGTAGTGCTATCCGCTTCCCGTTGTTGTAGATGCACACCTTGCTGTTGATCGAATCGATCTCGGGGTTGAACCGCTTCAGAAAATCTCGCCCCAAGATAAAATCTAACCCTTTGATGTTGGTGACTGGTAGCTTCGGCTTCCACCTCAACGCACCTATATGCAGCTGCAGTGATGCTTCGCCGTGGATAGGAAGCTTCGTAGTGAGATGCACCGCTGTCCACCAGTGCCTGGAGGCGTCGCCCATTGCATAACACCTCGAGGAGTAGTGGTGTCTGCTGCGCTGAGTAGCCAAAGAGGGTCTCATTAATAGGATCATAGGGTACATCAAACTTAATACCTTCCCTTTTTCCTATACCCGACTCAGCACTTTCCAACTTCACCTGGAGGGTAGGAGGATTTTTCCGAGGCTTGTATAATTTTTCTTGAGCCTGGATGTCTCCTCTAAGCCTTGGCAGCTGTGTAGGCTTCACCTGTGGGCAATGAGGAGCCTTAACACTGTGCTGCGGGGAGAGAATATTAACTCCACGGAACGCACGACCCTTTTCTACGCTCCGTAGTACTTTGCCCAACTTCTCAGGTACCTGAATGATTTCTAAAGGCTTTTTCTTAGCCTCTAAACCTCCCCTGATTTTTTCAAAGGCTTGAAAACCACGAGAAGCAATATTCTTCGTTAGAGTATCTTTATAGGATACTTTTAACGAATTCTTACTTTCGTGGGTGTTCGGCTGGAGTTTCCCGGTCGGTGCAGAGTCTTTTTTCGCGGAGCCTCCATTCGCCTCAGCGATTTCCCCTGATGCCAGCCGGTCGTGACGTTTTTGATTCGCGCCATCATTTTCTCCTTTTTTTCGCCCGCTCCGAAGTCGCCACGTCGTCGCCTTTTTCTGCTTTTCGGATCTTTACGCGATCGCCAGGTCGATCCGCGGCTACTGGCGATTCCCGTTTTTTGACTTCGGGGGTGCTCCACTGTTTCCGTCCCGGAGTGCCGCACGTGCTTTCTTCATTTTGTAGCACGACAAAAACTGATGCCCTGCTGCGCCGCAAAATTCGCATTTTGTCGGCTGCTGCTTCGCGTCGTATTTGTCGATATCCATCGGTTCGGCGAACGTGGGGGGTGCCGATCGCTCCGTGCCGAATGTACGGTTCGGCGTGAAGCGTCGTGTTTCGGGTTGACCTCGAGTCAGCGCGTCGTATCGCTCGGCAGCACGCACGATGTCCCTGTAGCTGTTGTAATTCGCCGCAATCACCTGCCGCCAAATCTCCATTTTTTACCCTTCGGTGTACGCCTGGATTTTTTCGCCTTCGGTCAGGTCGGTGATGCGGTTGAACAGTAACTCCATCTGCTGCGTGTACTGTGCTACACTACTGTATTGCTTGTGTCGGTGTATCTGCTGCCGCGCCATGTAGGTCGTATTAATTGGTTCGAAACGCTCGATTAAATCTGCCCGAAACTGCTGCCACGTTTTCTCCCCGCGGGCTACGTCGGTGTAGTAAATCCATTCGAGAGCCGGTCCACGTAACAGTGTCGCTGCGAGCCGAATCCTTGCTGCGTCGTGTTGCGGGGTCGAACAGCCAATGGCCTCGAAGTAAATTTCGAGGGTGGCCACAAATCGCCGGACGTCGGATCCCTTCGCGCTTGGATCGGACGCGTTGGTGTCGCCACTGCTGCTGGAGTTGTCGGTGCTGCAGTCGCTGCGGTCGCTGCTGCTGCGGTGGCGAACCCTGGTTGGCTTGTCAGAAAAGCCTCGAGTCGACGAAGCGTCGCCTGCGTCTGCTCCATGTCGGTGCGGAGGCTCGCGATGTCGCTCGTGGTCGCGTAGTTGTCGCCTTGGCCTTCCATGCCTGACATCAACGCGTCCGAAAAACCGAATCGAGGGGGAGCGAAAAACACGGAACCGGTTTTACGTACCCGAAATCGATGTTTAACTGCGTCGCCCCCGCGGTTTTTTGAAGACTGGTTTGTAGCGGTCGAAAGAACTTCGCGTGTAAACGGGCTCTGATTACCAAGTGTGAGGATCTAGGATCGAGCTCAGAAAAGAGAATGTGAATTGAATGGAATTGAATGATCACCTGGGTACAACACGAGGCTATATATAGGCTCGATACAAGGCCCCGTAACCAGGTGTTACGCGAAGGTTCCGCGGGTCGGGAAGCGTCCCGAACAGATCCTTACCGAATTCGGTAGAAGGCAATTCGGTGGTAACCGAAAAGCCAGAATTCGGTGCACGCAACCTAGCTCGGTGCTATAACTATAATAAAATATAGGAAAGCACCTAGCCTAGGAAATCAAGCAATTCATGCATGCATATAATTATCCTATGCTAGAAATAGCATAATAAAGTAAAGGCAAGCAAGCATAGCTAGCATAAGCCGTCGTACTCTCACACCAGAGACAGCACCCCCAGGCTCAGCTCCTGCAGTCTCTGCACCCCCAGGCTCAGCACCCACAGTCTCTGCACCCCCAGGCTCAGCACCCGTAGGCTTCGCACCCCCAGGCTCAGCACCCGCAGGCTCCGCACCCCCAGGCTCAGCATCCCCAGGCGCAGTACCTCCAGACCCAGCACCACCAGGCTCAGCACGCTCAGTACCTCGCGCAGGACCAGAGTCGACAGCTACCTCGACAGGCTCGACCGGGTCTACCTGGGAAACACCTGAGGGAGCAGGAACCTGGGGAGGCAAGGGGTCTACCAAGGCAGCACCTGGCGTGAGGAAGAGCGGCGGAGGGGGGAGCGGGGCAGTGCGGTAGGGGAGGTCTCCGGCAAGGAGACCCGGGGCTGAAGGTTGATCTGATGCGCCGCGTACTGAACCGCGAACGGCCACAGAAAAATGGGGAGCAGCCGCATAGATCATGGACGTACGAGCGACGTCCATGACCATACCAATGCGGCGCTTAGCAATCCCATTTTGCTGTGGAGAGGCCGGAAGCGTGAACGTCTGGCGGATGCCCTGTGCACGACAGAAGGCTCGCAGAAGGGCAGAGGAAAACTCACCGCCTCTGTCGGAGTGCAGACGCAGGACAGGAAAGTCCGAGCCGAAACTCTCTCTGAGCTGGAGACGAGCTGCGCGGATCCAGTCGATCAACACCTCAGTGACCTCACCCTTGCAGCGCAAGGGGAAGACTGCGGTGTAACGCGAGTAGTCGTCAACCACCAGCAGGAAGTAACGCGCGTGACCCTGTCCACGGACGCGGGCTGGGCCCCACACGTCCATGTGAAGCGTCTGCAGCGGAGCCTCTGTCGGAGGAAACTCGGAGGAGTGAGGAGCGGCGCGCTGCCGCCCCTCGACGCAGGGAACGCAGGTGGGGCCAGGCCCCGGAGGAAGAGAAGGGAGGGACCGGGGGAGACCCGAGACAAGGAAACGAGAGGCCATGCCTCGGAGACGAGGCAGGGAGGGGTGACCAAGGCGGTGGTGCCAGAGGAGAGTCTGGTGAGACAGGAGACGACACGAGCAGGGGGCAGACTCAGGACCAGACCTGGACGCTGCAGCAAACACCTGACTCGACGCAGCTACCTGAGGAGACTCAGTAGTCAGTGTGTACAGGCTCGACCCCGGCTGACGGGTAAACGTGGCCAAGTGTCGGCCCGTCCGAGCACACGTACAGTGGGTCACTCGCTGACGCGCAGGAGTGAACTGGTCAACCCCTGCGTCCTGTAGGTCAGCACCACTCACCAAGTTCGTAGAGAACGAGGGGAGGTAAAGACCTGACAGGGAGCCAGAAGGGGCCGCCGGACACGGTAAGACAGTGGAGAAGTGGGCAAGGACGGGACCCCCAGAGGGGTCTGCCAGGGAGACTGCAACCGGCCGACTAAGCGGCATGAGTGTGGTGCGGTCTCGAAAGAAGGAGCGAGAAGCACCCGAGTCAAGGGTGAAGGTGTGTAACACCTGAGACGACGTGGTACCTGAGAGAGCAGACTCACCCGCACCTGGGGCAGCAGACTCACCAGCACCTGGAGGAGCAGACTCACCAGCACCTGGAGGAGCAGACGCACTAGCACCTAGAGCAGCAGCCTCACCAGCACCTAGAGCAGCAGCCTCAATGCCCGGGTCAGGCGGAACACACAGGTAACAGTCACTCACATCACTAGTAGGCAATGCATACATGGCAGTGAGGATAGCATCATAGTCAAGAGCATAGATATCTACCCTCTGCCTAAGCAGCTCCACCCAGTTGGGGAGCTCAGCGGCGTCGCCAAACTCCGTACGCCAGACGTCGCTCAGACGGGCGAAGCAGCGGGACTCGGCGTGACCAAGCGTCCCGCAGGGCTGACCAGTCCGAGCACCAGTGCGAATGACGTACGGACAGCGAGCAGTACTCCGTGACCCTCCACGCTGAGCGTACCACTCACGAAGCTGCTGGGGCGAAAGGACCGCGCGCGGACTACGCTGCAGCTGCGCCTGGCCACTACAAGTAGCTCCCGAACTCCTCACGCCAGAACGACACCCACTACGGCCACCCCGACAACCCCAAGTAGCGTACCACTCACGAAGCTGCTGGGGCGTGAGGGACTCACGCGGACGTCGCTGGAGCTGCATCTGGCCACAGCCAGGAGCAGGAGGAGCAGTGGTAGCCGCAGTAGCAGCAGTAGCAGCAGTAGAAGCAGTAGCAGTAGTTGCAGCGCGGCCACCCCTACAACCCCAACTAGCGTACCACTCACGAAGCTGTTGGGGGGCGAGGGACTCACGTGGACGGCGCTGGAGCTGCATTAGGCCACGCCAGGAGCAGCAGTAGCAGTAGAAAGAGCAGTAGCAGCAAGAGCAGCAGTAACAGCAGTACGGGCAGGGCAGTGCTCACCAGTGGCGAGAAGGGCAGGCGTACGACTGCGGCAACGGCGAGGCGGCTACCACTGTAGGGCGAGGGCTCCGCGGCTGCTCCAGGGGCGGCTGCGCCAGGGGCGGCTGCTGCAGTGGCGGCTGCTCCAGGGGCGACTGCTGCAGTGGCGGCTGCTCCCGGGGCGGCTGCTGCAGGGGCGGCTGCTCCAGGGGCGGCTGCTACAGGGGCGGCTGCTCCAGGGGCGGCTGCTGCAGTGGCGGCTGCTCCAGGGCGCGGGTTAGGGCAGGGCGCCGCGACGGGCAGGGGCGACGAGGGAGCCGCAACGGGGCCGCGAGGGAGCCGCGGAGGGGCCGCGACGAGCCACGAGGGGCCGCGAGGGGCCGCGAACGGCCGCGGAGGGGCCGCGAGGGGCCGCGAACGGCCGCGGAGGGGCCGCGAGAGGGGCCGCGAGGGGCCGCGAACGGCCGCGGAGGGGCCGCGAGGGTCCGCGAACGGCCGCGGAGGGGCCGCGAGAGGGGCCGCGAGGGGTCGCGAACGGCCGCTAGGGGCTGTGAGAGGGGCCGCGAGGGAGCGGCTAAGGGGCCGCGAGGGGCCGTGATAGAGGGGCCGCGAGGGGCCGTGAGTGGGGCCGCTAGGGAGCGGCTAAGGGGCCGCGAGGGGCCGTGAGAGGGGCCGCGAGGGGCCGTGAGTGGGGCCGCTAGGGAGCGGCTAAGGGGCCGCGAGGGTCCGTGAGAGGGGCCGCGAGGGAGCGGCTAAGGGGCCACTAAGGGCAGGGGACGCGGGGCGCGACTCGGGCAGGAAAAAAATAATTCGAATTTTCGGTGGGCCCTAGGAAACGTTCCCACTAGGGAACCTGCTCTATACCATGTGAAGAAATGAGGAATGAATGAACTAGCAAGCAGGTGGGTACAAGTAGGAAACCTAGAAATGTTGTACCCTATAGTGTCTACCCCACTACAGCCTAGATAGACCATAGCATATAAGTTTGACATTTCGTCCAATAAGGGTCCCGTTACACACACTCCATATTTAACCTGCTACTGTTCCTTAGAAGTTGCACCCCGCCTTTAACTACTAGAACATCAAATTAACCGTCCTTTAAGTCCCTTCCAATATCTTCAATATTGGCTACGAGATGTGTTCAAATTTGAAAGATACTGGCAAGAACAGAGAAAAAGAATATAGAATGCAAGAGCAAATATTTGAAATAAAGCATTGTGGGATAGTGGAATGGAATACAAGCAAGCTAGGGCTGATTTAATCAGGGTAATTACCCTGATTTCGGGGTGATTTCAGGCTTGTTTGTGGTCCCTGTAAAATCAGCTTTATCGTTTTCTGAACACTGATCCAGTCAGAGTTATACTGTAGCTGATGTCGTAGTGGATAGGATAAGGTTGCCAAGTGTAAGAGATCTTAGAAACTAGGCAGGAATGTGTTTGACTATCGAGAGATTTTGGTACAAGAAGGAAACCTAAGGGGTTGTACCCCACAGTATCTACCCTACTATAGCCTACCCAAAACAATAACATATGTATTTGTTTGACACACCACCATAGGCAAAGTGGGGGAGAGCAAGAGGTCACAAGACGAGTCAAGGAAAGCAAAACAAGCTCAGGGTGGATCACAACGTCACCACACACACTGAGCACAAGCAAACGGCCGCAAGGCCAGTTCACATGCAGAGGTATATATGCAACAAGAACAGTACAGTGATCTCTACCTAGTAAGAGCAAGGATGCAGGTATATATATTTATAGATCACAGTACAAGCAGAGACTACAACAAGTGTGGAAACGTAGGCATAAGGCCCAACAAAGTACAAAAGCGCTGATGGTCACCAGATGGAAGTGCCTTGGTGAATATATCAGCAGTGTTGGTCCGAGTGGCCACGTGAGCAAGGCGAAGCTGACCCTGCTGCTGCAACTCTCGAGCCAGGAAGTAACGCAGAGTGATGTGCTTCGTTCTGTGCTCCAGTCTGTGCTCCTGACACAAGGCAATGGCGGCCTTGTTGTCTACGTACAGAACTGGAGGAGAACGAGGCCGCTCTCCCAGGTCGGTCAGCAGGTAGGTGAGCCAGCGTAACTCATGTACAGCCATGGCTGTGGCGTAGATCTTAGCCTCACAATTGGAGCTGAGAACAGAAGACGAACGTGTAGACCGCCAAAAAACAGAGTTGGAGCCAAGGTTGAACGAGTAACCCTGTGACGACCGCTGTGTAGCCTGGTCGTCAACCCAAGAAGCGTCTGAGAGCCCAGTGAGGACAACTGGATTCCGCCCTCCAAGCACGAGCCCCATGCTCGATGTACAGCACAAGTAGAGCAGTACCCTCTTAGCAGCATCCATGTCCACCTTTCGGTGCCGACCAGGAGCCACGTAGCGAGCCAGAAGGCCAAGAGGGTACGCAAGGTCAGGACGAGATCATCAAGTACATGAGGCAGCCCACTAGCTCTGGGTAAGGACCACTCGACTCTACGGACTCGTCCGAAGGTGGAGCTGAGAGCGAGTTGTAGCCAGAGGAGTGGTCTGTGTCGAGGACCAGGTGAAGCCGAAGCGCTGAAGGACCTGCTGCACCATGTGTGACTGAGTCAGGGTGATGGTGCGGCGTGATCTGCAAGCCAAGGTAACTGCGAAGCTCACTCAGGTCTGTGCACGTGTGTCTCTTCTGCAGCTCCGACTTCATTAGGGCGAGAGCCTCAGTGTCAGCAGTGGCAAAGACCAAGTCGTCGACGTACACGAGGATGTAGAACGGCGACAGCGAAGTGTCGGTGCGCAGAAACAGCGACGGGTCAGCAGTCGACGGAGTAAACCCCATGAGCCGCAAGTGTCGTCCTCAGTGTGTCGTGCCACTCACGTGGCGCCTGGCGGAGACCGTAGACCGGCCGCCGGAGGCTCCAGTGAAGCCTGGCGGGCGGCGCAGCCAGATCTCCTCGTGCAAGCTGTCCTGTAAGAAAGCTGTGCTGAAGTCAAGAGAGTGAAGCTCGTAGTCACGCTGAGCGGCAACGTGCAGCAGCACCCGAAGAGTGGTCATCTTCAGGGTGGGGGAGAAGGTATGGAAGAAGTCAACTCCTTCTCGCTGACTGAAGCCTCGAGCAACGTAACGAGCCTTGAAGACAGGCGGAGAACATGGCGGCCGCTTCACTCTGAAAATCCACATGCCGTCGACGATGTTCGCCCCGGGAGGGGGAACCTCATGGACGTACGTGCCTATGGACTTCCAGGATGCCATCTCTGCGTCCATGGCTGTCTCCCACTAAGAAGAGTAGTCACCTATGATCGCCTCAGCGTAAGAGCACGGGGTCGGGATGTCTGGTGCATCCGGGTCTCCCTCAGGGGCAAGTAGCATGGCCACGAGATGAGGCGCAGCGGCCGCAAGACACTCAAGGTCCTCGTGCGTGTCCTCAAGGACGTCCGTGCTAAGAGCATACTCACCCCCGACGGACGGAGGACAGACAGACTCAGACTCAGCAACAAGACTAGCAGCGTAGTCTAGACGACAGGCAGCAGCAAAGTCGACAAGCTCAGCGACTAGGGCAGACGCAGCAGTGGACTCAAACGACTGGTCAGTGACAGCAGAGGCTAATAGACGCATGACAGTAGGGTGCTCAGTACGAAACTGGTCAGACTCAGGGTCTGCAACGTCATGCAGAGAGGACGCAGGGGGAGACAGCAGAGGAACACGCGGCGGAGGAGAGGAAGGACGACGGACTACAAGGTGGGTGCCGGGGACAGTCGGCTGACGCGGACGAGGAACACGACGACCGGTACGACCAGAACGGACAGGCGAGACAGGACGCGACGCAGGCTCACGACGCTCAGCAAGGCCCCCTGTCTGCTCAGTGTACGGAGAAGGAGTAGGCAGCGGTGAGCCAGGCTGTAACGGAAGACCAGTAGACGAAGGAAGACTGAGAACCTGGCGAAGCGCAGAGTCAGGCGGTGGCTGAGACGACGGAGACGGCGAAGCGAAGAACAGGTGCGGCTGTGTAGTGCCACCAGCACCAGCAGCTCCAGCACCTCCAGCAGCTCCAGTACCCTCAGCAGCTCCAGCACCTCCAGCAGCTCCAGAACCCTCAGCGCCAGCTCCTCCAGGACCAGCTCCACCATCTGCAGCAACCCCAGAACCGACACCTCCAGTCCTAGGGTCTCTAGCCTCAGTGCCTCCAGCAGCAGCACCCCCAGACCCAGAGTCTCCAGCAGTAGCACCCTCAGACACAGCATCTCCAGCCCCAGCAGCTCCAGTACCTGCAGTACGAGCACCTCCGTGACCATCGACTCCAGCACCTCCAGTAGACAAAGGACCAGCACCACTCCGAGCTCCAGTAACGTCAGCAGAAGTACCTCCAGCAGCAGAGCCCCGAGCTCCAGAAGCGCGACCCTGACGGCGACCGTACCAGTCGTGCAGCTGCTGTGAGGTGAGAGGCACACGCGGACGAAGGCGGCTACTCCAAGGAGACTGCGTAACAGCAGTCTCAGAACCCTCAAGCGTCGCACCCCCAGACTCCTCACACGCAGGCTCAGCACCCCTAGACGCAGCACCCTCAGGCTCAGGACCTCCAGGCTCCTCACGTGCAGGCTCAGCACCTCCAGGCTCCACACCCTTAGGCTCCTCACGCTCAGGCTCAGTGCCCCCAAACTCCGCACCCCCAATCTTAGCACCCCCACACTCTGCACCCCCAAGCTCCGCACCCCCAAACTCCGTACCCCCAGGGACAGCACCACCCCCAGCAAGACCTGAGTCACCAGTGACCTCAACAGGCGCAGGTACGGGAGGGTCTACCTGAGAGACACCTGAAGGAGCAGGACCTGGTGCGGGGAGGGGGTCTACCTGGGGAGGACCTGGGGCGAGAAAGAGCGGTGGGGGGGGGGGGGGGGCGAGGGGCAGTGCGGTAGGGAAAGAGACGATAAAAGGGATCTGACTCGTCAAAGGTGACGTCCTGAGACGGAAAGACACGGCGCGAGGCGGGGTCGTAAAACTGCCAGCTAGGCGCGTGAGGGACAAAGCCAAAGAAGATGCAGGGAATGGCGTGAGGGGAGAGCTTGTCCGCGGTGGTATCGCGGACAAAGGCACGCGCACCCAGACCCGGAAACGCGACGCATCGCCAACCTTCCCCGTCCACAGCAGTGTGGGCGAGGTCTCCGGCAAGGAGACACGGGGCCAGAGGTTGAGCTGATGCGCGGCGTAGCGGACCGCAAACGGCCACAGAAAATGGGGGGCAGCCGCATGGATCATGGATGTGAGAGTACGACGGCGTATGCCAGCTATGCTTGCTTGCCTTTACTTTATCATACTATTTCTAGCATAGGATAATTATATGGATGCATGAATTGCTTGATTTCCTAGGCTAGGTGCTTTCCTATATTTAATTATTGTTATAGCACCGAGCTAGGTTGCGTGCACCGAATTCTGGCTTTTCGGTTGCCACCGAATTGCCTTCTACCGAATTCGGGAAGGATCTGTTCGGGACGCTTCGCGACCCGCGGAACCTTCGCGTAACACCTGGTTATGGGGCCTTGTGTCGAGCCTATATATAGCCTCGTGTTGTATCCAGGTGATCATTCAATTCAATTCACATTCTCTTTTCTGAGCTAGATCCTAGATCCTCACACTTGGTAATCAGAGCCTGTTTACACGCGAAGTTTTTCGACCGCTAAACCTAGCTTTTAAAACAGCGGCGTCGACGACGGAAAGCGCCGATTTCGGGTACGTAAATCAGTTCCGCGCTATTTTCTAACGTTCCCCTCGAACCGGTTTTCGAACACTCCTCAGGTCCAGTGGCGAAAAAGTTGGAATTTCGACCGTCGGATCGATTCGAATCTCAACGGCCCTGAGAATTTCACCAAAAAAAGGTGGAATTTGGAGCGTCATATCGAATTTCTTCTCAACGGCCGAGATCGGACGCAAATTTTGACTAAGGGAGAACTACGCGACTTACAGAATCAGTGCTCGTTATTTCTACAGTCGATTCGACTCACAGTAAGATGACCAACGCCTAGAATTCATATATTTTCGTCGCAAATCTTCCTGTAAATCGTCAAATGGAGGAAAACGGTGATAATTCCGTACGAAAAATTACGGAGTTATACACCGGCTTGGACCAGCCACGAGCGGCACTCCAGCGAATAGAAGAGCTTCTCGCGAACCAGTCGGCAGCCGCCACGGCAGCAGCGAACGCAACGACGAATGCAGCAGCGACGCCAGCAGCAGCAGCGGCGACACCGACACTTCACCCAGCAGCAGCAGCAGCGGCTACAGTGAATCTTGAGGCGGCACGTCCGAGGCTACTGGAAAAGTTCAATCTGAATGCGAGAGACACCGAGTCCGTCGATTCATTGCGACTCTCGAATTTTATTTCGAGGCCGTTGGCTGTACGACCCCGACACACGATGCAATGCGGATTCGGCTTGCAGCGACACTGTTACGAGGCCCGGCGCTCGAGTGGATTCCCAATAGCAACAAGATACGAGGCGAGGGGTCATGGACGAAGTTTCGTGAAGCTTTAATTCAACGTTTCGAACCAATCAACTCCAGCTACATGGCGCGGCAGCAGATTCATCGGCATAAACAGTTCGGCAGTGTAACACAGTACACGCAGCAGATGGAGAGCCTCTTCAACCGAATAACCGACGTGGCCGAAGGGGAAAAAATCCAAGCGTATACTGAGGGGCTAAAGATCGAAGTGCGCCGACAGGTGATTGCCGCGAACTACAACAACTACCGCGACATGGTGTGTGCAGCAGAGAGATTCGATGCACTGACGCGAGATCAACCCGAGACACGACGCCACGTGCCGAACCGATCATTTGGCACGAAGCGATCGGCACCACCCACGACCGCCGACCCGATGGATATCGACAAGATCGACGCAAAGCAGCGGCCGACAAAATATGAGAACTGCGAATTTTGCGGCGCAGCAGGACATCGATTCTTGGCGTGTTGGAAAATGAAGAAGGCACGAGCGGAGCTGCAGGGCAACAACAGAGCGACATCCATGATGGCGAAAAAAGGAGATCATGATGGCGCGAATTGAAAACGTCACGACCGGCCGGCAACAGGGGAAATCGCCGAGACAAATGGAGGTTCCGCGAAACAAGACTCTGCACCGACCGGGAAACTCCAGCCGAACACCCCCGAGAGTAAGAATATTCCCTCTCGAGGTTTTCAAGCCTTTAAACAGTCCAGGGGAGATTTCAAGGCCAAGAAAAAGCCTTCAGACATTATTCAGATACCTGAGAAGTTGGGCAAACCACTCCGGAGCGTTGAAAAGGGTCGTGCGTTCCAAGGAGTTAACATTCTCTCCCCGCAGCACGATGTTAAGGCTCCCCATTGCCCACATGAGAAGCCTACACAGCTGCAAAGGCTTAAGGGAAGGTTCCAGGCCAAGACGAAGCTGAATCGGCCTCGGATAAATCCTTCTAACCCAACTCAGTTGAAAACTGATATGGAGTTAGCAGCTTCGAGCGCAGGACCGAGGGATGATCTATTCGACGTACCCTACGATCCTATAAGCGAGACCATCTACGGTTACTCGGAGCAGCAACAACAACTACTACTCGAAGTGATCTGCAACGGGCGACGCCTCCAGGCACTGGTGGACAGCGGTGCGTCTCACTCGGTGTGCGACCATGGGACATTGGAGAAAATTGGAGAACCTTCGGAGGAGACCAAGTTCATGGCAACGACGGTGGACGGTACGAAACTTCCCATCCACGGCGAAGCATCACTGCAGCTGCACATAGGGGCGCTAAGGTGGAAGCCGACGTTGCCGATCACGAACATCAAAGGGTTAGATTTCATCTTGGGGCGAGATTTCTTGAAGCGGTTCAACCCCGAGATCGACTGGGTCAACAGGAAGGCGTGCATCTACAACAACGGAAAGCGGATAGCACTGCGAAGCTGGACGGATACAGGGAACGTTCCTGAAACGACACTGGCACGTTTCGAACGGACGGTGAACGAGAGTAACACGGGTTACTTAGCACTAGTTATGGCAGCACCAGAGGAGGAGAAGCCGAGTTCGGAGCTACCTGCAGCAGTGGCTTGGAGCAGTACAAGGATATAATGCCCGATGACCTACCCGCAGGCGTACCTCCAGCACGCACCCACGAGCACGAAATCGTGGAGGAACCAGGTGCGAAACCCGTCTCACGTGCACCATACCGACTGAGTCCGACCGAACTGACAGACATGAAGAAACAGATAGAGTATTGTCAGAATGTAATTGTATACATCACTTTATAACTGCCTGCAATGTAGACTTAGTGTAGTTATCTTTCTTGTTAGGTGGTGCACCTTTCTTCTCTTCTTTCATATTTATACCCTTGAGCCTATAGTGAAACCATCCTTTTCTCCTTGCAACTCTCTCGACATTCCCCTTTAACCCTAAACTTCAACTACTAAGCCACTAAAGCTATGGCTCCTAAGCCTAGCTGTACTTAGTATCTTCACATGCTATCAGAGCATTTATACTCCTGGCCTGTGGGCCCATGCTTCCGCTGCGTGTCATCCTGCCGCGCGCCTCGGGCGCGCGGCGTATTGGCGCACGGCGATTTTCTGCCCGCCGCGTGCTCGGGGAGCACGGCGGTTTTCTGCCCGCCGTGCGCCCCGGGCGCGCGGCGTCTTCCTGTCCGCGCGCGGGCCTGTTCTGCCCGCCCGTACCCTGCCCTTCGCGGCGCCCTGCAGAGGCGCCGCTCCTGCTCGTCGCGACGCCCCTGCGGGACCCGTGCGTCGCCGCTCCTGCTCGTCGCGACGCCCCTGCGGGACCCGCGGGGCGCTGTCCCTGCTCGTCGCGGCGCACCCCCCCCTGGCCGCCGTCTCTGCCTCCCCTGCGCCCGCGCCTGCTTTGCAGCAACGCGCGGGCCTGCCCTGCACCAGCGACGCCGCCCCTGGAGCAGCCGCCCCTGGAGCAGCCGCCCCTGCAGCAGCCGCCCCTGGCCCCTGGAGCAGCCGCCACTGCAGCAGCCGCCCCTGGCCCCTGGAGCAGCCGCACCAGCAGCCGCCCCTGGCCACTGGAGCAGCCGCCACTGCAGGAGCCGCCCCTGGCCCCTGGAGCAGCCGCCCCTGGAGCAGCCGCCCCTGGAGCAGCCGCCCCTGCAGCAGCCGCCCCTGGCCCCTGGAGCAGCCGCCCCTGCAGCAGCTGCCCCTGGCCCCTGGAGCAGCCGCCCCTGCAGCAGCCGCCCCTGGCCCCTGGAGCAGCCGCCCCTGCAGCAGCCGACCCTGCAGCTGCCCGCGACGCCGCTCCTGGACCCTGTGCAGCCGTGGGGGGAGGGTATGGGGGTGGCGGGTGTGGGGGTGATGAGTGTGGGTGCTACCCTTCCCCTCCTCCTCCTCCTACTTCGTCTCCCACTGCTGCAGCTGCCGCTGAAGGGGGGTGGATGTGTGGGAGCCGAGGGGGAGTGAAACTAGGGGTGCGGCAAGGGGTGCGGCAAGGGGTGTGGGACAGGTAGGGGAGGTTGAGTGGAGGTGGCCGCCGTGAAGTCAGCAGCTCCAGTCGCCCGTGAGACCGTTGCGCCAGTCGCCCGTGAGCCCGTCGCTCCAGTCGCCCGTGAGCCCGTTGCTCCAGTCGCCCGTGAGTTAGTTACTCCTGCCGCTCGTCTAGCCGCGGAGTCAGTTACTCCAGTTGCCCGTGTGCCAGTTGCTCCAGTTGCCAGTGTGCCAGTTGCTCCAGTTGCCCGTGTGCCAGTTGCTCCAGTTGCGCCGTGTGCCAGCAGCTTCAGCTGCCGCCCACCACCTCCTCTCCTCTCATAGTCCCTCCTCCTCCTCACTTGCCCTCTCCATCTGCTGCACTCTGCTTGGTGTACCCCTTCCGGGGGTGTTTCTGCACATGGTTCTTCACTGCGGGCAGTTAGGGGGTGTGTCAGAATGTAATTGTATACATCACTTTATAACTGCCTGCAATGTAGACTTAGTGTAGTTATCTTTCTTGTTAGGTGGTGCACCTTTCTTCTCTCCTTTCATATTTGTACCCTTGAGCCTATAGTGAAACCATCCTTTTCTCCTTGCAACTCTCTCGACATTCCCCTTTGACCCTAAACTTCAACTACTAAGCCACTAAAGCTATGGCTCCTAAGCCTAGCTGTACTTAGTATCTTCACAAGTATCTACTGGACAGACAACTGATCCGCCCATCCACCTCTCCCTACGGTGCACCAGTCCTCTTCACTCCAAAACCAGACGGCAGTTTACGGATGTGCATCGACTACCGCGCACTGAACAAACAGACAGTTAAAAACAAATATCCCATACCGAACATAGACGACCTACTGGACCAACTGCGTGGTGCAACAGTCTTTTCGAAGCTGGACCTACGGTCGGGTTACTGGCAGATCAAGATGGCGGACAACTCGATCCACAAGACGGCGTTCCGTACCAGATACGGCTCCTACGAATACTTGGTGATGCCGTTCGGACTCTGCAACGCACCAGCAACGTTTCAGGCGGAGATGAATCACATCCTACGGCCCTTGTTTGACGAGTGCGTGGTGGTGTACTTGGACGACATTCTCATCTACTCTCAGAACATAAAGGAGCACGTGGAGCATCTGCGGAAGGTGTTCAAGATCCTGTGGAAAAACAAGTTCTACGTGAAGCTGTCAAAGAAGGTGCAGTTTCTCAGGCACATGGTGAGTGCCGAGGGCGTACACGTGGACCCGCGAAAGATCGAAGTCGTCCAGAAATGGAAAGGTCCGGAGAACGTGAAGGAGTTGCAGCAGTTCCTAGGCTTTGCCAACTACTACAACAGGTTTGTGCCGCAGTACGCTAAGATAGCAGCGCCACTGACCGACCTACTGAAAAATGATACGCCCTACAAATGGGATACTCCTCATCAGCAAGCCATGGAGCAGCTACAGACAGCACTGACTACAGCGCCAGTACTCATCCTACCGGATCCAGACAAGGACTACGTGGTGGAAGCAGACGCTAGTGACAAGGCAGTCGGAGCAGTACTGATGCAGGATCACGGACGCGGTTTGCAGCCCATCGCCTACCTCAGTAAGAAGCTACACGGAGCAGAACTGAACTACCCCATCCATGACAAGGAAGCCTTAGCGATAGTCATAGCCTTCAAGGCGTGGAGGTGTTACCTAGTGGGAGCCAAGACTACAGTCTATACTGACCACTGCAGTCTCAAATACATGAAGTCGCAGCCGACGCTCTCACGACGACAGGTGCAGTGGGTGGACTTCTTGGAAACTCACTTCCACTACGACATCGTCTACAAGCCCGGGCTACACAACAAGGCAGATGCGTTGAGCCGCCCCGGCCATGTAGCAGGCATCCAGCTCGACGGGATGAACCCTCTATTCCAACATGGATACTCCGTGGACGCAGAGATCGCTACAGACTAAGAAGCTGTTACAGTGGGAGAAAGACTTAGCTGTAAGGAAGGGTTCAGGAAAGATTTGGGTACCGAATTACGCCCCACTACGGCAGATCCTCTTGGAGGAGTTTCACGACGTACCTTACGCGGGACATTTCGGGAGCAACAAAACGTTAGCAGGGATAGCAAAGTATTACGACTGGCCCGGGATGGCAGCAGACGTGCAGCAATTCGTCACCTCTTGCGACACGTGCCAGCGGATGAAGAGCAGCAAGCAGAAAAAAGCAGGGTTACTTCAGCCTCTACCCGTACCGGAGCAGCCATGGCAGGTCGTTAGCCTCGACTTCATCACAGGACTTCCTTCGACCTCACGGGGGCACGATTCCATCCTCGTGGTGATCGATAAGTTCTCCAAAATGGGTCACTTTATCCCAACCAACGCCACGGCTACAGCTGAAGCAACTGCTCGCCTCTTCTTCGACCGCATCATCACCATCCACGGCATCCCCGCTACACTCATCTCAGACAGAGACCCAAAATTCACCAGTAAGTTTTGGAAGGAGCTCATGGGACTGTTGGGGACAAAGCTTGCAATGTCTTCAGCATACCACCCCCAGACTGACGGACAGACAGCGCGACTCAATCAAGTGGTTGAACAGTTACTGCGCACAGCTTGCGAGGACAACGTCAGCCACTGGGACACACAGTTACCGACCCTAGAGTTAGCTTACAACAACGCATCACATGCGGCCACAGGGAAAACTCCTTTCTTCCTGTGTTACGGACGTGAACCACTCTCACCAGAGCAGCCAACCACACAGGCACACGTCCAAGCCGCACATGACTTCGTCACCACCATGCAGCAGCTATGGGAGAAGACTCAGCGACGTCTCACCACGATGCAGAACTCCTAGAAGCAGTATGCCAATCGCCAGCGAAGAGATCACTCAGTAGCAATCGGAGATCAGGTGCTTCTGGACACACGCAACTTGAACCTGTCTCACCTCCCATCCAAACTCCAGCCTCGCTTCTGTGGTCCTTTTCTCGTTGAGGCACAGGTGACACCAGTTACATTCCGCTTGCGCTTACCAGATTCATGGAAGCTTTACAACGCTTTCCATGTCCAGCTACTGAAACCCTACAAGGACCCCAACCAATAGTTCCAGGGACGGCAGCTATTGAGAAACTTAGAACGAGAATGGATTGACTAAGGAATGAAAGTGATACAAATATGAAACCCTAGAATTGTGTACCCCTTAGTATCTAACCCGCTACAGCCTACACAGGCTAGATCATATAAGTTTGACACACCCCCATAGGCAAAGTGGGGGAGAAGAAGGGGTCACAAGACCAGTCAAGCAAAGCAAGGCAAAGCAAGCTCAGGGTGGATCACAACGTCACCACACATTCTGAGCACAAGTTCAAGGCCACAAGGCCAGTTCACATGCATGAGTACACACATATATATAACGCTAAACAAGCAAGATCAGGTATATATATATGTAACAGTACAAGCAAGGTCAAGAAGTGAGCAAGTGAGGCAAGGTAGGTACAAGACCTAACAGAGTACAGAAGCGCTGATGGTCACAAGGCGCAAGTGCCTTGGTGAAGATATCAGCAGTGTTGGCCTCAGAGGCCACGTAAGCAAGGCGCAGCTGACCGCGCTGCTGAAGCTCACGAGCAAGGAAGTAGCGAAGAGCGATGTGCTTCGTTCTGTGCTCCAGTCTGTACTCCTGACACAAGGCCAGCATAGCCTTGTTGTCTACGTACAGAACTAGAGGAGAACGAGGCGGCTCTCCTAGGTCAGTCAGCAGGTAGGTGAGCCAGCGTAGCTCCTGTGCAGCCATGGCCCCTGCGTAGATCTCAGCCTCACAACTGGAGCCGAGAACAGAAGACGAGCGGGTAGACCGCCACGAAACAGAGCCGGAACCAAGGCTGAAGGTGTAACCCTGTGACGACCGCTGCGTAGCCTGGTCGTCAGCCCAAGAAGCGTCTGCGTGACCAGTGAGGACCACTGGACTCCGCCCTCCAAGCACAAGCCCCATGCCCGACGTACTGCACAAGTAGCGCAACACCCTCTTCGCTGCAGCCATGTGCTCTGGTCTGTGTCTCCCAGGAGCAACATAGCGTGCCAGAATGCTAAGAGGGTATGCAAGGTCAGGTAGAGTGCAGGTCATCAGGTACATGAGGCAGCCAACAAGCTCTGGGTACGGGCCACTCGACTCTACGGACTCATCCGAAGGCAGAGCTGAGAGCGAGTGGCGAGTAGACAGAGGAGTGGCCTGAGGCGAGGAGTACGTGAAGCCGAAGCGCTGAAGGACCTGCTGCACCATGTGTGACTGAGTAGAGCAGGGGGCAGACTCAGGACTAGACCTGGACGCCACAGCAAACACCTGACCCGACGCGGCTACCTGAGCAGACTCAGCGACCAGAGGAGACTCAGTAGTCAGTGTGTACAGGCTCGACCCCGGCTGACGGGTAAACGTGGCCAAGTGACGGCCCGTCCGAGCACAGGTACAGTGGGTCACTCGCTGACTCGCAGGAGTGAACTGGTGAACCCCTCCATCCTGGAGGTCAGCACCACTCACCAAGTTCGTAGAGAACGAGGGGAGGTAAAGACCCGACAGGGTGCCAGAAGGGGCCGCCGGACACGGTAGAACAGTGGAGAAGTGGGCAAGGACAGGACCCCCAGAGGGGTCTGCCAGGGAGACTGCCACTGGCCGACTAAGCGGCGTAAGCGTGGTGCGGTCTCGAAAGAAGGAGCGGGAAGCACCCGAGTCAAGGGTGAAGGTGTGGGTGGGCGGAGCCGACGCGGTACCTGAGAGCGCAGACTCACCAGCACCTGGGGCAGCAGGCTCACTGGCACCTAGAGCAGCAGCCTCACCAGCACCTAGAGTAGCAGCCTCAATGCCCGGGTCAGGCGGAAAACACCGGTAACAGTCACCCTCATCACTAATAGTCACAGCATACATTGCAGCAAGAATAGCATCATAATCAAGATCAAAGATCACAACACCCACCCTAAACAGCTCGCCCCAGCGAGGGATCTCAGTAGCATCGGGGAACTGATGACGCCAAGCGTCCGTCAGGCGGCCGAAGCAGCGCTGGGTGGAGTGCGGACCCCCACACTGCTCACCCGTGCGGTCGCGTGTACGTAGAACATAGGTACAGGGGCCAGCACCCCCACCCCGCTGACGAGCAGTGTACCACTCACGAAGCTGCTGGGGGGAAGGGGTCTCACGAGTAAGCTGCTGCTGCTGCTGCTGGCGCTGACCACCACCGGAGCCGACCCTCTGCGAAGAGCCACCCCGACCAGCTCCACCTCCGCCGCCGCTACCTCCACCACCGCCTCCACCTCCACCACCTCCGCTCGCACCGCCACCACCGCCGCCTCCTCCGCCTCCACTGCCGCCACTAGTGCCCCCACTCCCGCCACCACTCCCACCGCCACCCCCACCCCCTCCGCCGCCTCCACCGCCGCCTCCACCGCCCCCGCCAGCTCCTCCAGCGCCCTTGCCCCCCTTGCCCTTGCTTGAGCGGCGTCTCCCGCTAGGGGCAGACGCCGCGCCGACCGACTCAAGACCAACGAGGTCGGCCGCAGCAGCAGAGGCAACAGAGGGCAAGAGGGGGGAGGGGGAGCACCCCTCAAAGTCAGGGGTACGAGGGTCACCACGAGAGGCTCCTACAGCGACTATACTCTTTTCTGCTGCTAGGAGGCGCTCCTCGAGGAGGTCAACGGTGAGGGTGGTGGGGCAAACAGAGAGGAAGTGGTCCCTGACCGAGCGAAGGGTGTCAGGGAGCCGGGTGACTATGTAGTATAGGGTGATGTACATAGGGGGGGGGTTCTTGGCGCAGAACTCAGCAGGAAGCGCAGCGCGGTAGCGAATGTCACTAGTGCGAAGGTGCGTAATGAGGTCAGCGACTGTGGGAAAAGCGGCGAGGTCAGGGAAGAGGTACGGCAGTATGAGGCGGCTAAGGGCAGCAGTGGCAGGGGAAGAGTAGCGTGCAACGACAGCGTCGTACAAGGTCTTCGCACTCTTGTACTGACTAAAATGCGCGCGCTCAGCGGTCGGTAAGTGGCGGCGCACAGCAAGGCGAGCAGCAGCATCGCGCGTGGCCCACTGTGAGCGAACAGTGGCGTCAGCATCAGCAGCAGGGGCAGGAGAGGCACCAGAGGTGAGGTCAAACAGAGAGAGACCGTCTGCCCTATCGCACTGTAGGGAAAGCTGCAGATCATCTACCCAGACCTCAAAGTCAACAGCCCGACCCTCAGCGTCAAAGGTGAGAACACTGGGGGTGGCCATGACAGCAGTAGACTGGCAGAGAGAGCAGCGGGGTAGGGCAGTGCAGTGGCAGAGGCGCTGCTCTCACCAGGCAGGTGGGGCGGGCCGAGGCAGGCCGGCAGGGACAGGGCCACGACTGTAGGGACTGCGGCGTCTCGGCTGCGGCGGCGTGGCGGCTCGGCGGCTCGGCGGCTCGGCTGCAGGGCGGCTCGGCGGCTCGGCGGCTCGGCAGCTCGGCGGCTCGGCGGCTCGGCAGCTCGGCGGCTCGGCGGCTCGGCAGCTCGGCGGCACGGCGGCAAGGGCGGCTCGGCGGCTCGGCGGTGACGGCGGCTCGGCTGCTCGACGGGGCCGGGAAGGGCGGCTGAGGGGTCGAGGAAGGGCGGCAGGGCCGCGAAGGGCGGCGACGGGGCCGCAAGGGGCGGCAACGAGGCCGCTGAAGGGCGGCGACGAGGCCGCTGAGGGGCGGCGACGGGGCCGCTGAAGGGCGGCGTTGGGGCCGCTGAAGGGCGGCGACGGGGCCGCGGAGGGGCGGCGACGTGGCCGCTGAAGAGCGGCGACGAGGCCGAGGGGAGGGGGGACGGCGACGGGGCCGCTAAGGGCGGCTACGGGGTCGCGGCTCGGCGGCGACGGGGCCGAAAGGGGCGGCGACGGGGCCGTAAGGGGCGGCGACGGGGCCGTAAGGGGCGGCGATGGGGCCTTAAGGGGCGGCGACGGGGGCCGTAAGGGGCGGTCGCGGGGCCGTGAGGGGCGGCGACGGGGCCGTAAGGGGCGGTCGCGGGGCCGTGAGGGGCGGCGACGGGGCCGTAAGGGGCGGTCGCGGGGCCGTAAGAGGCGGTCGCGGTGCCGTAAGGGGCGGCGACGGGGCCGCTAAGGGGCCACGCGGGGCCTAGAGAGGGCAGCGACGGGGCCTGAGGGGCCGCTAAGAAGGGCGCGACGGGTCGCTAAGGGCGGGACACTAGGCGCGCTTCGGGCAGGGGCGGCACGCGCCCCGGGTAGGAAAAAAATCTTGGTGGGCCCTAGGAACAGTTCCCACGAGGGAACCTGCTCGATACCATGAGAAACTTAGAACGAGAATGGATTGACTAAGGAATGAAAGTGATACAAATATGAAACCCTAGAATTGTGTACCCCTTAGTATCTAACCCGCTACAGCCTACACAGGCTAGATCATATAAGTTTGACAGCTATCGCCACCACCACCTATTCTTATACAGGATGAACCCGAGTACGAAGTGGAACGTGTTCTCACTCATCGGCACCGCGGCGGCAAGACCCTCGAGTTCCAGATACGCTGGAAGGAATACGACCCCACTGAGGACAGTTGGGTTGCAGAAGCTGATATGGGCAACGCACGCCGTGCTCTCAAGGACTATCTTGTCAAGCAGGGTGTTTCTCACGCCACCCAGCTATGCCAGCTTATGCCAGCTATGCTTGCTTGCCTTTACTTTATTATGCTATTTCTAGCATAGGATAATTATATGCATGCATGAATTGCTTGATTTCCTAGGCTAGGTGCTTTCCTATATTTTATCATAGTTATAGCACCGAGCTAGGTTGCGTGCACCGAATTCTGGCTTTTCGGTTGCCACCGAATTGCCTTCTACCGAATTCGGGAAGGATCTGTTCAGGACGCTTCGCGACCCGCGGAACCTTCGCGTAACACCTGGTTACGGGGCCTTGTGTCGAGCCTATATATAGCCTCGTGTTGTACCCAGGTGATCATTCAATTCAATTCACATTCTCTTTTCTGAGCTCGATCCTAGATCCTCACAATGGAGGTACGAGCGACCTCCATGACTAAGCCAATGCGGCGCTCAGCAATCCCATTCTGCTGCGGAGAGGCCGGAAGCGTGAACGTCTGGCGGATGCCGTGCTCCGCACAGAAGGCTGCTAAGAGGTCTGAGGAGAACTCACCACCTCTGTCAGAGTGCAGACGCAGGACAGGAAAGTCCGACTGGAACCGCTCGCGGAGCTGGAGACGAGCAGCGCGGATCCAGGGGATCAAAACATCAGGGACCTCCCCCTTGCGCTGCAAGGGGAAGACCGTGGTGTAACGCGTGTAGTCGTCGACGACCAGCAGGAAGTACCGCTCGTGGCCCTGTCCATGGACGCGGGCTGGGCCCCACACGTCCAGGTGGAGAGTATGCAGTGGAGCCTCTGTGGGAGGGAACGAGGAGGAGAGAGGAGCGGCGCGCTGCCGCCCCTAGACGCAAGGAATGCAGGGCGGCGCAGGCGAGGGAGGGAGGGCAGGCAGAGACCTGGGAAGGCCAGAGACCAGGAAGTGAGAGTGCATGCTACGAAGGCGAGGCAGGGAGGGGTGACCAAGGCGGTGGTGCCACAGGAGAGTGTCGTGCGACAGCCGGCGACACTCACACTGGGTAGCTACCTGAGCAGACGCGTACAGCTGGGGAGACAAAGGGGTGGAGCGCGACGCAGTGGTGAGGGTGTATAGACTGGACCCAGGAGTACGTGTGAACGTGGCCAGGTGACGGCCGGTCCGGGAGCACGTGCAGATCGCCACACGCTGTCCTCCAGGAGTAAAGATGTCAACCCAGTGATCATGAAGGACGGCGTTGCTCACAAAGTTCGTAGAGAACGAGGGGAGGTGGAGACCAGTCAGCTCACCAGACGGGACCGCCGGATACGGAAGCACAGTGGAAGACCGTGCAAGCACTGGGCCCACAGAGGGGTCAGCCAGTGAGACAGGAACAGGTGCAGGGAGGGGAGTGACTGTGGTGCTGTCGCGAATGAAACAGCGGGAAGCACCAGAGTCAAGTGTGAAGGTGTGCAAGGCCTGTGTGGACGCAGTACCAGGGGGAGCAGACTCACAAGCACCTAGTGCCACAGGCGCTATACCTGGGGCTATACCGGGGTCAGGCGGCACACACAAGTAGCAGTCACCCTCAGCACTAACAGTCAATGCATACATGGCAGCAAGAATAGCCTCATAGTCAAGATCAAAGATAGGTACATCACGCCTAAGCAGGTCTGCCCAGTTGGGGAACTCAGTAGCATCAGGAAACTTGACGCGCCAGGCGTCGCTAAGCCGAGCGAAGCAGCGGTACTCAGTGTGAAACCCTGTGCACTGGCGACCAGCGCGCGGACCTGCGCGAATGATATAGGGGCAGCGACTAGGACCCCTAGACGCCCCACGCCCGGCATACCAGTCAAGAAGCTGCTGGGAAGTGGGGGTCTGGCGCTGACGCTGCTGCGGCTGCTGCTGCTACTGCTGCTGCCCCTGGCCACCACTGGTGTCACCCAAGCCACCACCGCTGCCACCACCACTCCCCCCTCCGCCACCACCGCTGCCGCCACCGCCACCGCTCCCGGCACCGCCACCGCTCCCACTACCACCTCCACCCCCACGACCACCCCCACCACCTCCACCTCCCCCGCTGCCTCCACCACCGCCCCCTCCACTGCCACGTCCGCCACCCCTGCCACCCTTGCCTCCCCTGGAGCCGCTGCGCTTCCCACTAGGAGCGGAAGCAGCTGCGACCTTCTCAGCACCAAGGAGGTCGACAGCAGCAGCTGCGGAGGCGTAGGAGGGGGTAAGAGGGGAGGGTGAGCACCCCTCAAAGAGGGGAGAGCGAGGAGTACCACGAGCAGCACCTACAGCGAGGATGTTCTTCTCTAATGCTAGGAGGTGCTTCTCGAAGTCGGCGACAGTGAGAGTGGTAGGGTCTGGGGCTAGGAAGTGGTCCCTGACGGAGCTAAGAGTGTCAGGGAGGCGGTTGACGAGGAAATAGAGAGTGAAGTACATCGTGGGGGGGTTTGCGGTGCAGAACTCGGCTGGAAGGGCGGCACAAAAGCGAGTGTCACTAGTGCGAAAGTGAGAAATGAGGTCCTCAGTAATGGTAAACGAGGACAGGTCGGGGAACAGGTAGGGTAGCATGAGCCGACCTAGGGCTGCAATGGCCGGGGAGGAGTAGCGCGCAACTACCGCGTCGTACAGTGCCTTAGCAGTTTTGTGCTGGCTGAAATGCGCGCGCTCAGTGATCGGCAGATGGTTCCTAATAGCTTGGCGTGCAGCAGCATCGCGAGTCTGCCACTGTGAGCGTTCAAGAGCAGTAGCATCGTCAGCAGGAGCTACGGCAGTGCCAGACACGTAATCGAACAGTGAAACGCCGTCTTTGGCATCGGTCAGAAGGAACAGTTGGAGATCGTCGAGCCACACAGCGAACTCGATCGGGCGACCGTCAGGCTCAAACGCGAGAACATTAAGCGTTCCCATAATCGCAGTGCAGGTAAAGCCAGTTGGCAAAGGCAGTAGGCAATAGGCAGTAGGCAAAGGCAAAGGCAGCAGGCAGCAGGAAGTAGGCAGCAGGCAGCAGGCAGTAGGCAGCAGGCAAAGGCAGCTCAAGCAACGCGCGGGGCAGTAGCAGGCCGCGTGTAGGCTGCAGCAGCGGGCCGCGCGCGGACTCCTAAGGCAGCTCGCGGGGCAGCAGCGGGCCGTGCGCGGGCTCCTACAGCGGCGTGCGGGGCAGTAGGGGGCCGCACGCGAGCTCCTAAGGCGGCGCGCGAGGCAACAGCAGGCCGCGCGCGCTCCTAAGGCAGCTAGCGGAGCAGCACCGGGCTGCGCAGGCGACAGACGCGACGCGCGGGGCAGCAGCGGGCTGCGCGGGCGGCGGACGCGGCGCGCGGGGCAGCAGCGGGCCGCACTGGCGACGGACGCGGCGCGCGGGGCCTAAGCGGGCTGCGCGCGGCGGCTGGCTGCGCGGGCTCGTCGCGGGCTGCGCGAGCGGTGCGCGGGCGACGCGGGCTCGGCGCAGGCTGCGGACACGGCACGCGGCGCTGCAGCGGGCTGCGGAGGCGGCTGCAGCAGTAGCGTGCGCTAAAAAAAAAAAAGATACGCGCGCGTGCAGCCGGGGCGCGCGCGGGCAGCAGGCAAGGCAGGCATGCAGGCAAGGCCGTAGGTGAGGTAACGCGGTAATAGGTGGGCCCTAATCTTAGGTCCTAAAGACCTACTGCTCTAGATACCATCTTAGAAAGTAGGCAGGAATGTGTTTGACTATCGAGAGATTTTGGTACAAGAAGGAAACCTAAGGGGTTGTACCCCACAGTATCTACCCCACTCCAGCCTACCCAAAACTATAACATATGTATATATTTGACAAGAGAGAGAACTATGAAGTCTCTGTAATGACCTTGTTAATAAATTGAAGGAGAACAAGATGATTATAAGATAGGAGCACAAAGATATAAATAGCATTCCTAGCTAGCCATGTACTCTGAGGGGTACATTCCCTTATTAACCGATTTGCATTGCTACAGTAACCACGACTATTGCCATTCTAGACAGTTACCATGTTGCACTTCGCAACTGCCTTGTGCGGTTACTGGGCAGTCAAGGGTCACGACCGTTGACTGTCTTCGACTGTTGACCTTCGGGTGACCCTCGACCTTCCGCGTGCTCTTTATGAGCTAATGCGATACTGGTACAGGCGACTGCTTCGCTATGAATAGACGCGATAGTGGAGAGCCTTCGGGAATGCTTATAACAACCTTTCGGTTATTTCAACACTCCCCTTCATTCATGAAGGTGAGCCACGTGGGACTTCTTGGTGATCCCGCAGAGATTGGCGCAGTGCTGGAACTGTTGACGTGGCAGTTTCTTTGTTAGAAAGTCGGCCGCCATGTCACCAGTTGGGCAGTACGTGAGCTTGACCTTGCCCTTGTCGATTTCATCTTTGACGAAAAAGTAGCGAAGGGCGATGTGTTTCGTGCGGTTCAAGAAGCCGGGCTTGTTCGCGATCTTGATCGCGCTCTGGTTGTCACAGAGTAACGTGAAGTGCCCGTTCATCGTTACTTTTGCTTCCTGCAGGAGCTCCATCAGGTACAGTCCTTCGCGAACAGCTGCGCTAGCGGCGATGAACTCTACTTCGGCTGACGAAAGGGCGATGAATTCCTTCTGAGAGTTCCACGAGATGAGTCCAGCAGGTTGAAGTTGAAAAATGAATCCTGTGCAGGAGCGTCTGTTGTCAACATCTCCCGCATGGTCTGCGTCTACGTAGCCCTGCAGCTGCAGGGTAGCCGTTAAGTTAGCTTCGTAGGTGAGGCCGACGTCGGGAGTAGAGATGAAGTATTGAATTGCCCGGCGTAGATCCTGTAGATTCTCCCCTTCAGGTTGCTTCATATATTGAGCGAGCTGGCTTGCGACGTAGGAGAGGTCGGGCCGGCACGTGACGACGGCGAACAGAAGGCACCCTAGCTGCTGCTGATAGAGCCGATGATCCTCGAGAGAGGGGCGTGGTGTTCGGTTCATATGTAGGAGGAGCCGTGCGAAATGGGATGGAAAGGTTGATAGGTGCGATGCCGAATTTCTTCGCGAGTGTTTCGGCATATTTGGCGGCGAAGAGGTGAATGGAGGAAGCAGAGTGGGTGATGTTGAGACCCAGGAATTGAGTGACGTCGTGGTTGACAATGACCTCCAACTGCTCTTTGATATCCGCTTCGAACTGGTCCAGCAGCTCCGTGTCGTCGCCGGTGTAGAGTAGGTCGTCGACGTAGGCAACGAGAAGGATGAATTTGCCTCGTGACTCCTTCCTGTACATGCCGAGGTCGTGTGGCAGCTGTTGGAAGTCGAGCTTCGTGAGTACGGTGTGCAAGTACTGCTGCCACAGGTGAGGTGCTTGTTTAAATCCCGTAAAGGGATTTCTGGAGCAGGCAGACCGCGCCGTCGTTCTCTTCGAAGGCGTGAGGTTGCTCGACGAAGATGATTGCGTCGACCGAAGCGTACAAGAATGCACTGCCGACGTCGATTTGGCGGAGAGGGCGCTGTTTGACGGCTGCGATGCAGATGAGGATCCGCACTGAGGTGTGCCGTCCGACTGGTGCATAGGTAAGATCGAAATCCACCATGTGAGTTTGCTCGAAGCTGCGCACCAACCATCGCGCCTTGTATTTGTCGATGGAGCCATCCGCCAATGTCTTGATGAGGAACACCCATTTTCTGCTGAGAAATTTTCTCCCCTTCGCAGATGTCCGGGGAACGAGCTTCCAGGTTCCACGGCTCTTAAGCGACGCGATTTCCTTGGCCATGGCTGCCTTCCATTTATCACTGTCGGGGCCGGAGAGAGCTTGGCGAACGGTGGTGGGTTCTTTGGGGGAGGCGTGGCGAACAGCGACGGCGAGCCCAAGAATCCCGAGACCAGTTTCGTTGGTCTTTTCGTAGTGCAGGCGATCGTAGTCGTCGAAGCTGGTTACTTCGACCGCGTCGTCGTCACTTTCGTTGCCAGAGCGGATGGAGTCATGCGAAGCGTTTGGCGGTGGTAATGCGGCATCTGGTGATTGACGGGCGGTACTGTTGAAGTTAAAGGCCTCTCGGGTTGTATCATAGGGATCGGGTTGGTGTAGAGGTATGAAAGTTGGGGTCTGGAACGGGCTTGTAAGGGGGATGTTGGGCGCGCTGTCAAACTGGGTAACATTTGGTACATCCACATCCTCCGCCAGGTCAGCTTCCTCGTGTGGAGTTGCGAAGCTGCGGTGTCCCTCGAAAACCCTTTCTGGTGCCCTGTCAGCTTCGCGGTATTCGTTGAACAGTGGCAGAGTCAGCTTCTCGTAGAAGATGCAGTCACGTGATTTCGTCACCTTGTGTGTCGCGTAGTCCAGCACGATCCATGCTTTGTATTCTTTTTCGATGCCGAGGTGGATGCCCCAGCGAGCTCGGTCAGTAAACTTTCCGGTCCTTGCAGTGTGTTGCCTGTACTATACCATGCAGCCGAACACCCGAAGCAGGCGCGTGTCTCCTTTTCTGCCCGTCCATGCCCTGTAGGGTGAGTTGTTGTTCTCGAGGCTTCGGGAGGACAGCAAGTTGTGTAGCCGGACTGCATGGTTCATAGCGAATGGCTAGTACCGAGTTGGGATGGCCGACTGCTTCATCAGGGCTCTCATCCTGGTGGCAAGGCTCCTGTTTGTCCGTTCTGCTACTCCTTGCTGCTCATGAGCGTAGGGTAGGGACTCCAGGTGCTCAATCCCTTTCTTCCTGAAGAGCTCCTTGAACTCGTCTGAGAAGAACTTCAGAGCTCCGTATGTCTGCCAGCTTTTTAGAAGTCCTGATTCTCGTTCAGCCTGCTTCATCCATGCGATGAAGCACTCGAAGGCGAATGATCTGCAGTCAGTGTTAACAACCCTGACGTAGTGAGTGCTTGCGTCGATTAAGGTAAGCGTGTAGGATTCTCCGTTGAGTCCTTCCTTCGTCAAGCCCATGAAGTCACTGTAAACTTTGTCGAGTGGTTTGTAGCGTTCGTAACCGGGCGGAAGGTCCGGGAAGGGCTTGTGGGCGAGTGATGCGGCAGGACACACTGTGCATGGCGGGTCTTCGGAGTCTATGGTGAGGGAACCTCCGCGAGGAAGGAGTAGTGCTCCGTCGTCGAGGACGCTAGCCCACAGGGAGTTCTTGAGTGTTATGTGAGAAGGGTGTCCGAGCCGTTGATGCCAGATTTCTGGTTCCGCGCGGTAGCCGACCGTTTTTTGATAGTATTTGTTTCTTGCTGCTTCGTCGTTTGCCTCCCCTTCAGGTCCTGCATCGGCGGCGTCGTCGGCGTCGGCGGCGAACACGTGGATGGACTTCCGTTCCAGAAGCGCGTGTGGAATCCCGATGATGTCGTCAGTGTCGCCGGCGTCGACTTGGTCACCTGTGACGAGCAGGCACTGATTGGGCCAGTCACGGACTGGAAGGCCCTTCATGGGAATGCGGAAGTAGCTGTACTCGGCCCCGATGACTTCAATCTCCTGTGGACCTTGTTCTAGTGGCGGCGGTTCTTCGGTAGGTTCCGGTAATTCTGCTGCTTCGTCGAAGATTTCGTGAGTTGCGTCTTCCTTTGACTCCTCTTGCATTGGTTCTGGTGTGTCACGAGCGTATTGATCGGGGAGAGGAGGTCCGCCCCAGCTGGTGCCACGCGTTGCCCAATATGGGTCGATTGCCGCGGTCGCTGCCGAGGGGAGTCCCGGGGCTTCGGCATAGGGGGGAGCCGCCGGTTCCCTTCCTTCTTCAGTTGCGGAAGCACCCCATCCGCCTTCGGAGTTCCAGCCGCCTTTTGTGCCCCATCCCCATCCGCCTTCAATGGCAGTAGCGCCGCTTGCTTCTGTTGTCGAAACACTGCCCCGTTCTTCGGCGGCTGCTTCCTCTGTCAAACTTATATGCTATGGTCTATCTAGGCTGTAGTGGGGTAGACACTATAGGGTACAACATTTCTAGGTTTCCTACTTGTACCCACCTGCTTGCTAGTTCATTCATTCCTCATTTCTTCACATGGTATAGAGCAGGTTCCCTAGTGGGAACGTTTCCTAGGGCCCACCGAAAATTCGAATTTTTTTTTTTCCTGCCCGAGTCGCGCCCCGCGTCCCCTGCCCTTAGTGGCCCCTTAGCCGCTCCCTCGCGGCCCCTCTCACTGACCCTCGCGGCTCCTTAGCCGCTCCCTAGCGGCCCCACTCACGGCCCCTCGCGGCCCCTCTCACGGCCCCTCGCGGCCCCTTAGCCGCTCCCTAGCGGCCCCACTCACGGCCCCTCGCGGCCCCTCTATCACAGCCCCTCGCGGCCCCTTAGCCGCCTCGCGGCCCCTTAGCCGCCTCGCGGCCCCTCTCACAGCCCCTAGCGGCCGTTCGCGACCCCTCGCGGCCCCTCTCGCGGCCCCTCCGCGGCCGTTCGCGGCCCCTCTCGCGGCCCCTCCGCGGCCGTTCGCGGCCCCTCGCGGCCCCTCCGCGGCCGTTCGCGGCCCCTCGCGGCCCCTCGCGGCCCCTCGTGGCTCGTCGCGGCCCCTCCGCGGCTCCCTCGCGGCCCCGTTGCGGCTCCCTCGTCGCCCCTGCCCGTCGCGGCGCCCTGCCCTAACCCGCGCCCTGGAGCAGCCGCCACTGCAGCAGCCGCCCCTGGAGCAGCCGCCACTGCAGCAGCCGCCCCTGGCGCAGCCGCCACTGCAGCAGCCGCCCCTGGAGCAGCCGCCCCTGCAGCAGCCGCCCCGGGAGCAACCGCCACTGCAGCAGCCGCCCCTGGAGCAGCCACCACTGCAGCAGCCGCCCCTGGCGCAGCCGCCACTGCAGCAGCCGCCCCTGGAGCAGCCGCGGAGCCCTCGCCCTGCAGTGGTAGCCGCCTCGCTGTTGCCGCAGTCGTACGCCTGCCCTTCTCGCCACTGGTGAGCACTGCCCTGCCCGTACTGCTGTTACTGCTGCTCTTGCTGCTACTGCTCTTTCTACTGCTACTGCTGCTCCTGGCGTGGCCTAATGCAGCTCCAGCGCCGTCCACGTGAGTCCCTCGCCCCCCAACAGCTTCGTGAGGGGTACGCTAGTTGGGGTTGTAGGGGTGGCCGCGCTGCGACTACTGCTACTGCTTCTACTGCTGCTACTGCTGCTACTGCGGCTACCACTGCTTCTCCTGCTCCTGGCTGTGGCCAGATGCAGCTCCAGCGACGTCCGCGTGAGTCCCTCACGCCCCAGCAGCTTCGTGAGTGGTACGCTACTTGGGGTTGTCGGGGTGGCCGTAGTGGGAGTCGTTCTGGCGTGAGGAGTTCGGGAGCTACTTGTAGTGGCCAGGCGCAGCTGCAGCGTAGTCCGCGCGCGGTCCTTTCGCCCCAGCAGCTTCGTGAGTGGTACGCTCAGCGTGGAGGGTCACGGAGTACTGCTCGCTGTCCGTACGTCATTCGCACTGGTGCTCGGACTGGTCAGCCCTGCGGGACGCTTGGTCACGCCAAGTCCCGCTGCTTCGCCCGTCTGAGCGACGTCTGGCGTACGGAGTTTGGCGACGCCGCTGAGCTCCCCGACTGGGTGGAGCTGCTTAGGCAGAGGGTAGATATCTATGCTCTTGACTATGATGCTATCCTCGCTGCCATGTATGCATTGCCTACTAGTGATGTGAGTGACTGTTACCTGTGTGTTCCGCCTGACCCGGGCATCGAGGCTGCTGCTCTAGGTGCTGGTGAGGCTGCTGCTCTAGGTGCTAGTGCGTCTGCTCCTCCAGGTGCTGGTGAGTCTGCTCCTCCAGGTGCTGGTGAGTCTGCTGCCCCAGGTGCGGGTGAGTCTGCTCTCTCAGGTACCACGTCGTCTCAGGTGTTACACACCTTCACCCTTGACTCGGGTGCTTCTCGCTCCTTCTTTCGAGACCGCACCACACTCACGCCGCTTAGTCGGCCGGTTGCAGTCTCCCTGGCAGACCCCTCTGGGGGTCCCGTCCTTGCCCACTTCTCCACTGTCTTAACGTGTCCGGCGGCCCCTTCTGGCTCCCTGTCAGGTCTTTACCTCCCCTCGTTCTCTACGAACTTGGTGAGTGGTGCTGACCTACAGGACGCAGGGGTTGACCAGTTCACTCCTGCGCGTCAGCGAGTGACCCACTGTACGTGTGCTCGGACGGGCCGACACTTGGCCACGTTTACCCGTCAGCCGGGGTCGAGCCTGTACACACTGACTACTGAGTCTCCTCAGGTAGCTGCGTCGAGTCAGGTGTTTGCTGCAGCGTCCAGGTCTGGTCCTGAGTCTGCCCCCTGCTCGTGTCGTCTCCTGTCTCACCAGACTCTCCTCTGGCACCACCGCCTTGGTCACCCCTCCCTGCCTCGTCTCCGAGGCATGGCCTCTCGTTTCCTTGTCTCGGGTCTCCCCCGGTCCCTCCCTTCTCTTCCTCCGGGGCCTGGCCCCACCTGCGTTCCCTGCGTCGAGGGGCGGCAGCGCGCCGCTCCTCACTCCTCCGAGTTTCCTCCGACAGAGGCTCCGCTGCAGACGCTTCACATGGACGTGTGGGGCCCAGCCCGCGTCCGTGGACAGGGTCACGCGCGTTACTTCCTGCTGGTGGTTGACGACTACTCGCGTTACACTGCAGTCTTCCCCTTGCGCTGCAAGGGTGAGGTCACTGAGGTGTTGATCGACTGGATCCGCGCAGCTCGTCTCCAGCTCAGAGAGAGTTTCGGCTCGGACTTTCCTGTCCTGCGTCTGCACTCCGACAGAGGCGGTGAGTTTTCCTCTGCCCTTCTGCGAGCCTTCTATCGTGCACAGGGCATCCGCCAGACGTTCACGCTTCCGGCCTCTCCACAGCAAAATGGGATTGCTAAGCGCCGCATTGGTATGGTCATGGACGTCGCTCGTACGTCCATGATCTATGCGGCTGCTCCCCATTTTTCTGTGGCCGTTCGCGGTTCAGTACGCGGCGCATCAGATCAACCTTCAGCCCCGGGTCTCCTTGCCGGAGACCTCCCCTACTCTGAGGTGGACGGGGAAGGTTGGCGATGCGTCCGCGTTTCGTGTCTGGGGATCTCGGGCTTTTGTCCGCGACTTGTCTGCGGACAAGCTGCCCCCCCGTGCTGTTCCCTGCGTCTTCCTTGGCTTCCCCCCTGACGCGCCTGGCTGGCAGTTTTACCACCCCACCTCGCGCCGTGTTCTGTCTTCCCAGGACGTCACCTTTGACGAGTCGGTCCCCTTCTACCGTCTCTTCCCCTACCGCACTGCCCCGCTCCCCCCTCCGCCGCTCTTCCTCACGCCAGGTGCTGCCTTGGTAGACCCCTTGCCTCCCCAGGTTCCTGCTCCCTCAGGTGTTTCCCAGGTAGACCCGGTCGAGCCTGTCGAGGTAGCTGTCGACTCTGGTCCTGCGCGAGGTACTGAGCGTGCTGAGCCTGGTGGTGCTGGGTCTGGAGGTACTGCGCGTGGGGGTGCTGAGCCTGGGGGTGCGGAGCCTACGGGTGCTGAGCCTGGGGGTGCGGAGCCTACGGGTGCTGAGCCTGGGGGTGCAGAGACTGTGGGTGCTGAGCCTGGGGGTGCAGAGACTGCAGGTGCTGAGCCTTGGGGTGCTGTCTCTGGGGGTGCTGGGTCTGGAGGTCCTGCGCCTGGGGGTGCTGCGCCTAGGGGAGCTCTCTCTTCCCAGCAGCTACGTGAGTGGTACTCTCGGTACTGTCGCAGCCTCCGGGGTGCTGCTGGAGCTGTTGGCGCTGGTCCTGCTGGAGGTGCTGCTGGCGCTGGTGCTTCTGAGGGTGCTGGAGTTGGCGCTGCTGGAGCCGGAGGTGCTGCTGGCGCTGGTGCTGCTGGCGCTGGTGCTGCCGCTGGGGGTGCTGGTGCTGTCCCTGCTGTTTCTGGAGCTGGCGGTCCTGCTGGTGTTGGCGCTGGAGGTGCTGCTGGCGCTGGTGCTTCCGAGGGTGCTGGAGTTGGCACTGCTGGAGCTGGAGGTACTGCTGGTGTTGGAGCTGGCGGTGCTGCTGGCGCTGGTGCTTATGAGGGTGCTGGAGTTGGCGCTGCTGGAGCTGGAGGTGCTGCTGGTGTTGGAGCTGACGGTGCTGCTGGCGCTGGTGCTTCTGAGGGTGCTGGAGTTGGCGCTGCTGGAGCCGGAGGTGCTGCTGGCGCTGGTGCTGCCGGTGGGGGTGCTGGTGCTGTCCCTGCTGTTTCTGGAGGCGCTGCGCGGCCGCGGCCGTACTTCGTTCCGCTCCTTGAGCAGGTTCTTGGTCTCCCGCCTTCTACTGGTCCTGCTCCTCTCTTAGAGTGTCCACAGCCTGTCCAGTCACGGTCACAGTTACAGCCCGCCTCCCCCCTGCCTGCTCCTTCTCCCTACACTGGTCCTACTGGAGGTCTTGCTGAGCGTCGTGAGCCTGCGTCTCGTCCTGCGTCGCCTGTTCGTGCTGCTCGCACTAGTAGTCGTGCTCCGCGTCCGCGTCCTCCTGCGGTCCCAGGCACACACCAGATGGCATTGCGTCCTTCCACTGCTCCTCTGCGTGTCCCGTTGCCGACTCCTCCAGAGTCCTCTCTTCCTGTCCTTGCTGACCTGGAGTCTGACTCTCTTCGTGCTGCCAGTCCTACTGTCACACGTCTCCTGGCTACTGTTGTCACTGACCCTTCCTTTGAGTCCACTGCTGCGTCTGCCTTGGTTGCTGAGCTTGTCGACTTTGCTGCTCGCTGTCGTCTAGACTACGCTGCTAGTCTTGTTGCTGAGTCTGAGTCTGTCTGTCCTCCGTCCGTCGGGGGTGAGTGTGCTCTTAGCACGGACGTCCTTGAGGACAGGCAGGAGGAGTTCCAGTGTTTTGCTGCTGCTTTGCCTCATCTCGTGTCCACGCTGATTGCCCCTAAGGGAGACCCGGATGCACCAAACATCCCGACTCCTCGATTGTACGCTGAGGCGATCGAGGGTCCCTACTCCTCACAGTGGCAGTCAGCCATGGACGCACAGATGGCTTCCTGGAAGTCCACAGGCACTTACGTCGACGAGGTTCCCCCACCTGGGGCGAACATCGTCAGTGGCATGTGGATTTTCAGGGTAAAGCGGCCGCCGGGTTCTCCGCCTGTCTTCAAGGCGCGTTACGTGGCTCGAGGCTTCAGTCAGCGGCAGGGAGTTGACTACTTTCAGACCTTCTCTCCCACCCCGAAGATGACCACTCTTCGGGTGCTGCTGCACATAGCCGCTCATCGTGACTACGAGCTTCACTCTCTTGACTTCAGCACAGCTTTCCTGCAGGGCAGCCTGCACGAGGAGATCTGGCTGCGCCGCCCACCTGGCTTCACTGGGTCGTTTCCCCCTGGTACCCAGTGGAGCCTCCGGCGGCCAGTCTACGGTCTCCGCCAGGCGCCCCGTGAGTGGCACGACACACTGAGGACTACACTTGCGGCTCTTGGGTTTGCTCCTTCTACTGCCGACCCGTCGCTGTTTCTGCGCACCGACACCTCTTTGCCGCCGTTCTACATCCTCGTGTACGTCGACGACTTGGTCTTTGCCACTGCTGACACTGCTGGACTCGCCCACGTGAAGTCCGAGCTGCAGAAGAGACACACGTGCACAGACCTGGGTGAACTGCGCAGCTACCTTGGCTTGCAGATCACCCGGGACAGAGCACAGCGCACCATTACCCTGACTCAGTCACACATGGTGCAGCAGGTCCTTCAGCGCTTCGACTTCACGTACTCCTCGCCTCAGGCCACTCCTCTGTCTACTCGCCACTCGCTCTCAGCTCTGCCTTCGGATGAGTCCGTAGAGCCGAGTGGCCCGTACCCAGAGCTTGTTGGCTGCCTCATGTACCTGATGACCTGCACACGACCTGACCTTGCATACCCTCTTAGCATCTTGGCACGCTATGTTGCTCCTGGGAGACACCGACCAGAGCACATGGCTGCAGCGAAGAGGGTGTTGCGCTACTTGTGCAGTACGTCGGGCATGGGGCTAGTGATTGGAGGGCGACGTCCAGTGGTCCTCACAGGTCACGCAGACGCTTCTTGGGCTGACGACCAGGCTACGCAGCGGTCGTCACAGGGTTACACCTTCAGCCTTGGTTCCGGCTCTGTTTCGTGGCGGTCTACCCGCTCGTCTTCTGTTCTCGGCTCCAGCTGTGAGGCTGAGATCTACGCGGGGGCCATGGCTGCACAGGAGCTACGCTGGCTCACCTACCTGCTGACTGACCTAGGAGCGCCGCCTCGTTCTCCTCCAGTTCTGTACGTAGACAACAAGGCCATGCTGGCGTTGTGTCGGGAGCACAGACTGGAGCACAGAACGAAGCACATTGCTCTTCGCTACTTCCTTGCTCGTGAGCTACAGCAGCGTGGTCAGCTGCGCCTTGCTTACGTGGCCTCTGAGGCCAACACTGCTGATATCTTTACCAAGGCACTTCCGCCTTGTGATCATCAGCGCTTCTGTACGATGCTAGGTCTTGTGCCTACTTGGCCTCACTTGCTCACTTCTTGACCTTGCTTGTACTGTGATCTTTCTATACCTGCACTTGCTTGTTTACCTTTATATATGATCTTGCATGTGAACTGGCCTTGTGGCCTTGAACTTGTGCTCGGAATGTGTGGTGACGTTGTGATCCACCCTGAGCTTGCTTTGCTTTGCTTGACTGGTCTTCTGGCCTCTTGTTCTCCCCCACTTTGCATATGGGGGTGTGTCAAACTTATATGCTATGGTCTATCTAGGCTGTAGTGGGGTAGACACTATAGGGTACAACATTTCTAGGTTTCCTACTTGTACCCACCTGCTTGCTAGTTCATTCATTCCTCATTTCTTCACATCCTCTGGCATTAGGACTTCTCCCAAGGGACCGAGTGCAGGACCAGGACTGCCTGATCGAGTTCCTGTTTTCTCGCTTTCTTCAGTGATTGGTTCCGCAAGTGCTGACGTGCCACTGTCTTCTTCCATTGATGCAGGTCCGTTCTCAACTGGGTTGGAGGTTGAGGCACTCGGAACGGTGCGCAGTCGTAGAAGGCCGTCCGAGGCGGGACGCTCAAGATCCATTTCGGTGGGATGTGATCAAGTAGGTGTCTCTGAAGGAGTCGTCTTCAGTAGCAAGGTGCGGTGAGAATCGCCGGTGGTGCCTTGCGCTGAGAACTGCAGTATGAAGACACCGTCATCATCAACCGACTTGCCAATGTAAGTGTTGTTATAGAAGAGTTCGAATGTCTTGTCTTTGCGATTGCTTCGAATGTCGACTCCGCACCGCATGAGCTGCGCCGAGGAAAGCAGGTTGTACCGTAGGTCTGGAGCGACGAGCACGTCACCAATGTGAACCGTGAATCTTGTGTCGTTGGCTTCAAGGTAGATTTCACCGATGTCGTATGCCTTGAGTGTGCTGTTGTTTGCTACTGTGATCTTGCAGGGTCGACGCATGCGTTTGGAGTTGCTGATGAACGTTGGCAACCCCACCATGTGCTGTCCGCAGCAGCTGTCCAAGTACCAGGTGTTAATGTGCTCGCGGCTTTGTCGCGCGATGTTGGCGATTTTTGGCGTAACCACGCGATCCCTTTCGCCGGTGTATGGCGAGAGAGCGAAGTACTGGTTCGCCGAGATGCTGGGAAGTGATTCCGGTGTCCATGGTGGCAGCTCGAATCAGGAGGGTACCTTTGTGGGTCATCGGACCAGGCAGGGATAGTGGGATCGTTGTCTTGCCTGGGTGCAACAGGGTTGATGGGTTCGTCAGACGGGAATGTTACTCGATCGTAGTATCGGAATCCTCTATTGCGGCGAGCCATGCAGCTCATGATTGTCCCTTTGCCTTTGTCCTTGGTCATAATGCGTGCAGGCGTCTGTGAGGTGCTTGCGACGGAGGGAGGCGAGACGGTGGTTGTTGCGGCGGAAGAGGTCGAAGAGTTTGAAGGGTTATTACGCCTTTCGTCGGCGGCCTTTCGTTTGTAGCACCGATCAATAGTGTGCCCAGGCTTCTTGCAGTACTTGCAGAAAGTTCCTTTCTTTCCGTGCTACTCCCCTTCAGTTGTTCTAACGTAGAAGACTAATTTCTCCCGCTTGGTAATATTCTCGTTGTACAGGTCGATCTCCTTTTGCTCGGACAGAAGTGTGGTGCACAGGGCCGATTCGCAGACGGTTGCTCGAGCGCGGAGCAATGATTGGCATTGACGCTAGTCGGGTCCGAGGCCGGAGAGGAACATTGAGACGAACATGTTGTCTGGAACTGATCCGCCACACTTCTTGATGTGGTCACGCAGATTGCGGCACCGATTGATATATGGTCCCGCTTTCTCCCCATGATGCATTTTGACAGATGTAAGCTGGCTGAGAAGGCGACTCATAGTAACCGGATCTGTTGCCATGTATGAGTTGCGCAGGTGCTCCCAAGAGGCGTACGCGGGCGCCCACTCTGATTTGTAGGAGCGAATGCCGAGCTGTTCGTCGGGGGAGAGGTTTCGAAGCAGAGTGGTGTACGCGAGAAGAGATTCGTGGTAATATCGGTTCTTCTCTTGGATGGTGCGTTTCGCAGGAAACGGTAAGCTCCCGTCGTAGTATATCCAGATTTGCGCAGTTGTCGCGAGGAGCTCGAACTTGAAGCTCCAAGTGTAGAAGTCCTTTCCGTCGAAAGGAACTGATGTTTTCAGCTTTGATGTCAGAACGAATTTTGTTTGCATTGTTGCAATCGTGTCTGAGTGTGCGCGTTGTTGACTGTCTTGCGCGGGAGCTGAGGCTTGACGATTGTCAAAGGTGAATGATCTCTTGGAGTTGACATGGCGGTCTTCTCCAGGGAGAGGAAGTCCAGTAACTCCACGTGCATAGCTTTAGCCATCAACGCTCATCGCCTGATGGCTCTCAAGAGCATTGATGCGGGCGACCAGCTGCTCAACGAGAGCGGCGCTGACCGAGGTCACTGCTGATGGTGCAGTGGGTGTTGCTGGTGGTGGGCCCGGAGAGTCTGCAGTGGCCTTTCCTTCTGGAGCCATAATGATGCAGAGTTGTAATGAGTAATTTATATGAAGGTTGTTCTATAGAGAACAAGAACTTAGCAGGCCTTATAATCCACTCTAGCTCTCATACCATGATGTTATAACTGAAGGATCGTAGTGGATAGGATAAGGTTGCCAAGTGTAAGAGAGAGAACTGTGAAGTCTCTGTAATGACCTTGCTAATAAATTAAAGAAGAACAAGATGATTATAAGATAGGAGTACAAAGATATAAATAGCATTCCTAGCTAGCCATGTACACTGAGGGGTACATTCCCTTATTAACCGAATTGCATTGCTACAGTAACCACGACTATTGCCATTCTAGACAGTTACCATGTTGCACTTTGCAACTGCCTTGTGCGGTTACTGGGCAGTCAAGGGCCACGACCGTTGACTGTCTTCGACTGTTGACCTTCGGGTGACCCTCGACCTTCCGCGTGCTCTTTATGAGCTAATGCGATACTGGTACAGGCGACTGCTTTGCTATGAATAGACGCGATAGTGGAGAGCCTTCGGGAATGCTTATAATATCCTTTCGGTTATTTCAACAGTAGCGGACCCTGAAATTCACTGTACACTCTTAGGTTAGTGTTATTATGGACCCTGTCAATACAGAGTACGCGTCCTTTGGACCTTGAATGAGACGTTATTGGGATGAAGCTTCCTGGAAATTTTGTACGAGTACCCCCCATCTGCATACTTATGTTTTTGCATGTACCCATGTGAAGGAGCCGAGTCACGCGCAGTACTGACGTAATACAGACAAGTGACTCGACTCTCTTCTGTACAGCAGCGATGTACAGCACAGCTGTCAACTTTGACAGCGCAACCGGAATCATGATTTCTGCAGCTACGCGCACCGCGCAAAGCTCAGCTCGTATCCCTTATTGGCGAGTGACACCTGTTGGCAGTCGTCGCTGGCAGTCATCTTGTCCGTTCAATGTATCCGACCTTGCATGTAGGGCCGAATACATTGACGACTCGAGGTTTCGGCCACTGAGCCATCGATTTCGGGGCGACGTGGAGGTTTCTTGCTGACCCCATCTCATCCAACCATCTGTTGTTTCCCCCTCCCCCTAGCCAGGCTCCAGGAGGTGAAGCTCATATTTTCATTTCGTTGATTCATTCTCTCAGTTTTTCTCTCTCTCCCTCTCTACTTTCTTGCCGCCATGGATGGCCCGCAGGCCGATGATGATTCTCCATAGGTTGGATCAGATGAGCCGCAGTTACCGCCGAAACCCACGGAGCCCACCCTACCGAAGAAAGCTTCTGATGCTCGACGCTATGGGCTCGATTTCTTGGAACTAGCGCTGCACCAGTTACACCCGATCCTCCTAAGTCCGCCGTGCATGACTCTGCAGTTAGAGAAACTTCCATTCCGTCCGATTCTCCTCGTCCTGCCGCCTTTACTCTACCCCCGGCTATTGCTTCTTGTAGTAAAGATCCCCCACTGGCCGCGCCAAGTCCCACACCAAACACGGTGCGGTTGTCCGTTGGTCCTCCGTTGACTTCTTCCTGCCCAAAGAGAGCAGGAGAAGGGAAGTGGGCGCAGAGTACCCTTCTGATCGAAGGACGTCGTATTTCACCTCCTGACATCCCCGCTGATCCACCACCTGATGTCGCAGATACCCTAGAGGAAGCTGATATCCCTGTCCGCGCGGACACCAGCTTGCCCGCACTCACCAAGATGCAGCTGAGAGAGCAGATGTACCTTGAGGCGATTATCAACTACGAGACAAAGTGGTCGGGCCAGTTTTCGTAGCTTCTCCTTGGCAAAACCAAGGATGATTTTCCCTATGTCAAGTGTAGCGTCCGCATGTCGTACGAAAAGGAGAACACGAGGTACGCCAGGCAAGGTGATGACGGTGGCCGTGACTTGCAGACGCATGCGTTTCGAGCACACGAGCACACGGACGCTCACACGACAACAGTTGATCGGGAGCTGAAGATTGTGAGGGGCATCCGCGAGGGGCATCATGTGATTTCAAACTTCATCAACCCGAACATCGAGGGGAGGCGCGCCACTAGACTCATGCGGTTGGTTGTGTTTCTGCGCCAGTGCGCCGCACCAATAAGCATGTTCCCGAAGCTGATGCAGCATCTCGCGGAGCAGGACACGCCCGACATTCCGAAACAAACTTACGGTGTCTATCTCACTCAGCATGACGTTGATTATCGGCGGTGTTTTCTTGCGTGGTTTGCGCCTACTATTTCCAGCCTTGGTTACTAACTTGTTGAGAAAAGTCCATGTGCGGGTACGGATTCCAGCAGATGGTTCACAGCATCAGTACCTACCTAACGAGGGTCCAGATGGACCACATACAATCTTCCCCGTTCCTGGGCCTAAGCTGCGACGAGAGCACCGACCGAACGCAAGGGAAACATATGATTGTTTACCTCACTTTCATGAAGGATCACCGAGTCGCCATCGAGTTCTTCACCCTGCTGAAAGACGAGAAGTGTGATGCAGCATCCCTGTTCGAGGTACTCCTAAATCATCTCCGCTCCTCAACCGTCGATGTGTCCAAGATTGCTGTAGTCAGTACGCACGGGGCGTTGGTCATGTTGGGGAAGGACAACGGTTTGGTGGCGCGGATTCGGGAACACATCCCTGCATCTCTTTTCTTGTCACTGCATCGCCCACTGGTGAGTTTGCTTGTCGGGGAAATGTGCTGTACATGCCATTTCCACTTGTGTTATTTCCCATGCGTCCTATAGGGAGGCGCTGGCTGTGAAGGACGTGGCGACGTCAAACCCCAACCTGGACATGGTGGACAAGATGGAGCGCACCGTGGCGGCAGAGCTCGGGAAGTCGTGCGTCTGGAGCCAATGCTTCGAGTACCTGCAGCGAGTGATCTACAACAGAACCTTGAAGTCCAGGGGATCCACACGGTTCTATGGCTGTGCAAGGTCCTCGGCGCATGTATCGTTCTTCTCTGGGAGAACAGTCACAAGGCGTACAAGATTGTGACGTACTACAAATTCCAGTTATGCCTGTTCTTCCTTGCCTACATGAACGAACTCAACCATTGCTTCCAGAAGTGTGATGTAAGTTTTTTTAGATATAGCGAGTTGGCCTATGTTTGTGCTTGTTTTGGTTAACTTGTGAACTGACAAACATGTGCTTAATAACTGTTCTTTGACAGCTGGATGTGACGAAGATCTCCAAGACCATTGAGTCCACCACGACGGATCTGTCGGAGCGGTACTTGGAGAACGACAAGCCGTTCGGTGGCGAGACCAAAAGCTGGTTGGTCGGCTTTCTGAACCTGCATAGGCAAGGCGTAGGCAAGAAGGTCCAGGTGCGAGGCGTGGACAGGGAGGGACGCCCAATCAACCACCTTTACACCATGCACGAGAGGAAGCTCCCGGGGCACAAGTACGGAAGCACCTACGCCGAGTGCATCAAGCTGTGCCGCAGGTTCGCCCACGATTGCATGGACAACCTCAACAAGCGTCTGGATGACCTGGGGAAGCCGGGGCCGACAAAGCTGTTCCACATGGGGAAGTGGCCGAAGATCAAGGCTCAACGGGAGCGGAAGTGCCGTGAGTGGCTTTTGGGATGCAGCGCTTTTCCGCAACAAGCTGCCGGGATTCGACCTCAAGGCCGCAGAGGGAGCTCCCGACATTCTGTGCGATAATGGAGACACACCACGAGATGGAGAGCTTCGGTTAGGGGCTGACCAACTTTCTCGGGAGCGCAGACTCGAAGAGGTAACGCTCTGTTCGGGCCGTCCCTATTTCTGAGTGTTTGTGTGCATGTCGTTAATGTTTCTCCACGATGTGTGCTGCTGCATGAATGCACCTCGCAGGAGATTGCCCGACCTCATCCTTCTGTGGTAGGCGAACGCGGTGCTGCCCCTGTCAACCGTGGAGTGGGAGAGGGGTTTCTCCAGGCAAAACGTCATCAAGTCGTGGGTGCGAGGCGCGCTCTACAATGCGCGGCTGGGTGAGCTGATGCAAATCTCACTCCTGAAGTAAGACATTAACTGGCCGGAAGCACTGGAGGTCTGGAGGTCCATGAGGAGGAGGTGCCCTACGAAGAGCGCGAAGTTGGTTGTGGCAGAGCGTGGCAGGAAGGGGAAACCGAAGGAGGGTGAAGACGAGGCTGCTGGAACTGTCGGGCAGAACGAGCAGGAGGAGGAAGAGGGGGAGCAGGAGGAGAAGGATGTGGAACAGACCTGGGCGACGATCAGGAGCTCGTGGGGGAGGAGGAGGAGGAGGACAACCCCTTCCTCTCTGACGATGAGGATGTGGAGGAGGTGTTCCACATTGACAAGCCCGCGCACTAGATAGTGTAGGAAACATCGAACATGCTGTATACTGTAGTGAAAAGCATAGTGCAATGTTAAAAGCAACACTAATATCGTTCTGTGAACCCTGACGCATCAGAGTCTGACTTAGTTGAACCCTGAGCAATCAGGGTATCATACTTTTGGTAAATGTGCACCCATAATAGGGGGGGAAATTTTTCCCCGGAATCAGGGAGGCCTAATACGAAACGCCAGCCTTGCTAGATTGTAACGTGGTTCGTTCAAAATCAAGTGTCAGAATGTGTAGTTTGTCTAGCCTGCAGTGGGGTACTCTATAGTGAGTACGGCCCCTTAGGGTTTCCTATATGTATCCACCTGCTTGCTAGTGCACCTCCTCCTTTTCTCATTTCTGTTCCTGCTGCTAGTTCTGACATGCTATCAGAGCAGGTCGACCCTCCTGGGTCGATCCTGTGGGTGGGCCCCACCCGATGCTTCCGCTGCTCTACTGCTGTCGTGCGCCCCGGGCGCGCGATCCTTTCTTCCTGCCGCGCACTCGGAGCGCGCGGCGTTTTTGTCAGAATCATGTAATTGTCTAGCCTGCAGTGGGGTACTCTATAGCGAGTACAACCCAATTAGGGTTTCCTATATGTATCTCAACTGCTGCTAGTGCAAAACCCCTCTTTCTTGTTCTAAACTTTTCCTCGTACTTGTGACATGCTATCAGAGCCTGTCCTTCCTTGGCCTGTGGGCCCACCAACCTGCTTCCGCTGCTACTCGATCTGTCGCACGCCCCGTGGCGTGCGACGCATTTTTCATCCCGGCGCGCGGCGATTTGCTCTCTGGCGCGCGCCCCGAGGCGCGCGGCCCCTTTTCTTCCTGGCGCGCCGGCCCCGCTGGACCTGCGCGCCCACCCCGTCGACCCTCGCGTCGCCTCAGGGGACCCGCACGCCACCCCTGTGAAGATAGCGAGTAGAAAGTTTAGGAGAAGAAAGAGTGGTTGCACTAGCAAGCAGTTGAGTACATATAGGAAACCCTAAATTGGGCTGTACTCGCTATGGAGTACCCCACTGCAGGCTAGACAAATACAACATTCTGACACACCCCCATAGCCAAGGTGGGGTGTAATCAGCACAACAAGCAGGAGTATAAGCAAATATAAGCAAAGCTAGAGGCTATCACAGAGGGCAAGTGAGGAGGAGGAGAGACTGTGGGGGAGAGAAGATGGTGGGCGGCAGCTGAAGCTGCTGGCACACGGCGCAACTGGAGCAACTGGCACACGGGCAACTGGAGCAACTGGCACACTGGCAACTGGAGCAACTGGCACACGGGAAACTGGAGTAACGGGCTCCGCGGCTAGACGAGCGGCAGGAGCAACTGACCCACTGGCGACTGGAGCAACGGGCTCACGGGCGACTGGAGCGACGGGCTCACGGGCGACTGGTGCAACGGTCTCACGGGCGACTGGAGCTGCTAGCTTCACGGCGGCCACCCCCTTCAACTTCCCCTGACAGTCCCACACCCCCTTCTCACACACCCCTTGCTGCACCCCTTGCTTCACTCCCACGACACCCCCCTTAAACCCTAAACCCTAGGCTCCCACACACCCACCCCCCTCAGCGGCAGCTGCAGCAGCGGGAGACTAGGGAGGAGGAGGAGCAAGGGGAGTAACGCACAACCGACACCCCCACAACCGCCACCCCCACACTCCTCACCCCCAAACCCTAAAACGGGTGGGATAGGGGCAGGAGCGCGGGGGACGGCGAGGGGGGGACGGCTCGCGACCCCCAGGGCGCCAAAACGGACGGGCGGGACGGGGGGAGGGGGGTGGCGCACGCGGCTCCCCAAGGCGCCGCGACGGACGGGCGGGAGAGGGCGCGCGCGCGGCTCCCCAGGGCGCCGCGACGGACGGGCGGGGCGCGCACGGGCTCCCCAGGGCGCCGCGACGAACGGGCGGGGGCCGCGCATGCTCCCCAGGGCGCCGCGACGAGCAGGGTGGGGGCCGCGCGTGCTCCCCAGGGCGCCGCGACGGACGGGCGGGGCGCTCGCGGGCTCCCAAGGGCGCCGCGACGAACGGGCGGGGCGCGCGCGGGCTCCCCAGGGCAAAAAACCGCCGCGCGCCTCGGGGCGCACGGCGGGCAGAAAACCGCCGCGCGCCCCGAGCGCACGGCGGATAGAAAACCCTAAAAAAAGAAGGCATCGCACGCCACGGGGCGTGCAACAGATAGAGTAGCAGCGGAAGCAGTTAGGTGGGACCACAGGCCAAGGAAAGACAGGCTCTGATAGCATGTGAAGATAACGAGTAGAAAGTTTAGGAGAAGAAAGAGTGGTTGCACTAGCAAGCAGTTGAGTACAAATAGGAAACCCTAAATTGGGCTGTACTTGCTATGGAGTACCCCACTGCAGGCTAGACAAATACAACATTCTGACAACCCCCGTCGACCCTCGCGTCGCCCCCGGGGACCCGCGCGCCACCCCTGGAGCCGTACGCGACCCCCCCGCTGCCTCGTCGCGGCGCCCTAGGGAGCCGCTCGCGGCCCCTCGCTGCCCCGTGGTGGCGCTCTGGGGGCCGCGCGCCACCCCTGGAGCCGTGCGCGACCCCCCTTGCTGCCCCGTGGTGGCGCCCTGGGGGCCGCGCACCGTCCCCCTCGCCGTCCCCCGCGCTCCTGCCCCGTGCCACCCGTTTTAGGGTTTGGGGGTGGGGAGTGTGGGGGTGGCGGTTGTGGGGGTGCCGGTTGTGTACGCCGTCCCCTACTCCTCCTCCTCCTCCGTCTCCCGCTGCTGCAGCTGCCGCTCAGGGGGGTGGGTGTGTGGGAGCCGAAGGAGTGGTGCTAGTGGGGTGACGTGGGAGAGGAGCTAGGGGTGCGGCAGGGGGTGTGTGCTAGGGGCGTGGGGCAGTTGGCGGAGGTTGAACGGAGGTCGCAGTCGTGTCGCCAGCAGCACCAGTAGTCCGGAGGCTACAATCTCCGGTAGTCACTAGTCGCCTGTGGGTCAGTTGCTCTAGTCAGGAGGCTACAATCTCCGCGGAGCCAGTTACTCCTGTAGTCCGGGCCATTTCTTCGGTAGCCACTGAGACAGCAGCTCCTGTGTGTCTGCAGCTTCCGCCGTCGCCTCCCATCTCCTCTCCTCTCACAGTCCCTCCTCCTCCTCCTCACATGCCCTCTGTGACTACCTCTAGCTTCACTTGGGCTTGTGAACTATTTTATGACTGCTTGTTGTGTTGATTACACCCCACTTTGGCTATGGCGGTGTGTCAGAATGATGTAATTGTCTAGCCTGCAGTGGGGTACTCTATAGCGAGTACAACCCAATTAGGGTTTCCTATATGTATCTCAACTGCTGCTAGTGCAAAACCCCTCTTTCTTGTTCTAAACTTTTCCTCGTACTTGTGACAGTTTTTCATCCCGCCGTGCGCTCGGGGCGTGCGGCGGTTTTCTGCCCGCCGTGCGCCCCGAGGCGCGCGGCGGTTTCCTGCTTCGCCCGACGGTTTTCTGCCCGTCGTGGCGCCCCCGGGGACCTGCGCGCTGCCCCCCCGTCGCCTTCCGTCGCCCGTCGAGCCGCCCTCGGGGGCCCGTGTGCGGCCCCCCTCCCGTCACCCGCCGTGGCGCCCTCGGGGGGCCCGCGCCCTGCTCCTTCGTGGCGCCCAGGAGACCCCCCCGCCGCCTCCCTTTCCCGTGAACCGCCCCTGCTGCTTCCCGCGCTCCTGCCTGCGTTAGGGTTTGGGGGTGGCGGGCATGGGGGTGACCGGTGTGGGTAACCTGCAGCTCCTCCTCCTCCTCCGTCTCCCACTGCTGCAGCTGCCGCTGAGGGGGGTGGGTGTGTGGGAGCCGAGGGTTTAGGGTTTAAGGGGGGTGTCGTGGGAGTGGAGCTAGGGGTGCAGCAGGGGGTGTGTGAAAGGGGTGTGGGACAGTCGGGGGAGGTTGCGTGGAGGCTGCCGTCGTGTCGACTGCAGCGCCAGTAGTCCGGAGCCGTCGTGCTCTCGGTAGCCCAGAGAGCCTGCTGTGCCTGTCGCCTGTGGGTCCGTTGCTCTTGCCGCTCCTCGTAGCCGCCGAGCCAGTTACTCCAGTAGTCCGGGGCGCTGTCGCGGTAGCCACTGTGTGCGCGCTCCTGTTGCCCGTGTGTCTGCAACTTCAGCCGTCGTCTCCAATCTTCTCTCCCCTCACAGTCCCTCCTCCTCACTTGCCCTCTGTGATTACCTCTAGCTTTGCTTATATTTGTGAACTATAAACTGCTGCTTGTTGTACTGATCATACCCCACTTTGACTATGGGGGTGTGTCAGAATGTGTAGTTTGTCTAGCCTGCAGTGGGGTACTCTATAGTGAGTACCGCCCCTTAGGGTTTCCTATATGTATCCACCTGCTTGCTAGTGCACCTCCTCCTTTTCTCATTTCTGTTCCTGCTGCTAGTTCTGACATCAAGCACATCTTGCAATGATAAGGATGATAATGCCAACAAGGGTACGAAATACGTATTGGCGTATACTGCTCTTAAAAATTTTAACCATCCGTCACATTAAAAATTAACCTACCCGTCACACGATCTTGACATTGAAAACTAGACCATTAGACAACGGTGCACTGCTCTTGAAAAGTAAACCACCCGCCACTTGAGAATGCAACCACCCTCCTAATCAGGTGATGAATCTGTTGCGAAGTGGAGGAAGAAGAGAAATGAGGTCTCGATTTTTTTACACGGTCGATTTCCGTGTCACACATTTGAAGGATGTGGACTCTACAAGTGTGGGAAAATATCAGCAGCCCAGAATCGTTGAACAAGAAGATTTTCTACCACACACTTTTCAATTCTCAACCCCAAGGGTAGTTTCGGTGGACTCTCCACCGTGACAATTGATTCTCCGCCTCCATCAACCTCGGAACCTTGGTTCGCTCATCCTCTGCTACTCCGACACGTCAGCTTTCATGCCAGGACCAGTGTCCTTTGTCTCTGTTCTCTTTGTGGCGTTTTCTTCTAGCTTCTCCGATGCCAGAACCGGCTGCTGAAATCGCCCTTAAAGCTCAACTCAAAGTCGAAGGCTCCAGAGAGATGAGAGTTTCCTCTCTTCTAACTGGACTCCAGGGTTGCATCAAGGATTCCCTTATTCCTCACCTCAAGCTTCCCTCCAGGGAACTCATCTTTGAGATTTCTACAACGTCCGCGCACTACATCGAATAATTCTCTTCGCAATACAGTGGAACAACCCCGGTCTCCCGATATCATCCTTGCGCTAGCAGGTTGTCCCGTCTGTGCTCCCCCCCCTCCTGCTCCGATCGATTGGACCAAACCTTCTCTCAGGCTTTGAATTATCCATGGGTCGGCTTTCCAGTGGTAAGACATCTGGTCTTGACGGACTTCCAGGTGAGCTGTTCCGCTCATATAATAACCTTTTTGCCCCACTTTTTTACTGGCTCTGGAATACCATCAGCTTGCAAGGGCACCTACCGAGCTCTATGAGATCTGGAAAGAATGTCCTGGTTCCCAAAAAAGGATGTGCTGACCAGGTGGCTAACCTGAGACCTATCACCCATATGGTAGGATTACAAAGTTGTCGCTCTTATTCTTCCTTCCCATCTTCAAGTCGTGCTCCCCAAGATCATCATCCCTGCCCAAGCAACATTCATTCAAGGTAGGCGAATCAGTGATATTATAAACGACACCTTGAACTTAATGAAATGGGCCATCTTGCAAAACGATCCTCTCCTCGTCCTCTGGGTGGACGCTCGTAAGGCTTACAATATGGTGGATCACAGATTCCTCTATGCGTGCTTATATCACTTAGGCATTCCTCCTGGTTTCATCCGCTGAGTTACAATGCTTCATTCCAACACCTACACCAGAGTTACTATCAAAAACTTCCCTTGTCCCCATTCCTAGTCCTCTCAGGAGTATGCGAGGGCTGCCCTTGGCCCCACACTTGTTTGTCCGTATGATTGAGGTGATGCAGAGGTACTTTCATGCTTTTCTTCCTAGGTATGCCTTCAATAAGTCCCAACGTCGGCTGGCTGCTTGTTATGCGGACGATGTCTCAAAATTTCTCCATTCTGATTCAGAACTACATGTCACTACCCGAGCGCTACTCAGATTCGCATGCATGTCTAGGGAATATCCTAATTGTGAGAAGTGCTCTATCCTTCTGATACACGTACCCGATGCCTTGATCCTTCATGCAGGCCAGATTCCTATTTGGAGCTCGGATGACGCAGAGAGAATCCTAGGAATTTAGGTCAAGGACAGCCACATCTACTATGTGGGACAAGATAGTCTCCCGCATTCGCAACTCCACCAAGTTGCTGGCGACTTTCAAAGCTACCACCACATGTCGGTCCCTCCTAGCTACAAAACGCTTGTCTTCCTTATATTCCTTTGGTGCCTATTTCAACCTCCCCCTCCAGAGATCATCACCACGCTGGATCGAGTCATTTGTATCATTCTTTCAAATTCCATGTACAAGCAACATGGGCTGGCAACCAGGCTCATACCAAACGCCTCTTGTACAATAAGAAGAAACACGGTGGAGTTGGCGCCCTTGAATCCTCTGCTCACATACGTGCACTCAACATGCAGCATGTCGCTCGCAGTTTTCAGGCAACACCATATGACGACATCGCGCATTCATGTGTGCCAGTCCCCTACGACTTCCACTGCTACCTCTCACCCCTTCTATCCTCAAATTCCTTCCTCCTCTGGTTCCTAATAGATTCTGTGCGAAACTGGAAGCAGTTTTTCCGTTACCTTCGACGATGAAAACCCACCCTTTTGTCAGAATCCCAACCACTAGACCATTGGGATAAAAGGGCTTGTTAAGTAGCGGGTCAGTACGCCCATAACCCCCCAGGCCAACATGCCTGTAACCCTTCCCGAGGACCAATCGGGGATCACCAGTGGACCTCTGACACCCCCCCGCACTGGGATGCCCGAAGTGCACACACCGGGATTCGAACCCGAGACCTTCGCTCTGATACCATGTCAGAATCCCAACCACTAGACCATTGGGATAAAAGGGCTTGTTAAGTAGCGGGTCAGTGCGCCCATAACCCCCCAGGCAGGGTCCTCGCTAGGTTTTTGCTTTTGAGTGTCTGACGAATCAGAAATTTTCAAAAACCTTGTCTGACCAATCAATACAGAGTTACGAGTGTGCAGATGCACGTGGGAAAAAAATTTGAGTCGAACATCCATTCGAAGGGCACACAACACTCACCCTGTCATACTACATTCGCCCCGTCACACCACATTCTCCCCGTCACACCACATTCGCCCCTTTTCACCACATTCGCCCTATCACAAGAGGGGTTCGCACTGCGTATAAAGATTGCAACGAGTCAACCTGTCACAGCAGTGATCCATGCACTGTCACAGGAGAGATTCCCTTCCCACCGCTGGAAATCGCGATATGCTATGTTTCGATTTCAGACGAAACAGAAAACACGTGTCTGATAGAACAGATGGAAACTAAAAACCATTTCTGACCCATCAGACGGCATAATGCACCCATTTCTTGAAAATCAGATGAGTGAAAAAAAATATGTCTGATTTCTCAGAAAAACAGACAAAAATGTCTGATAGCGAGGGCCCTGCCCCCAGGCCAACATGCCTGTAACCCTTCCCTAGGATCAATCGAGGATCACCAGTGGACCTCTGACACCTTTCGACCAATGGTGCCTCATGGCTGAGCATGTCGCTTTCAACATGCTTATTTGTAAAGAACGTGATGTTCCATTTGGACGACTGAGAAAATGAGAGATTCTTGCTCACTGACCAAATTCAACTCAATCACCTTCTTGGTGCAACACAGGTTGGCACACAACGGCTTGAAGAAGAGGAAATCTCTTAAAACCAGCCAGCATGACGTTAATAACAGCATCTTTGACTCTATTCCGCTCAGCTGGTGGCCAGCTCTCGGAAGGTTCGCCCCAAGATAAAACTACCTGGCGGTCGATGAGTGGGTTCTCGAGTCCACTGACACTTACTTTCTAGCCAGGGTGCTGCGTGTTTTGTTCATACTTCCGGATTTTCTAGCACGCGCAAACATTTTTTCGCGTCAACCAAGGGAGACAAGTGGAGAGAGCAAGTTGTGACAATTGCACTATATATTTCTTAGGAGGCCATTTCGGTGCACTTCAGAAGACGCTGGTTGGCTGGTCCTTTTGACGCTGCTCCCTCTCTCAATTTCCATCATGAACTCTTTGCCGAATCACCTTCGCTCGCTGTTATCGCGACATTGCATTCTGCCTGTTCACCCTCACTCTTCCATATGGATCCAGCTATCGTTTCACCGTGTCTGATGGCATATGTCCTTGCCGTGCCCCCCCGGTGATCGAAGACCTACCTTATATGTTTCTCGACTGTGGTGAGGCTCCTGCGGTTGTGGAGTATATTCAATGAGTCACTGCCTAACATTTAAAAACGACGGTCGAATCTGCGGCTGTCTTCTTTCTGCTTTCTCACCCGTCCAACCTCATTGCGCCATGGTACCTCTTTACTTTAGAGAGATCGCCTTCGCGGCCCCGTCGCCGCCCTACACGGCCCCGTCGCCGCCCTTAGCAGCCCCGTCGCCGCCCTCTGTCGGCCCCGTCGCCGCCCTCTAGCGGCCCCGTCGCCGCCCTCCAGCGGCCCCGTCGCCGCCCTTCGCGGCCCAGCCGCCGCCCTGTGCGGCCCAGTCGCCGCCCTCCAGCGGCCCCGTCGCCGCCCTTCGCGGCCCAGCCGCCGCCCTTTGCGGCCCCGTCGCCGCCTTCTCCGCCGCCGCCGTGGAGCCGCCTCTACCGCCGAGCCGCCGCTGCCACTGTCAAGCCGCCGCCGCCGTCGAGCTGCCGCCGTCGAGCCGCCGCTGTCGAGCCGCCGCCGCCGCCGAGCCGCCTTTGAGCCGCCGCCGCCGCCGTCGAGCCGCCGCCGCCGCCGAGCCGCTGCTGCCGCTGTCGAGCCGCCGACGCCGCAGTTCCGGCCCTGTTCCTGCCGGCGCGCCCCGGCCCTACCCACCCGGACTGGTGAGAGCACTCCCGAGCAGCGCCTTTGCCACTGCGCTGCCCCTAACCTACTGCTCTCACTGCTAGACTGCTGCTGTCATGGCTACCCCCAGTGTCCTTACCTTTGATGCTGAGGGTCGGGCTGTTGACTTTGAGGTCTGGGTCGATGACCTGCAGCTTTTCCTACAGTGCGATAGGACAGACGGACTCTCCCTGTTCGATCTCACTTCTGGTGGCTCTCCTGCCCCGCCTGCCGATGCTGACAGCACTGTTCGCTCACAGTGGGCCACACGCGATGCTGCTGCCCGTCTTGCTGTGCGTCGCCACTTACCGACCGCTGAGCGTGCGCATTTTAGTCAGTACAAGAGTGCTAAGACCTTGTACGACGCTGTAGTTGCACGCTACTCTTTCCCTGCCACTGCTGCCCTTAGCCGTCTCATACTGCCGTACCTGTTCCCTGACCTCGCCGCCTTTCCCACAGTCGCTGACCTCATTACGCACCTTCGCACTAGTGACACTCTCTACCGCGCTGCGCTTCCTGCTGAGTTCTGCGCCAAGAATCCCCCCCCCCCCATGTACATCACCCTCTACTACGTAGTCACCCGGCTCCCTGACTCCCTTCGCTCGGTCAGGGACCACTTCCTCTCTCTTTGCCCCACCACACTCACCGTTGACCTCCTCGAGGAGCGCCTCCTGGCAGCAGAGAAGAGTATAGTCGCTGTAGGAGCCTCTCGTGGTGACCCTCGTACCCCCTTCTTTGAGGGGTGCTCCCCCTCCCCCCTCTTGCCCTCTGTTGCCTCTGCTGCTGCGGCCGACCTCGTTGGCCTTGAGTCGGTCGGAGCCGCGTCTGCCCCTAGCGGGAGACGCCGCACCGGCAAGGGCAAGGGGGGCAAGGGCGCTGGAGGAGCTGGCAGGGGCGGTGGAGGTGGCGGTGGAGGCGGTGGAGGGGATGGGGGTGGTGGTGGGAGTGGTGGCGGGGGTGGAGGCGTCGATGGCAGCAGTGGGGGCGGAGGAGGCGGTGGCGGTGGCGGTGGGAGCGGAGGAGGCGGAGGTGGCGGAGGCGGCGGAGGTGGCGGCGGCAGCGGTGGATCTGGTCGCGGCTCTGCGCAGAGGGGTGGCTCCGGTGGTGGTCAGCGCCAGCAGCAGCAGCGCACTCGTGAGACCCCGTCCCCCCAGCAGCTTCATGAGTGGTACGCTGGGCGTCAGCGGGGTGGGGGTGCTGGTCCCTGTACCTACGTCCTTCGTACCGGTGACCGCACTGGTGAGCCGTGCGGGGGCCCGCACTCCACCCAGCGCTGTTTCGGCCGCCTGACGAACGCTTGGCGTCACCAGTTCCCTGACGCCACGGAGATCCCTCGCTGGGGCGAGCTGTCTAGGGCGGGGGTTGCTATCTTTGATCTTGAATATGATGCTATTCTTGCTGCCATGTATGCTGTGTCTACTAGTGATGAGGGTGACTGCTACCTGTGTGTTCCGCCTGACCCGGGCATTGGTGAGGCTGCTGCTCTAGGTGCTGGTGAGGCTGCTGCTCTAGGTGCTAGTGAGTCTGATGCCCCAGGTGCTGGTGACTCTGCTCTCTCAGGTACCACGTCGGCTCAGGCCTCCCACACCTTCACCCTTGACTCGGGTGCTTCCCGCTCCTTCTTTCGAGACCGCACCACACTCACGCCGCTTAGTCGGCCAGTTGCGGTCTCCTTGGCAGACCCCTCTGGGGGTCCTGTCCTTGCCCACTTCTCCAATGTCTTACCGTGTCCGGCGGCCCCTTCTGGCACCCTGTCAGGTCTTTACCTCCCCTCGTTCTCTACGAACTTGGTGAGTGGTGCTGATCTACAGGATGGGGGGGTTCACCAGTTCACTCCTGCGAGTCAGCGAGTGACCCACTGCACGTGTGCTCGGACGGGCCGACACTTGGCCACGTTTACCCGTCGGCCGGGGTCGAGCCTGTACACACTGACTACTGGGTCTCCTCCGGTTGCTGTGTCTGGTCAGGTAGCTGCGTCGGGTCAGGTGTCTGCTGCGGCGTCCAGGTCTGGTCCTGAGTCTGCCCCCTGCTCGTGTCGTCTCCTGTCTCACCAGACTCTCCTCTAGCACCACTGCCTTGGTCACCCCTCCCTGCCTCGTCTCCGAGGCATGGCCTCCCGTGTCCTTGTCTCTAGTCTCCCCCGGTCCCTCCCTCCTCTTCCTCTAGGGCCTGCCCCTACCTGCGTTCCCTGCGTCGAGGGACGGCAGCGCGCTGCTCCTCACTCCTCCGAGTTTCCTCCGACAGAGGCTCCGCTGCAGACGCTTTACATGGACGTGTGGGGCCCAGCCCGCGTCCGTGGACAGGGTCACGAGCGTTACTTCCTGCTGGTGGTTGACGACTACTCGCATTACACCACAGTCTTCCCCTTGCGCAGCAAGGGTGAGGTCATTGGGGTGTTGATCGACTGGATCCGCGCTGCTCGTCTCCAGCTCAGAGAGAGTTTCGGCTCGGACTTTCCTGTTCTGCGTCTGCACTCCGACAGAGGCAGAGAGTTCTCCTCTGACCTTCTGCGAGCCTTCTGTCGTGCACGAGGCATCCGCCAGACGTTCACGCTTCCGGCCTCTCAACAGAAAAATGGGATTGCTGAGCGCCGCATTGGCATGGTCATGGACGTCGCCCGTACGTCCATGATCCATGCGGCTGCCCCCCATTTTCTGTGGCCGTTCGCGGTTCAGTACGCGGCGCATCAGATCAACCTTCAGCCCCGGGTCTCCATGCCGGAGACCTCCCCTGCTCTGCGGTGGACGGGGAAGGTTGGCGATGCGTCTGCGTTCCATGTCTGGGGATCTCGGGCGTTTGTCCGCGACTTGTCTGCGGACAAGCTGTCCCCCCGTGCTGTTCCCTGCGTCTTCCTTGGCTTCCCCCCTGACGCGCCAGGTTGGCAGTTTTACCACCCCACCTCGCGCCGTGTTCTGTCCTCTCAGGACGTTACGTTTGACGAGTCGGTTCCCTACTACCGTCTCTTCCCCTACCGCACTGCGTCCCTCCCCCCGTCGCCGCTCTTCCTCGCGCCAGGTCCCCCCCCGGTAGACCCCCTCCCCCCTCAGGGTCCTGCCCCCTCAGGTGTGTCCCAGGTAGACGCAGTCGATCCTGTCGAGGTAGCTGTTGACTCTGGTGCTGCTAGGGGTGCTGAGCCTGCGGGTGCGGGGTCTGGGGGTGCTGAGCCTGGGGGTGCTGACTCTGGGGGTGCTGAGTCTGGGGGTGCTGAGCCTGGGGTTGCTGAGCCTGGGGGTGCTGAGCCTGGGGGTGCGGAGCCTGGGGGTGCTGAGCCTGCTCGTGTGGCGTCTGGAGGGACTGGGCCTGGAGGTCCTTGTCAAACATTATATATGTTGTGTTAGTTTAGGCTACAGTGGGTTAGCCTATAGGGGGTACACAATTCTAGGGTTAGGTACTTGTACTCTTTTCATTGCTAGTTCATTCATTCCTGTTCAGTGATTCCAACATGGTATAGAGCAGGTCCTTCCTAGGACCGAAATTTTCTAAGGGCCCACCACTACGTAACTACCTACCTACCTACCTACCCGTGCCCTAGGGCGCCTCGGCGTGTCACGCCCCTTTAAGGCCCCGTTCAGGCCCCGCGCTAGCCCCGTTTAGGCCCCGTCGGCCCCGTTTCAGGCCCCGTCGGCCCCACGCTAGCCCCTCTCAGGCCCCGTCGACCCGCGCTAGCCCCGTTTCAGGCCCCGTCGGCCCCTTTTCAGGCCCCGTCGGCCCCGCGCTAGCCCCTCTCAGGCCCTGTCGGCCCGCGCTAGCCCCGTTTCAGGCCCCGTCGGCCCCGTTTCAGGCCCCGTCGGCCCCGCGCTAGCCCCTCTCAGGCCCCGTCGGCCCGCGCTAGCCCCGTTTCAGGCCCCGTCGGCCCGCGCTAGCCCCGTCTCAGGCCCCGTAGGCCCCGCGCTAGCCCCTCTCAGGCCCCGTCGGCCCCGCGCTAGCCCCATTCAGGCCCCGATCGGGCCCGCGCTAGCCCCGATTCAGGCCCCGTCGGCCCCTTGCTAGCCCCGTCAAGGCCCCGTTTGGCCCCGCGCTAGCCCCGCTCAGGCCCCGATCGGCCCCGCGCTCGCCCCTCTAGGGCCCCAACCGGCCCCGTGCCTACCTCGCCGACCCGTGCCCACCACCCAGAGGCCCCGGGCGGCCCGTTCCCGCCGCAGCACAAGAGGGAGAGCGGGCGGCCCGTCCCCGCCGTGACCTGAGCCGAGCCGCGCGCCCCGAGCCGAGCCGCGCCACCCAGCCAAGCCGCGACCCGACCTGAACCGAGCCGCGCCGCCCTGCCCTACCTGGTTCGTCCTACCTGCTTCTCCTACCGCTACTACTGCTATTTCTACTGTTCCTATGGCTAGCCCACAGGTTCTCGTGTTCGATGCTGAGGGCCGCCCTGTGAAGTTTGACACCTGGCTCGATGACCTGCACCTCTACCTACAGCTCACAGCCAAGGATGACATCTCACTGTACGATCACGCCCTAGGCCTTGTCACTGCCCCTGCTGCTACTGCTGACAGCACTGCTCGCTCACAGTGGCAGACTCGTGATGCCCACGCTCGCTTCGCCATTCGCAACTCCCTGCCGATAGACGAACGCGAGCACTTTGGTCAGCACAAGACTGCACCGGCACTGTACACAGCTGTAGTTGCTCGCTACTCCTCACCTGCCTCTGCCGCACTAGGCCGTCTCTCCCTCCCCTACCGGTTTCCCGACCTGGCCTCCTTTCACACAGTCGCTGACCTCATCACGCACCTCCGTACTAGTGAGGCCCGCTTCCGTGCCGCCATGCCTGCTGAGTTCCTTGCCACGCACCCCCCTCCACTCTGGCTCACTCTCTATCACCTAGTCACCCGCCTCCCTGACACACTGCGTGCTGTCAGGGACCACTTCCTAGCTCGTTGCCCCACTGAGCTCACCATTGCCCTCCTCGAGAAGGAGCTACTTGCAGCTGAGGCTAGCATAGTCGCTGTAGGTGCCTCTCGTGGCGACCCCCGTACCCCGTTCTTTGAGGGGTGTTCTCCTTCCCCCCTTCTTCCCTCTGTCGCCTCTGCTGCTGCTGTCGACCTTCTTGGTACTGAGAAGGTCGGCGCTGCGTCTGCCTCGAGCGGACGCCGCAGCGGCAAGGGCAAAGGGGGCAAGGGTAGTGGCGGTGACGGCGGGGGAGGCGGCGGTGGGGGCGGTGGAGGCAGTGGGGGTGGTGGCTCGGCTGGAGGGGCGAGTGGTAGCGGTGGGGGTGGTGGCGGCAGCGGCGGGGGAGGTGGCAGGAGTGGAGGCGGCGGTTGGGGTGGCGGTGGACGAGGCGGCGGCAGGGGTTGGGGTGGTCGAGGAGGTGGCAGCGGTGGTGGTGGCCGTGGAGGCGCTGGCGGTGGCCAGGGCCAGCAGCACACTCTCTCGCCCCAGGAGGTCCGTGAGTGGTACTCTCAGCACGGGGGTGGGGGTGGTCTTAGCTGCACGTACGTCATTCGCACTGGTGACCGCACTGGTCAGCAGTGTGGACGACCGCACGCCACACAGCGCTGCTTCTCTCGTCTCGACGACGCTTGGCGTGTTCAGTTCCCTCAGGCCACTGAGCTGCCCCGCTGGCTTGATCTCCTGAAGAAGGGGATTGATATCTATGCTCTAGACTTTGATGCTATTCTATCTGCCATGTATGTGATGTCTACTAGTGGAGAGGGTGCTGAGTACTTGTGTGTGCCGCCCGACCCGGGCATTAGGGCCAGTGCGTCTGCCGCTCCAGGTACTCACGTGTCGGCTACCCCAGGTGCTGGTGAGGCTGCTGCTCTAGGTGCTCGTGTGTCTCCCCCCCTTGGTACTGCGTCGACTGCCGCACTGCACACCTTCACACTGGACTCAGGTGCTTCTCGCTGCTTCTTTCGTGACCGCACTGCCCTTGAGCCGCTTGCTCGACCAGTTGCTGTCTCCCTTGCTGACCCCTCTGGGGGTCCGGTCATTGCGACCTCTTTCACTGTCCTTCCCTGCCCTGCGGTCCCGTCGGGCACACTGTCAGGTCTCCACCTCCCCTCGTTCTCTACGAACTTGGTGGCAGGCTGTGCACTCCAGGATGGGGGTGTTCACCAGTTCACCCCTGCCTACGAGCGCGTGACACACTGCACGTGTGCTCGTACGGGCCGTCACTTGGCTACCTTCACTCGGCAGCCGGGGTCGGACCTGTACACACTGACTACTGAGTCCCCTCAGGTTGCTGCGACTGCGTCCGCGTCCGCGTCAGGTCAGCTGTCCGCCCCCTGCTCGTGTCGCTCTTTGGCACACGAGACTGTCCTCTGGCACCACCGCCTTGGCCACCCGTCTGTGCAGCGGCTTCGTGCCATGCACTCCAGGTACCTTGTCTCTGGCCTGCCCAGGGTCCTTCCTCCCCTCCCACCCTCGCCTGCTCCTACCTGTCTCCCCTGTGTCGAGGGACGGCAGCGCGCCGCTCCTCACTCCTCCTCGTTCCCCCCGACGACTGCTCCCTTGCAGACACTCCACATGGACGTGTGGGGCCCAGCCCGCGTCCGTGGTCAGGGTCAGGAGAGGTACTTCCTGATAGTTGTTGACGACTACTCGCGCTACACCTCGGTCTTCCCCTTGCGCACCAAGGGTGAGGTCCCTGATGTCTTGATCCCTTGGATCCGCCGAGCCCGTCTCCAGCTCAGCGAGCGTTTTCACTCGGACTTTCCTGTCCTGCGCTTGCACTCTGACAGAGGTGGTGAGTTCTCCTCCGACCTCTTGGCAGCCTACTGTGCTGAGCACGGCATTGAGCAGTCGTTCACGCTTCCGGCTTCTCCACAGCAGAATGGGGTTGCGGAGCGCCGCATTGGCCTGGTCATGGAGGTCGCCCGTACCTCCTTGATCCATGCGGCTGCCCCCCACTTTCTGTGGCCGTTTGCGGTCCGGTACGCTGCGCATCAACTCAACCTCTGGCCCCGTGTCTCCTTGCCGGAGACCTCGCCCACGCTACTGTGGACGGGGGAGGTTGGCGATGCGTCGCGTTTCCGGGTCTGGGGGTCTCGAGCTTTTGTCCGCGATTCGTCTGCGGACAAGCTCTCCTCCCGTGCTGTTCCCTGCGTCTTCCTCGGCTTTGTCCCGGACGCGTCTGGTTGGCAGTTTTACCACGCCACCTCGCGCCGAGTCTTGCCCTCCCAGGACGTCACTTTTGACGAGTCCGTCCCCTACTACAGCCTCTTCCCCTACCGCACTGCCCCGCTCCCCCCCCCGCCTCTCTTCCTCTCGCCAGGTGCTGCTGTTGCAGACCCCCTCCCCCCTCAGGGTGCCGCTCCCTCAGGTGTGTCTCAGGTAGACCCGGTTGAGCCTGTTGAGGTAGCTGTCGACTCTCGTCCTGCTGGGGGTGCTGAGCCTGGGGGTGCTGAGCCTGGGGGTGTGGAGCCTGGGGGTGTGGAGCCTGGGGGTGTGGAGCCTGGGGGTGTGGAGCCTGGGGGTGTGGAGCTTGAGGGTGCTGAGCTTGGGGGTGTGGAGCCTCGTGGTACTGAGCTGCGGAGTCCGGAGTCTGGGGGTTCTGCGTCTGGAGGTACGAGGTCTGGGAGTCCTGCACCTGGAGGAGCCCTCTCCTCGGAGCAGCTACGTGCGTGGTACTTAGAGTACTGCAGCCTCCGGAGAGGTACCGCTCGAGCCGGACGTACTACTGGGACTGGTGCTAGTACTTCTTCTCCCGTTCGGGAGCTCCCCTCCCGCGAGCGGATCCGTGAGTGGTACGAGCGGCGCTGCACTCTTCGGAGTGGCGTGCCTCGTATTACGAACCCCGCTGCTGTTGGAGCTGCTGCTGGTGCTGAGGACCCGGGCGTTGGAGCTGCTGCTGGTGCTGAGGACCCGGGCGTTGGAGCTGCTGCTGGTGCTGAGGACCCGGGCGTTGGAGCCGCTGCTGGTGCTGGGGACCCGGGCGTTGGAGCTACTGCTGGTGCTGAGGACCCGGGCGTTGGAGCTACCGCTGGTGCTGAGGACGTGGGCGCTGGAGCTGCTGCTGGTGCTGCGGACCCTGGTGCGGGTGTCCCTGCTGGCTCTGGTGTCGCTGCTCGGTCTCAGCCGTACTTTGTTCCGCTCCTTCAGCAGGTTCTTGGTCAGCTTCCTCCTCCTTTTCCTCCTCCCTCCTTAGAGTGTCCTCAGCCTGTCCAGCTGCAGTCGGCGTTACCGTCTGCCTCCTCTCTCCTTGGTCCTGCTCCTTACACTGGTCCGACTGGAGGTCTTACTGAGCGGCGTGAGCCTGCGTCTCGTCCTGCGTCGCCTGAGTCTCGTCCTGGGTCGCCTGTCCGCACTGCTCTCTCTAGTCGTCGAGTCCAGCGTCAGCGTCTTCCTGCTGTCCCAGGCACTCACCGGATGGCGCTTCGTCCGTCCACTGCTCCACAGCGTGTCCCACTGCCGTCTCCTCCTGCTTCCTCTCTTCCTGCTCTTCCTGACCCTGGGTCAGACTCTCTTCGTGCTACCAGTCCTGCTGTCACGCGTCTCCTGGCCACTGTTGTCACTGACCCTTCCTTTGAGTCTGCTGCTGCGTCTGCCTTAGTTGCTGAGCTTGTCGACTTTGCTGCTCGCTGTCGTCTAGACTACGCTGCTAGCCTAGTTGCTGAGTCTGAGTCTGTCTGTCCTCCGTCCGTCGGGGGTGAGTGTGCTCTTGGCACTGACGTCCTTGAGGACAGGCAGGAGGAGTTCCAGTGCTTTGCTGCCGCTTTGCCCCATCTCGTGTCCATGCTTGTTGCCCCTGAGGGAGACCCGGATGCACCAGACATCCCGACCCCACGCTCTTACGCAGAGGCGATGGCCGGTCCCTACTCCTCTCAGTGGCAGTCAGCCATGGACACAGAGATGGCTTCCTGGAAGTCCACAGGCACCTACGTCGACGAGGTTCCCCCGCCTGGGGCGAACATCGTCAGTGGCATGTGGATTTTCAGGGTGAAGCGGCCGCCGGGTTCTCCGCCTGTCTTCAAGGCGCGTTACGTTGCACGAGGCTTCAGTCAGCGCGAGGGAGTTGACTTCTTCCAGACCTTCTCCCCGACCCCGAAGATGACCACTCTTCGGGTTCTGCTGCACGTCGCCGCTCAGCGTGACTACGAGCTCCACTCGCTTGACTTCAGCACTGCTTTCCTGCAGGGCAGCCTGCACGAGGAGATCTGGCTGCGCCGTCCACCTGGCTTCACTGGGTCGTTCCCTCCTGGTACCCAGTGGAGCCTCCGACGGCCAGTCTACGGTCTCCGCCAGGCGCCTCGTGAGTGGCACGACACACTGAGGACTACACTTGCGGCTCTTGGGTTCGCGCCTTCTACTGCTGACCCGTCGCTGTTTCTACGCACCGACACCTCACTGCCGCCGTTCTACGTCCTTGTGTACGTCGACGACTTGGTCTTTGCTACTGCTGACACTGTGGCACTCGCCCACGTGAAGTCGGAGCTGCAGAAGAGACACACGTGCACAGACCTGGGTGAACTGACAAGCTATCTTGGCTTGCGGATCACCCGGGACAGAGCACGCCGCACCATCACCTTGACTCAGTCACACATGGTGCAGCAGGTCCTTCAGCGCTTCCGCTTCACGTACTCCTCGCCTCAGCCCACTCCTCTGCCTACCGGTCACTCGCTCTCAGCTCTGCCTTCGGATGAGTCCGTAGAGCCGAGTGGCCCGTATCCAGAGCTTGTGGGTTGCCTCATGTACCTGATGACCTGCACTCGACCAGACCTTGCATACCCTCTCAGCATTCTTGCACGCTATGTCGCTCCCGGCCGTCACCGGAAGGAGCACATGGATGCAGCTAAGAGGGTGTTGCGCTACTTGTGCAGTACGTCGGGCATGGGGCTAGTGCTTGGAGGGCGAGTCCCAGTTGTTCTCACTGGGCACTCAGACGCTTCTTGGGCAGATGACCAGGCTACTCAGCGGTCGTCTCAGGGTTACTCCTTCAGTCTTGGCTCTGGTTCTGTTTCTTGGCGTTCTACTCGCTCTTCTTCTGTTCTCAGCTCCAGTTGTGAGGCTGAGATCTACGCCACAGCCATGGCGGCCCAGGAGCTACGTTGGCTCACCTACTTGCTGACCGACCTTGGAGAGCAGCCTCGTTCTCCTCCAGTGCTGTACGTCGACAACAAGGCAGCCATTGCCTTGTGTGAGGAGCACAGACTGGAGCACAGAACGAAGCACATTGCTCTGCGTTACTTCCTCGCTCGAGAGCTGCAGCAGCGTGGTCAGCTTCGCCTGCGTTACGTGGCCTCTGAGGCCAACACTGCTGATGTGTTCACCAAGGCGCTTCAGCCTTGTGACCATCAGCGCTTTTGCACTCTTCTAGGCCTTGTGCCTACTGGACCTCACTTGCTTACTTCTTGAGTCTGTTGTACTGTGATCTCTATATATAAACCTGCATGTGAACTGGTCTTGTGACCACTTGCTTGTGCTTGGAATTTGTGTGGTATCCTTGAGATCCACCCTGAGCTTGTTTTGCCTTGCTTTGCCTTGACTGGTCTTGTGACCCCTAGTTCTCCCCCACTTTGCCTATGGGGGTGTGTCAAACATTATATATGTTGTGTTAGTTTAGGCTACAGTGGGTTAGCCTATAGGGGGTACACAATTCTAGGGTTAGGTACTTGTACTCTTTTCATTGCTAGTTCATTCATTCCTGTTCAGTGATTCCAACAGTCCTTCGGGTGCTTCGTCCCGGCGAGAGCCCCTCTCTCCACAGGAGCTGCGCGAGTGGTTTGCTCGGTGCTGGAGCCGTGCTGCTGGAGCTGGAGGTGCTGCCGGTGTTGGAGGTTCTACTACTGCTGAGGGTGCTGGTGCCGCGGGTCCCAGAGGTGCTCGTCCTGAGGGTCCTGGGTGCTCCTGGTGCTGGAGCTGGTGGTGCTGCTGGCGTCGGTGCTGCTGGTGCTGCTGGAGCTGGAGCTGCTGCGTCTTCTGGTGGTCCTAGTGGAGCTGGAGCTGCTGGGGGTGTTGGCGCTGGAGGTGCTACTGGCGCTGGTGCTTCTGAGGGTGCTGGAGGTGCTGGAGTTGGCGCTGCTGGAGCTGGGGGTGCTATGGGTGCTTGTGCTGTTCCTGCTGGTTCTAGTGGCGCTGCGCGGCCGCGGCTGTACTTCGTTCCGCTCCTTGAGCAGGTTCTTGGACTTCCGTCCTCTCTTGGTCCTGCTCCTCTCTTAGAGTGTCCGCCGCCTGTCCAGTCTGAGTCACAGTTACAGCCAGCCTCCCCACTGCCTGCTCCTTCTCCCTACACTGGTCCTACTGGAGGTCTTGCTAAGCATCGTGAGTCTGCGTCTCCTCCTGCGTCGCCTGTCCGTGCTGCTCGCACTAGTGGTCGTGGTTCGCGTCAGCGTCCTCCCCCTGTCCCCGGCACGCACCGGATGTCTCTGCGTCCTTCCACTGCTCCACTGCGTGCCCCTTTGCCTTCACCTCCTGAGTCCTCTCTTCCTGCTCATGCTGACCCAGAGTCGGACTCCCTTCGTGCTGCCAGTCCTACTGTCACGCGTCTCCTTGCTACTGTCGTCACTGACCCTTCCTTTGAGTCCACTGCTGCGTCTGCCTTAGTTGCTGAGCTTGTCCACATGCCACTGACGATGTTCGCCCCAGGTGGGGGAACCTCGTCGACGTAGGTGCCTGTGGATTTTCAGGGTGAAGCGGCCCCCGGGTTCTCCGCCTGTCTTCAAGGCGCGTTACGTGGCTCGAGGCTTCAGTCAGCGGCAGGGAGTTGACTACTTTCAGACCTTCTCTCCCACCCCGAAGATGACCACTCTTCGGGTACTGCTGCACATAGCCGCTCAGCGCGACTACGAGCTTCACTCTCTTGACTTCAGCACTGCTTTCCTACAGGGCAGCCTGCACGAGGAGATCTGGCTGCGCCGCCCACCTGGCTTCACTGGGTCGTTTCCTCCTGGTACCCAGTGGAGCCTCCGGCGGCCAGTCTACGGTCTCCGCCAGGCACCTCGTGAGTGGCACGACACACTGAGGACTACACTTGCGGCTCTTGGGTTTGCTCCTTCTACTGCCGACCCGTCGCTGTTTTTGCGCACCGACACCTCTTTGCCGCCGTTCTACATCCTCGTGTACGTCGACGACTTGGTCTTTGCCACAGCTGACACTGCTGGACTCGCCCACGTGAAGTCCGAGCTGCAGAAGAGACACACGTGCACAGACCTGGGTGAACTGCGCAGCTACCTTGGCTTGCAGATCACCCAGGACAGAGCACAGCGCACCATTACCCTGACTCAGTCACACATGGTGCAGCAGGTCCTTCAGCGCTTCGGCTTCACGTACTCCTCGCCACAGGCCACTCCTCTGTCTACTCGCCACTCGCTCTCAGCTCTGCCTTCGGATGAGTCCGTAGAGCCGAGTGGCCCGTACCCAGAGCTTGTTTGCTGCCTCATGTACCTGATGACCTGCACACGACCTGACCTTGCATACCCTCTTAGCATTCTGGCACGCTATGTTGCTCCTGGGAGATACCTCCCTGAGCACATGGCTGCAGCGAAGAGGGTGTTGCGCTACTTGTGCAGTACGTCGGGCATGGGGCTAGTGCTTGGAGGGCGGAGTCCAGTGGTCCTCACTGGTCACGCAGACGCGTCTTGGGTTGACGACTTGGCTACGCAGAGGTCGTCACAGGGTTACACCTTCAGCCTTGGTTCCGGTTCTGTTTCTTGGCGGTCTACCCGCTCTTCTTCTGTTCTCAGCTCCAGCTGTGAGGCTGAGATCTACGCGGGGGCCATGGCTGCACAGGAGTTACGCTGGCTCACCTATCTGCTGACTGACCTCGGAGAGCCGCCTCGTTCTCCTCCAGTTCTGTACGTAGACAACAAGGCCATGCTGGCCTTGTGTCGTGAGCACAGACTAGAGCACAGAACGAAGCACATTGCTCTTCGCTACTTCCTTGCTCGTGAGATGCAGCAGCGTGGTCAGCTGCGACTTGCTTACGTGGCCTCTCAGGCCAACACTGCTGATATCTTCACCAAGGCACTCATGCCTTGTGATCATCAGCGCTTCTGTACTCTGTTAGGTCTTGTACCTACTTTGCCTCACTTGCTCTCTTCTTGACCTTGCTTGTACTTTGACCTATATATACTTGCACTTGCATGTTTCGCTTTATATATATATCTCTGCATGTGAACTGGCCTTGTGGCTCTTGAACTTGTGCTCAGAATGTGTGGTGACGTTGTGATCCACCCTGAGCTTGCTGTGCTTTGTTTGACTGGTCTTGTGACCCCTTGTTCTCCCCCACTTTGCCTATGGGGGTGTGTCAAACTTATATGCTATAGTCTTTCTAGGCTGTAGTGGGGTAGACAGTATGGGGTACAGCGTTCTAGGGTTTCATATTTGTACCCAACTCATTTCCTAGTTCATCATTCATTCCTCATTTCTTCACATAATTTCGAGCACATTGCATACCTTGAGACACTTCACATCATACTAGCGTTGTTTATGACGGCTTATAAAATCTATTGCGTGGTCTGATAAAATGAAAAAAATGTACCAGCAAACGCGCCCAAGCTGCAGTCGCGCTTCGAATGCTCATTTTTTATTATGTGGGATCCCCGCAGATTCATTCCACGCTTCGGGAATCTTGGCTTCTAAACTATACATTTCATCCCACGTAGAACCTGGTGGTGCGTAGCTGTACAACCATAAGAGTAAGTGCGTTCATTCTATCTTCGGATAGGCAAGTAACGCTGTTCTAGTGTAGGTCTTCGGAACCTTGGATTTAAACCATGCTTGTGGAGTTGTACTGTATACGGTTACGACCTTAATAAAAACTTAGAACTTATAACCTGAAAATCTTCTACACATTGTAAGCTCTTTGGCCAAAGTCCTTAACTACTAGAATATCCAAGTACCCTTCTAATATCTTCAATTCTCGCTAAGAGATGTGTTCAAGATTGAATGAATTGGCAAACACAGAGAAGCATGATATAGCATGCAAGATCAAATATTTGGAGTAATATGTGAGAAAAGTAGGAGGAACGAATGCACTAGGAAACAGGTGGGTACAAGTAGGCAAACCTAAAAGTGTTACATCCCCATAGGCAAAGTGGGGGAGAACAAGAGGTCACAAGACCAGTCAAGAAGAGCAAAGCAAGCTCAGGGTGGATCACGACGTCACCACACATTCCGAGCACAAGCAAGCGGCCACAAGGCCAGTTCACATGCAGAGTTATATAAAGCCGAACAAGCTAGAGAGTGATCACAACCTAGCAAGTGTAAGCAGGCAGGTATATATATAGAGATCACAGTACAAGCGAAGTCAAGAAGTGAGCAAGTGAGGCCAAGTGGGAACAAGGCCTAGAACAGTGCAGAACCGCTGATGATCACAAGGCTGAAGTGCTTTGGTGAAGATATCAGCAGTGTTGGCCTGAGAGGCCACGTAAACAAGACGAAGCTGACCACGCTGCTGCAACTCTCGAGCAAGGAAGTAGCGAAGAGCGATGTGCTTCGTTCTGCGCTCCAATCTCTGCTCGCGACACAAGGCAAGCTTTGCCTTGTTGTCGACGTACAGAACTGGAGGAGAACGAGGCGCTTCACCCAGGTCGGTCAGCAGGTAGGTGAGCCAGCGTAGCTCCTGTGCAGCCATGGCCCCTGCGTAGATCTCAACCTCACAGCTGGAGCTGAGAACAGAAGACGAGCGGGTAGACCGCCACGAGACAGAACCGGAGCCAAGGCTGAAGGTGTAACCCTGTGACGACCGCTGCGTAGCCAAGTCGTCAATCCAAGAAGCGTCTGCATGACTAGTGAGAACAACTAGACCCCATCCCCCAAGCACGAGCCCCATGCCCGACGTACTGCACAAGTAGCGCATCACCCTCTTAGCTGCCTTCCAGTGCTCTGGTCGGTGTCTCCCGGGCGCAACGTAGCGTGCCAGGATGCTAAGAGGGTAAGCAAGGTCAGGACGAGTGCAGGTCATCAGGTACATGAGGCAGCCCACAAGCTCTGGATACGGGCCACTCGGCTCTACGGACTCATCCGAAGGCAGAGCTGAGAACGAGTGCCTGTAGGCAGAGGATTGGACTGTGGCGAGGAGTACTGGAAGTCGAAGCGCTGAAGGACCTGCTGCACCATATGTTACTGAGTCAGGGTGATGGTGCGGCGTGCTCTGTCCCGAGTGATCTGCAAGCCAAGATAGCTGCGCAGCTCACCCAGGTATGTGCACGTGTGTCTCTTCTGCTGCTCTGAGTTCACTAGAGTCAGTGCCTCAGTGTCAGCAGAGGCAAAAACCAAGTCGTCGACGTACACGACGATGTAGAACGGTGGCAGCGAAGTGTCGGTGCGTAGAAACAGCGACGGGTCAGTAGTAGAAGGAGCAAACCCAAGAGCCGCCAGTGTAGTCCTCAGTTTGTCGTGCCACTCACGAGGCGCCTGGCGGATACCGTAGACTGGCCGCCGGAGGCTCCACTGGGTACCAGGAGGAAACGACCCAGTGAAACCAGGTGGGCGGCGCAGCCAGATCTCCTCGTGTAGGCTGCCCTGTAGGAAGGCTGTGCTGAAGTCAAGAGAGTGAAGCTCGTAGTCACGCTGAGCAGCGACGTGCAGTAGTACCCGAAGAGTGGTCATCTTCAGGGTGGGAGAGAAGGTCTGAAAGTAGTCAACTCCCTGCCGCTGACTGAAGCCTCGAGTCGCGTAACGTGCCTTGAAGACATGCGGAGAACCCGGCGGCCGCTTCACCCTAAAAACCCACATGCCATCGACAATGTTCTCCCCAGGTGGGGGAACCTCGTTGACGTAGGTGCCTGTGGACTTCCAGGAAGCCATCTCTGCGTCCATGGCTATCTGCCACTGAGAGGAGTAGGGACCCTCTATCGCCTCTGTATAAGAGCGCGGAGTCGGGATGTCTGGTGCATCCGGGTCTCCCTCAGGGGCAAGCAGCATGGACACGAGATGAGGTGAAGCAGCAGCAAAACACTGGAACTCCTCCTGCCTGTCCTCAAGGACGTCCGTGCCAAGAGCCCACTCACCCCCGACGGACGGAGGACAGACAGCCTCAGACTCAGCAACAAGACTAGCAGCGTAGTCTAGACGATAGCGAGAAGCAAAGTCGACAAGCTCAGCAACAAGAGCAGACGCAGCAGTAGACTCAAAGGAAGGGTCAGTGACAACAGTGGCAAGGAGATGCGTGATGGTAGGACTGGCAGCACGAAGGGAGTCAGACTCCGGGTAAGCAAGGGCAGGAAGAGAGGACTCAGGAGGAGACGGCAGAGGGACACGTTGCGGAGCAGTGGAAGGATGCAGAGCCATCTGGTGCGTGCTTGGGACAGGAGGAGGACGCTGACGCGAACCACGACGACAGTTGAGCAAAAAGGAGGAGTTTCACTAGCAGGTAGTTGAGTACATATAGCAAACCCTAACAGGGCTGTACTCATTATAGAGTACCCCACTGCAAACTAGAGTAATATAACATTCTGACACACCCCCATCATCACAACAAGTAATCATAGAGCAGGTTCACAAGTTCAAGCAAAGCTAGAGGCAGTCACAGAGGGCAAGTGAGGAGGAGGAGGAGAGACTGTGAGAGGAGAGGAGATGGTGGGCGGCAGCTGAGGCTGCTGGCACACAGCGCAACTGGAGCAACTGGCACACGGGCAACTGGAGCAACTGGCACACTGGCAACTGGAGCAACTGGCACACGGGCAACTGGAGTAACTGGCTCCGCGGCTAGACGAGCGGCAGGAGCAAATGACTCACGGGCGACTGGAGCAACGGGCTTACAGGCGACTGGAGCGACCGGCTCACGGGCAACTGGCGCAACGGTCTCACAGGCGACTGGAGCTGCTGGCTTCACGGCGGCCACCCCCTTTCAACCTCCCCCATTGTCCCAACACTCACGTTCACACCCCCCTTGCTGCACCCTTAGCTCCACTCCCACGTCACCCCCCTAGCACTTCTCCTACGGCTCCCACACACCCACCCCCCTCCGCGGCAGCTGTAGCAGTGGGAGACGGAGGAGGAGGAGGAGCAGGGGACGGCTCACACACCCGCCACCCCCACACCCGCCACCCCATACCCTAAACACAGGTGGCGCACGGGTCCGTGGGGTGCTGCGACGGGCAACGGGAAGGGCGGCGCGCAGCCTCCGGGGCGCTTCGACAGGCGACGAGAGGGAGGGGCGACGCGCGGGCCCCCAGGGCGCCGCGGCGGGCGACGGGAAGGGCGGCGCGCAGGCCCCCGGGGCGCTTCGACGGGCGACGGGAGGAGGGGCGACGCGCGGGCCCCCGGGACGCGAGGACGGGCGACGGGAGGAGGGGCGACGCGCGGGCCCCCAGGACGCCACGACGGGCGACGGGAGGGGGGGACGCGCGGGCCCCTGGGGCACCACGATGGGCGACGAGAGGAGGGGCGACGTGCGGGCCCCCGGGACGCGACGACGGGCGACGGGAGGAGGGGCGACGCGTGGGCCCCCGGGACGCGACGACGGGCGACGGGAGGGGGCGACGCGCGGGCCCCCAGGGCGCCACGAAGGGCGACGGGAGGGGACAGCGCGCGGGCCCTCGGGGTGCCACAACGGGCGACGAAACCGCCGCACGTTCCCGGGGCGCGCGGCGGGCAGGAAACCGCCACGCGCCCCGAGCGCATGGCAGGTAAAAAATTGAACATCGCACGCCACGGGGCACGCGACAGACAGTATGGCAGCGGAAGCGAGAGGGCCCACAGGCCAGGAGCGTAACCGCTCTGATAGCATGTGAGAAAAGTACGAGGAATGAATGCACTAGGAAACAGGTGGGTACAAGTAGGCAAACCTAAAAGTATTGTACCCCATATTATCTACCCCACTACAGCCTACACAGACTATAGAATATAAGCTTGACATAATACATTGTGGGATAGTGGAATGGAATGTGAGCACGCTTGACTGTCACATGGTTCGTTTAGAATAAAAACATCTTGCAATGACAAGGATGACCACGACAACAAGGGTACAAATGACTTATCAGGGTACATTGCTCTTGAAAACTAAACCATCCGTCACATAAAAAAAAAAAAAAAAAAAAAAAAACCACTTGTCACATTATCTGGACATTGAAAACTAAACCACCCGACAAGGGTACAGATCACTGTACTAATCAGAGTGCACTCCTCTTGAGAAGTAAACCCCCTGTCACTTGAGATTTGAACCACCATCCTAATGAGGTGATTAATGTGGTGCCTACTGACTGAATGCATGCTTGGAGATGGCGACGTATATGGCGCCTGCTGACTGTCGACATACTCGCATGCAAGCATAAAACTTGTTGTTGTCGGCTACATTCCAATGGACCTATAATATTATGAATCTGGCACTTCCATGGGGATGGCAAGGTGGCCAATGTGCTGGATCTGGTAGTCGGTATAATTGCTATGCAGTGGTGTGCGATCACTCGTACGAAAATGAATGGGAAGGTGAAGGCGGTTTGCGATTAAGGGACATGCTCAATTTCAAGGGGACCAACGAAACGTGAACGAAGCTTGGTGTCGTGCATGAGCCGAATGATGCGGCTGACCAAAAGGCACAGTCTTCAATGTAGCATGGCATTTTTTCGAATGTGGTTGGTAGTGTGACTCATGGATGCATTTGCAAATTGAATGTGCTTCCTAGCATAATCGTGAGTGAAGGTGATATGGTAATATATAATTAGGCACTCGAGATTGTAGGCGTGAGATCAACACGAGTGGGGGCATTGGGGTGCTAATTGTTTAATGCGAGAAACGGTGGCATGCTTGTGAACAAGTAATCCGTCTTGCTGTAGGCAAAAGTTTCCATGCTGAATTTCTTGTCCCAAAAGGCAATCAACATGCAGGGTGATGCTTTTAGATGATATACTCCGAATCATGCTTCACGCTCTCAATTTGACCATACGTCTTAAGGTCATATGAGAATGACATGGTTACACAAATCCTAACGGGCGTAAAAGCTTCTTTTAGAGCTGCAAGGGTCACCGTCGACGATGGTATAGGGTAAAAATGTGTAGTCGGATGACTTTCTCTACGAATAACATTGCAATAACTAGAAAAAAACAACTGATACTTACCATATGCTTATATGAAATCGACGACAACACACCCCAGGAACGCATGGACCAGGTAATGATCACGATGGCACTTGCCCTTTGTCTGATTTTATACTTGGATGTTACTGGATATGACGACACGTTCTGCAAACTGGACAACGGGTGCCTGCACCATGCGAGTCAATCGTAACAACATCACTCTATCTTGTGGGATCTCGCCTGAGTCTTGGTCGGTCTGTGGCAACGTGATCACGACAAACCACTCCGTAGCGGTTGGATCTGAGGTATATATGGTTGACATTAGAAAAGCTGAGGCAACGAACACATTTGACGAGATACAGGAACTACTTACCCACATACCGGGTGACTAGAACAAAGCGATCTCTCCCAATGACCTGCCAAAGGGGCCATATCAGACACCACGCAACGACAACATCCAACTCCAACGTGTACCTGGTTCGCAACCGACAGTTCATCAACATTTCCGGCTAACATATCTCGAACTCGCCGAACTACGAAAGTTGTCAGAATATGGAAAAACAAATGAATTATGAACAAAGAGCATGGAGGAGTACAAATAGCAAAACTTAACATGCAAATGTGCTAATGGAGGAGTGATTCAACCTTGCCTATAAATAATGAATATAGTTTGACGCAACCTCATAGGCTAGGTGAGAAACAGCTCACGAGCAAGAGAAGCAACAACCTAGGGCAGCTCAACTAGTCCAACCACTGAGACAAGCGATCACAAGACCAGTCAACAGAAAACAAGAAATGCATGTGATGCAACCCAGAGTGGTACAACCGGCCAGCTTCTGGGACAAATGGCCATGTGAAGTTTAGAACGAGAATGGTGAACTAGGAAACGAGCTGGGTACAAATATGAAACCCTAGAAAGCTGTACCCCATACTGTCTACCCCACTACAGCCTAGAAAGACTATAGCATATAAGTTCGACACACCCCCATAGGCAAAGTGGGGGAGAACAAGGGGTCACAAGACCAGTCAAGCAAAGCACAGCAAGCTCAGGGTGGATCCCAACGTCACCACACATTCTGAGCGCAAGTTCAAGGGCCACAAGGCCAGTTCACATGCAAGCATATATATATAAGGCTAAACATGCAAGTGCAAGTATATATAGGTCACAGTACAAGCAAGGTCAAGAAGCGAGCAAGTGAGGCAAAGTAGGTACAAGACCTAACAGAGTACAGAAGCGCTGATGATCACAAGGCGCGAGTGCCTTGGTGAAGATATCAGCAGTGTTGGCCTGAGAGGCCACGTAAGCAAGTCGCAGCTGACCACGCTGCTGCAGCTCACGAGCAAGGAAGTAGCGAAGAGCAATGTGCTTCGTTCTGTGCTCCAGTCTGTGCTCACGACACAAGGCCAGCATGGCCTTGTTGTCTACGTACAGAACTGGAGGCGAACCAGGCTGCTCTCCAAGGTCAGTCAGCAGGTAGGTGAGCCAGCGTAACTCCTGTGCAGCCATGGCCCCCGCGTAGATCTCAGCCTCACAACTGGAGCCGAGAACAGAAGACGAGCGGGTAGACCGCCACGAAACAGAGCCGGAACCAAGGCTGAAGGTGTAACCCTGTGACGACCGCTGCGTAGCCTGGTCGTCAGCCCAAGAAGCGTCTGCGTGACTAGTGAGGACCACTGGACTCCACCCTCCAAGCACAAGCCCCATGCCCGACGTACTGCACAAGTAGCGCAACACCCTCTTCGTTGCAGCCATGTGCTCTGGTCTGTGTCTCCCAGGAGCAACATAGCGTGCCAGAATGCTAAGAGGGTATGCAAGGTCAGGTCGAGTGCAGGTCATCAGGTACATGAGGCAGCCAACAAGCTCTGGGTACGGGCCACTCGACTCTACGGACTCATCCGAAGGCAGAGCTGAGAGCGAGTGGCGAGTAGACAGAGGAGTGGCCTGAGGCGAGGAGTACGTGAAGCCGAAGCGCTGAAGGACCTGCTGCACCATGTGTGACTGAGTCAGGGTAATGGTGCGCTGTGCTCTGTCCCGGGTGATTTGCAAGCCAAGGTAGCTGCGCAGTTCACCCAGGTCTGTGCACGTGTGTCTCTTCTGCAGCTCGGACTTCACGTGGGCGAGTCCAGCAGTGTCAGCTGTGGCAAAGACCAAGTCGTCGACGTACACGAGGATGTAGAACGGCGGCAAAGAGGTGTCGGTGCGCAGAAACAGCGACGGGTCGGCAGTAGGAGCAAACCCAAGAGCCGCAAGTGTAGTCCTCAATGTGTCGTGCCACTCACGAGGTGCCTGGCGGAGACCGTAGACTGGCCGCCGGAGGCTCCACTGGGTGCCAGGAGGAAAAGACCCAGTGAAGCCAGGTGGGCGGCGCAGCCAGATCTCCTCGTGCAGGCTGCCCTGCAAGAAAGCAGTGCTGAAGTCAAGAGAGTGAAGCTCGTAGTCACGGTGAGCGGCTATGTGCAGCAGTACCCGAAGAGTGGTCATCTTCGGGGTGGGAGAGAAGGTCTGAAAGTAGTCAACTCCCTGCCGCTGACTGAAGCCACGAGCCACGTAACGCGCCTTGAAGACAGGCGGAGAACCTGGCGGCCGCTTCACCCTGAAAATCCACATGCCACTGACGATGTTCGCCCCAGGAGGGGGAACCTCGTCGACGTAGGTGCCTGTGGACTTCCAGGAAGCCATCTCTGCATCCATGGCTGCCTGCCACTGAGAGGAGTAGGGACCCTCTATCGCCTCCGCGTAGGAGCGCGGAGTCGGGATGTCTAGTGCATCCGGGTCTCCCTCAGGGGCAAGCAGCATGGACACAAGATGAGGTGAAGCAGCAGAAAAGCACTGGAACTCCTCCTGCCTGTCCTCAAGGACGTCCGTGCCAAGAGCACACTCACCCCCGACGGACGGAGGACAGACAGACGCAGACTCAGCGACAAGACTAGCAGCGTAGTCTAGGCCACAGCGAGCAGCGAAGTCGACAAGCTCAGAAACTAAGGCAGACGCAGCAGCGGACTCAAAGGAAGGGTCAGTGACAACAGTAGCAAGGAGACGCGTGACAGTAGGACTGGCAGCACGAAGGGAGTCCGACTCCGGGTCAGCAAGGACAGGAAGAGAGGACTCAGGAGGAGAAGGCAAAGGGGCACGCAGCGGAGCAGTGGAGGGACGCAGAGACATCCGGTGCGTGCCTGGGACAGGGGGAGGACGCTGACGCGAACCACGACTACTAGTGCGCTCAGCACGAACAGGCGACGCAGGACGAGACGCAGGCTCACGACGCTCAGCAAGACCTCCAGTAGGACCAGTGTAGGGAGAAGGAGCAGGCAGAGGAGAGGTAGGCTATAACTGTGACTCGGACTGGACAGGCGGTGGACACTCTAAGGGAGGAGCCGGACTAGCAGAGGGCGGAAGACCAAGAACCTGCTCAAGGAGCGGAACGAAGTATGGCCGCGGCCGCGCAGCACCACCAGCACCAGAAGGGACAGCACCAGCACCCCGAATGACAGCACCAGCGCCAGCAGCACCCCCAGCTCTAGCAGCGCCAACTCCAGTACCCTCAGAGGCACCAGCACGAGAGGCACCCTCAGCGCCAACACCCTCAGCAGCTCCAGCTCCAGCCGGACCACCAGAAGACACAGCGGGTCCAGCTCTAGCACCCTCAGTAGCACCGACGCCCGCAGCACCACCAGCTCCAGGACGAGAAGCACCCGCAGGACCAGCAGCTCCAGTACTCCCAGTACGAGCACCGCCGGGACCCGCGGTACCAGCACCCTCAGCAACAGCAGAACCGCCAGCACCCGCAGCACCTCCAGCTCCAGCAGCTCGCCTCCAGCGCCGGGCAAACCACTCACGCAGCTCCTGTGGAGAGAGTAGCTCCCGCCGGGACGAAGTACCCGAAGAACCTCCAGGCCCAGCACCGCCAGACGCCACACGAGTAGGTCCAGTACCCTCAGACTCCGCACCCCTAGACGCAGCACCCCCAGGCGTAGCACCCCCAGGCTCAGCACCCCCAGGCGCAGCACCCCCAGAGTCAGCACCCCCAGGCTCAGCACCCCCAGACTCAGCACCCCTAGTAGCACCAGAGTCAACAGCTACCTCGACAGGGTCAACTGCGTCTACCTGAGACACACCTGAGGGGGCAGGACCCTGAGGGGGGAGGGGGTCTACCGGAGGGGGACCTGGCGTAAGGAAGAGCGGCGGCGGGGAGAGGGACGCAGTGCGGTAGGGGAAGAGACGGTAGTAGGGAACCGACTCGTCAAACGTGACGTCCTGAGAGGACAGAACACGGCGCGAGGTGGGGTGGTAGAACTGCCAGCCCGGCGCGTCAGGGGGGAAGCCGAGGAAGACGCGGGGAACAGCACGAGGGGACAGCTTGTCCGCAGACAAGTCGCGGACAAACGCCCGAGATCCCCAGACACGGAACGCAGACGCATCGCCAACCTTCCCCGTCCACAGCAAAGCAGGGGAGGTCTCCGGCATGGAGACCCGGGGCTGAAGGTTGATCTGATGCGCCGCGTACCGAACCGCAAACGGCCACAGAAAATGGGGGGCAGCCGCATGGACCATGGACGTACGAGCGACGTCCATGACCATGCCAATGCGGCGCTCAGCAATCCCATTTTGCTGCGGAGAGTCCGGAAGCGTGAAGGTCTGGCGGATGCCCTGTGCGCGACAGAAGGCTCGCAGAAGGTCAGAGGAGAACTCTCCGCCTCTGTCAGAGTGCAGACGCAGAACAGGAAAGTCCGAGCCGAAACTCTCTCTGAGCTGGAGACGAGCTGCGCGGATCCAGGCGATCAACACCTCAGTGACCTCACCCTTGCTGCGCAAGGGGAAGACTGCGGTGTAACGCGAGTAGTCGTCAACCACCAGCAGGAAGTAACGCTCGTGACCCTGACCACGGACGCGGGCTGGGCCCCACACGTCCATGTGAAGCGTCTGCAGCGGAGCCTCGGTCGGAGGAAACTCGGAGGAGTGAGGAGCAGCGCGTTGCCGCCCCTCGACGCAGGGAACGCAGGTGGGGGCAGGCCCCGGAGGAAGGGGAGGGAGGGACCGGGGGAGACCAGAGACAAGAACACGGGAGGCCATGCCTCGAAGACGAGGCAGGGAGGGGTGACCAAGGCGGTGGTGCCAGAGGAGAGTCTGGTGAGACAGGAGACGACACGAGCAGGGGGCAGACTCAGGACCAGACCTGGACGCCGCAGCAAACACCTGACCCGACGCGGCTACCTGAGCAGACTCAGCGACCGGAGGAGACTAAGTAGTCAGTGTGTACAGGCTCGACCCCGGCTGACGGGTAAACGTGGCCAAGTGACGGCCCGTCCGAGCACAGGTACAGTGGGTCACTCGCTGACTCGCAAGAGTGAACTGGTGAACCCCTCCATCCTGCAGGTCAGCACCACTCACCAAGTTCGTAGAGAACGAGGGGAGGTAAAGACCCGACAGGGTGCCAGAAGGGGCCGCCGGACACGGTAAGACAGTGGAGAAGTGGGCAAGGACAGGACCCCCAGAGGGGTCTGCCAGGGAGACTGCCACTGGCCGACTAAGCGGCGTAAGCGTGGTGCGGTCTCGAAAGAAGGAGCGGGAAGCACCCAAGTCAAGGGTGAAAGTGTGGGTGGCCGGGGCCGACGCGGTACCTGAGAGCGCAGACTCACCAGCACCTGGGGCAGCAGACTCACTAGCACCTAGAGCAGCAGCCTCACCAGCACCTAGAGCAGCAGTCTCAATGCCCGGGTCAGGCGGAAAACACCGGTAACAGTCACCCTCATCAGTAATAGTCACAGAATACATTGCAGCAAGAATAGCATCATAATCAAGATCAAAGATCGCAACACCCGCCCTAGACAGCTCGCCCCAGCGAGGGATCTCAGTAGCGTCGGGGAACTGACGGCGGTCCGTCAGGCGGCCGAAGCAGCGCTGGGTGGAGTGCAGACCCCCACACTGCTCACCCGCGCGGTCGCCTGTACGCAGAACGTAGGTACAGGGGCCAGCACCCCCACCCCGCTGACGAGCAGTGTACCACTCACGAAGCTGCTGGGGGGAAGGGGTCTCACGAGTGCGCTGCTGCTGCTGCTGCTGGCGCTGACCACCGCCGGAGCCGACCCTCTGCGAAGAGCCGCATCGACCAGCTCCACCGCCGCCGCCGCTACCTCCACCACCGCCTCCACCTCCACCACCTCCGCTCGCACCGCCACCACCGCCGCCTCCTCCGCCTCCACTGCCGCCACTAGCGCCCCCACTCTTGCCACCACCCCCACCGCCACCCCCACCCCCTCCGCCGCCTCCACCGCCGCCTCCACCGCCCCCGCCAGCCCCTCCAGCGCCCTTGCCCCCCTTGCCCTTGCCTGGGCGGCGTCTCCCGCTAGGGGCAGACGCCGCGCCGACTGACTCAAGACCAACGAGGTCGGCCGCAGCAGCAGAGGCAACAGAGGGCAAGAGGGGGGAGGGGGAGCACTACTCAAAGACAGGGGTGCGAGGGTCACCACGAGAGGCTCCTACAGCGACTATACTCTTTTCTGCCGCTAGGAGGCGCTCCTCGAGGAGGTCAACGGTGAGGGTGGTGGGGCAAACAGAGAGGAAGTGGTCCCTGACCGAGCGAAGGGTGTCAGGGAGCCGGGTGACTATGTAGTAGAGGGTGATGTACATAGGGGGGGGGTTCTTGGCGCAGAACTCAGCAGGAAGCGCAGCGCGGTAGCGAATGTCACTAGTGCGAAGGTGCGTAATGAGGTCAGCGACTGTGGGAAAAGCGGCGAGGTCAGGGAAGAGGTATGGCAGAATGAGGCGGCTAAGGGCAGCAGTGGCAGGGGAAGAGTAGCGTGCAACGACAGCGTCGTACAAGGTCTTAGCACTCTTGTACTGACTAAAATGCGCGCGCTCAGCGGTCGGTAAGTGGCGGCGCACAGCAAGGCGAGCAGCAGCATCGCGCGTGGCCCACTGTGAGCGAACAGTGGCATCAGCATCAGCAGGCGGGGCAGGAGAGGCACCAGACGTGAGATCGAAAAGGGAGAGACCGTCTGCCCTATCGCACTGTAGGAAAAGCTGCAAGTCATCGACCCAGACCTCAAAGTCAACAGCCCGACCCTCAGCATCAAAGGTAAGGACACTGGGGGTAGCCATGACAGCAGCAGTCTAGGGGTGAGAGCGGCAGGCTAGAGGTAGTGCATTGGCAGAGATGCTGCTCGGGAAAGCTCTTACCAATCCGAGTGGGGAGGGCCGGGGCGCGCCGGCAGGAACAGGGCCGCAGCTGCGGCGGCGGCGGTTCGGCGGCTCAGCAGCGGCTCGGTGGCTCGGCGGCGGCTCGGCGGCTCGGCGGCGGCTCGGCGGCTCGGCGGCGGCTCGGCTGCGGCTCGGCAGCTCGGTGGCTGCTTGGCGGCTCGGTGGCGGCTCGGCGGCTCGGCTGCAGCTGCGGCGGCTCAGTGACGGCGGCAGCAGGGCCGGTGTAGGGCGGCGACGGGGCCGCTGAAGGGCGGTGGCGGGGCCGCCAGAGGGCGGCGACGGGGCCGCTGGAGGGCGGCGACGGGGCCGCTGAAGGGCGGCGGCGGGGCCGCTAGAGGGCGGCGACGGGGCTGCTGGAGGGCGGCGACGGGGCCGCTGAAGGGCGGCGGCGGGGCCGCTAGAGGGCGGCGACGGGGCCGCTGGAGGGCGGCGACGGGGCCGCGGTAGGGCGGCGGTGGGGGGCCGCTAGAGGGCGGCGACGGGGCCGCGGTAGGGCGGCGACTGGGCCGCTGAAGGGCGGCGGCGGGGCCGCTAGAGGGCGGCGACGGGGCCGCTGAGGGGCGGCGGCTGGGCCGCTAGATGGCGGCGCGAGGGGCCGTAAGGGGCCGTGAGGGGCCGTGAAGGGCGGCGACGGGGCCGAGACGGGGCCGCGAGAGGCCGTGAAGGGCGGCGACGGGGCCGTGAAGGGCGGCGTCAGGCCGCGAAGGGGCCGCGAGGGGCGGCGCGAGGGGCCGGAAGGGGCCGCGAAGGGCAGCGCGAGGGGCCGTAAGGGGCCGCGAGGGGCCGTAAGGGGCCGCGAAGGGCCGTGAAAGGGGCCGCGAGGGGCCTTAAGAGGGCTCGTCGGGCCGCTAGGGGCTAGGGACGCGACGGGAGGGAGGGCACACGGGGCGCGACTCGGGCAGGAGGGAAGCGCGCTCCGGGCAGGAAAAAAAAGTTGATCGTGGTGGGCCCTAGGAAGCGTTCCCACTAGGGAACCTGCTCTATACCATGTGAAGTTTAGAACGAGAATGGTGAACTAGGAAACGAGCTGGGTACAAATATGAAACCCTAGAAAGCTGTACCCCATACTGTCTACCCCACTACAGCCTAGAAAGACTATAGCATATAAGTTCGACAGGCCATAGTGCCGGTTCATGAGTCCATACAGCATCACAAGTAGGACAATATAAGCAGGGCAAGACTAGAAAAGGTGAGACTTGAGATCACCTTGCCAGAAGAAGACCGAGCTGCATGCAGAAACGGCAGTGATCATCATGCTCGAGTGCCTTGGTGAAGATATCTGCAGTGCCGGCCTCTGAGTTTACAAGAACCACGTGTGCGTGGCCACGCTTCTGCACTTCTCGAAGTATGAAGTACCACAACTGAATGTGCTTCGCCCTCCAGTCTCGGCTCGCGACACAACAGGATCATGGCCTTGTTGTTCGCGAGCAAGATCGGGGCAGAACGAGGCGGCTCACCTAAGTCTGTGAGCAAGAACGTAAGCCAGCGGAGCTCCTGCGCAATCATAGCACCAGCATAGATCTCGGCCTCAGCACTCGATGAAATACCAACCGACGACCGAGTCGACCTTCACGAAACAACTCATGTGCTAAGGCTGAAGCCCAAAAAGGACATGTGAGTCTCTGCGCAGTCTGCACAAGAAGCGTTGGTGTGGCCGGTAAGTAGAATGGACAGGCGTTCCCCCCTCAAGCCCCATGCATGGTGTACTCGCCATATAGTGGCAATACCCTCTCAGCGGCGTCCAGAGGACGTGTCGGTGTCTCCCTGTCAAGACAAAGCGAGCAAAGCTGCTGAGAGGTAACGTGATGTCTGGACGTGTGCAAGTCATCAGATACATGAGGCACCCCACTAGCTCTGCGTACTGACCACTAGGCTCAGCAAGCTCATCAGAAATAGGAGCCATGAGCCCATGGTCAATTGCAAGAGGGGTGGCTTGTATTGAGGAGAACTGAAGGCAGAACCGCTCGAAGATCTGCACCATGTGTGACTGAGTCAAAGTGATGGTGCGCGCCGCTCTATTCCTAGTGATTTGCAAGGCAATGGTGCATCTCACCAAGATTTGTATAGGTGTGTCTTCTCCGCAGTTCTGCCTTCACCACGTAACGCGCCTTGAAGACAGGCGACGAACCAGGTAGCTGCTTCACCTTGACGATCCACATGCCATCGACTATGTTCGGCCGAGGAGGGAGAACTCCGTCGACATAAGTGCGTATGGACCTCCAAGATGTCATCTCTGCGTCCATGGCTGCTATCCACTGAGAGTTCCACTCTCTTGAGACCGCCTCAGTGTAAAAGCGATGCGTCGGGATGTCAAGGCGTATGGGTCACCCTCAGGGGTGAGCAACATGGCACAAAGGTGAGGAGCAACGGACGCAAGAAACTCCAGCTCGAACTGCCTGTTCTCAAGAATGTTCAAGCCAAAGGCAGGAGCACCCCTGACGTACTGAGGTCCGCTAGGCCCAGAAACTAACCGAGATGCGTAGTCAAGGTGGCGGGTGGAGGCAAAGTCAGCTATGGCAGCAACAAGAGCAGAGACAGACTGTGAAGGAGCAGTAGGATCGGTGACTAGGGTCGACAGGACTTGAAAGACCATAGGCCGAGGGGACACATGATGAGACGACCGAGGGGCAGAGGGAAGAATAGGAGGCAGAACATGAGGGGGAGAAGAATGAAGGCTCATAGAGTGAAATCCAGGAACAGGAGACGGGCAACGAACACCAGGAGCACGACAAGTAGTCCAGGGAGCAAAGGTAAGAGACGGGTCAAGATGAAGAGGAGGTAAAGGAGGCAGACAAGTAGGAAAACTAGCCGGAGACGGATCCAGGAGGGGCAATAGGGAGAAGGAGGGAGGCTCACTGGCTGTGGAAGGACAAGTAAGTACGCCCTGGTGTAGCTGCAGCTGCGGTTGCCGGTGTTGCTGCTTCTGCGGCTGCGGTTGCAGCTGCGGCTGCTGCTGCTGAAGCTGCTGCTCTTGTGGCCTCAGCGAGCGTTGCGGGGCCACCACAGCACCCCTAGCTCCAACACCCATAGAACCAAACCCTTCAGCTCCAACACCCCCAAAACCAGTACCTCCAGCTCTAGTACCTCCATGACTACTACCTCCAGCGGGGACACCCTCCGCAGCTCCACCTTCCGCACCCTCAGAGTCTATAGCGTCCGAACGTTGTGAGGCCACGATAACACCCTCAGAACCAGCACAACACCTCCAGATTGAGTACCTCATACACCAGCACCTCCAGCACCAGCACCCCCAGAATCAGAACCTCCAGAGTCAGCACCCCCAGGACCACCACTCTCCACAGCTGCACCCTACGTAATTGCACCTCCGATACCCTCCGATTCAGTAGCGACTGGCCGCGGTGACGACAACTGCTGCGGCTAGAACGAAGGCCACTACGGGGACTATGAGGAGGAGGCAGGGGAAGGCAAAGACAAAGGGGCGACCCGCAACACACCAGACAAGGCAGGACGATGTAGGTGAGAAGCTACTGAGGGAGTGGGACTAGGGGGATGGTCAGGAGAGAGGAACAGGGGGTCAGAGACAACCAGGATGCTTCGGTGGGGGTGAGGAGTGTAGAAACAGACAGACTCGTCCAAGGTTACGTCCTGAGAGGTGAAGAACCGGTGAGACGAGGGGTGGTAAAACCGCCAGGGGGCTGCGTCTAAGGGAAAGCCGAGGAAGATACAGGGAATAGCAAGGGTCGCGAACGTGATCAAGGCAACCTTAGGCGAGAAAAACAGCCACAACACTAGGGGACCTATTCCAGAGGCTGGTTTGCGTAAGTTGCGGGCGCGACATGTGGCCACAGGTTAAGCTGGCGCGCGGCGTACTGGACTGCAAACGGCCGCAATAAATGGGGTGCTCTGGCACGGCATATGGAGGTGCGAGCAATCTCCATGACCAAGCCAATGCGTCACTTAGCAACCCCATTTTGCTGAGGCGAGTCACGCTGCGAGTACGACTGGTGGATGCCCTGCGCACGACAAAACCTCTCAAGTGCATCGAATGCATGGTCAGATGCTTATTGGCGTATTCATTGACCGCTACTGAAGCAACCCATTATTCACATATCGAAGAAATTTGTTGAAGTAGGGATCATGTAGAGACAAGATCGGCCACATCTAGGTCTCGATGTATTCACTGGAGGCACACGATGGAGATACTTCGTGCCGTTTCGAAGTAGAATGACGAGACAATGATTGTTGCGGCAATATCAATAGCCGGAGCTTCTAATAGACGTGCACCGCCACGTAGAATTGTGCCCCACGTCCCATGTGGTGGAATCGTTTGGGAGAAGCAGGCATGATAGTTGCAGCTGCTTTTGCCGCACGGATATGTCGGCCATCAAATGACCATGAATTTGGTCATGATGTTCCCAGTTGGAGCTAATGGTACCGACACGATCACGGTCGTTGTCGACCGTCTTGACGGAAAATGTTCGCTTTGTCAGGTGCACAAATTTAATCTCCATCGAAAAAAACTGCTATTTTCACCGCGATCGCAATCGTCGTTCGACTACGTGGGATACCAGGCGTGACAATCAACAACCGTGGCATGAAGTCACAAGCAAGTGCTACTCATCCTACCAACTTTGAGAGTGATGGATGGATGAAATGGACCAATCAAACCATCTATCACTTAATACTTGTGATACAAAATCTGATGACATTGAACAACAATTGTCGCTCATCGCTATTTATGGTAAGATCACACAGTACCCATGATCTCGAATCCTAAGAATTTGGCATCCCGAAGGATGCTAAGACCCGAGCAGCTGGAGCATTGCAAGGGGTGAACACATTGCTAAGCGCAACGGTAATCGACATCACCAAACCGTCTAACCTGCTAAGAGACCTCATTCTACTACTCGACACTTGATGCCTTTGATTGCCCATCCCTCCAAAACTCTGACCCCCCTACTGTGGACCATTTAAACCAGCTACTTATGATTATGCCAATCATTGGCCACCCACTTCAACCATACATCACGACCACGAGCGAATTGCCACAACAATAAGCGGTCAACGTACACATAGACATTTGCATGTGTACTTTGTAGGCTAGGTGCGTTGTACCATAGAGGTATGGGACCCTACATATACCACTTGTGTATCCTCATCTAGTCATTATTTCAGTTGTTAACATGGAATCACGAATAGGTTATGGTTTCTCGCTTCTGCCCATCTACCTCCCTTCCTGCCCTTCATACCCTCACAGCCCCCCCCTCTAGCGCCCCCTTCCCCCCTCCTCCCCTTCGCAGCCGTCTCGCGGCTCCCTAGCCCCCCGCCTTAGCGCATCCCCTCTCGCGACCCCCTCGCGCCCCCCCAAGCAGTCCCATTGTGGCCCCTACGCGCCCCCCCTCGTGGCCCCCATTGCGGCCCCCCTGACGGTCCCTTAGCGCCCTCCTCGCGCTCTCCCCCCCCCTCCCCCTCCCCCCACCCTCCTTGCGCCCCTTCCCCCCGTGCCCCCCTTGCGGCCGTCTCGCGGGCCCCTGTCGCATCAGCTGCACCGCCGCCCCCTTCCTCCCCCCCTAGCCCCTTCCCCCCCTTTGCCCGCTGTCACGCCTACTGCATGCCTGCCACCGAATGTTATGCACCTGCTGCACACCTGCCCCACGCCTACCGCGACCTGTCATGCACCTACCACAGCTGCCGCCCACCTGCCAATTGCTACATGCCGCCGCGTCTGCCGGCCTCTGCTTGCCGCCGCGTCTGCCGGCCTCTGCCTGCCGCCGGGCATGTCAATGCCGCTGCGCCTATATCTGCTACACGCCCTCGTGTCTGCTGCTGCTTGAGGCCACCGCGCCTGAAGTCGTGACCCTGTGACCAGCATGTTTGGCCTCATCGTTGCGATGCCTACTGTGCCACCCGCTCTCTTCCTGCCTACCTCTTACTGTCACGTCCTCCACATGTAGCTGACCCCTTTTATTCGCTGCAATTGTACCCTTACTAACACCTATCATGGTGTCTGAGTTCGTCCAACTTCTTGATGCGGAGGGGCCTTCGATCGATTTTGACGTGTGGCTTCTCGACTTGAAAGTCCACCTTCAAAGCCAGCGCCTCAACAACGTCTCCTATATGCCCACGTGTCAGGTGAGCTACCTTCCCCTGGGCGTCCTCCTACTGTTGCTATTGAGCCCACGTCGGAGGAGTGGGAGGCTCACAATATGGCCTAAATTGCGTACTTGGTTTGGCAGTCATGTGACGCTACTGCGCACCCTACTCTTTGTCACCTCCTGCCGCCGGCCGAGTGGGTGAACTTTTGCCAGGTCGCGACATCGGAGGCGTGTCTTGATGCTGCTCACTAATCCACACTCTGCTACTCTGGGTGCCTCCTCATGCCCTTCTTCTTCACTGATCTCCCTGCTTTCTCCACGATCGCTGACCTCACTATGCACTTTTGCTTGCTTAACGCTAGCTTCTGCGCTTCTTGCAATGTTGACAATCTTGCTGAGCACGCCCCCCCCCATATATGCCACTTTGCACTTCCTAGAAACTCATCTCCCTGGCCGTCTCGCGCCTAACCGTGACGCCCTCCTTGCCATGCACCTCATGCGCCTTATTATCGATCTCTTGAGACTCGAATTCGCATCACCGCCTCCACCATTAGTGTGGTATTTACTCCCATATTTGAGAAGTGCGCTTCGCCTTAGTTCCTTACCCCATCTGCCTTTGCTACTGTTGCTAACCCTAATGCTACGGCAGAGGTTGTAGCTGCCTTTGCAGTTGCTGGTGGGTGGGAGCAGTGGAAGGTGGTCGTGATCATGGAGGAGGTGGAGGTGTCGGTACGTCGGGGGGCGCACGTACGTTGGAGGGTACTGGCTCTGCTTCTAGTGGGCCCCTGGTGCTGGTGCTAACATGCATGCGAGGGTGACTCCACAACAACAGCAGTAGTAGCAGCAACAGCCGTAGAAGCTGCATTAGCAGCAACTGCAGCTCTATCAGTAGGTATTTCCGCGGCAGTCGAGACCTGCTAGCCCGAGGAGTGGTGGCCGCGGTATGAGTCTGAAAGCTGGTTGTTGCATGGTCTCCCCCCCTGACCCTGCCAGTACCAGATTCAATCTGGTCCTTGCGCAACACCGTCTGCAGGCGCACCATTCACTCCACTGCGCGCTACTTGCGCCAGCTTGACGACCTCTTCCTCGCCCACTTTGGGCCTACGGCGTCCCTCGTACTGGCCTACGCTGCTATGCATCAGTTTGGTTGTACTTGATATGAACACGTCTCACGTAGGATCTTCTTTGTTTGCTCCCAGCAGTCCCCCCTAGCTCCCTCTCAAGTCTGCACATCCCCTCGTTCTTTAGGAACTTGTTGGGTGTCGGTTGTCTTCAGGACATCATCATCATCACCACCTCGTCCGGGACATGAGGGGCTCTTGACCTGTATGGATGCTACCACTGGTGCGCCTCTAGCCACATTCTCGCGGGACCCAATGTCGGGTCTTTTCACTTGCACACTGCGTCCACCCATGTTCCTGCGTCTGGTCATATAGCTGCGTCGTTTTCGTGTCGGTCACTCACCCATCGCTCCTGTGGCACCACTTTCTATGTCACCCCAACCTCCCACTACTCCATCACATGGCTCAGCACGGTCTTGTCTCTGATCTTCTACTATCGCTCTCTACTCTCCCTCCCTCATCTACGCCACTGTACACCCCTTGTGTCGAGGGCAGGCACCGCACCGCCCTTCATTCCTCCTCGTTTTCTCTCACCAGTACGCCTCTTCATACCTTGCACATGGACGTGTGGGGCTCCGCCCCCAAAACTGGGCTGCGCCGGGAGCGCTTTTTCCCGGTTGTTGTGACTACTCCTACTACACCATGGTGTTTCCCTTGGAGGAGAAGGCTGACGTGCTTGACGTTCTCCTCCAATGGCTAGTATTCGTCCGCACCCAGCGCGCTTAGCTTGTGCTTTGTGTGTACTCTTATCGTGCCTGTGCGTTGTGTACCCTCCGGTTGCCTTTCTGAGTTCCGATAGCATCCGCTAGCCTGGACTCACCGCAACATTATGGACTAGGTGAGCGTCTCATTGGCTTGGTCATGGAGATCGCTCTGACCTCCGCCATTTTCTGTGGCCGTGCGCAGTCAGCTACACCACATACCATCTTAACATATGCCTCGTATATCATGCCCGCACGTTTTGGCGACCCTCCTCTAGCTGGGTCCCCTGGACATGCATTTTGTGTCTAGGGCTGTCTGGCTCATGTCCGCGAGGATAAGCCCTCAGCCCGCACCATCACATGTGTCTTCCTTGGTTTCCCCCTTAACATATGCCCTCGTGTTTCATGCCTGCAGGTTTCGCCGACCCTCTTCTGGACTTGGTCCCTTTGACCTGCGCCTGCGTTTTGTGTCTAGGCATGTCTTGCTCATGTCCGCAATTCTCCCGCGGACAAGCCCTCAGCCCGCACTATCACATGTGTCTTCCTTTGATTCCCGCTTACACTCCTGATTGGTTGTTCTACCACCCTTCCTCTCGCTACTTCTTTAACTCTCATAACGCCACCTCTGACGAGTATGCCTAGTTCTACACTCGCTTCCCGCACCCGCTTTCTCACTCCCACTCCTCCGCTCGCTCCCCCCTGCTTCTTGCCCCGTCTGGTATGTCGCACGTCACCCCCCTTCCCTCGGTTGGGCCTGTGGGGAAGTCTGCTAACTTTGGAGGCTCGGTACGTGGGGGCGCACCTCATGTGTCAACATTCCCCCTTACCTAGCCTAGGGGGTGTATCATCGTACAAATATATTTGCATATCATGCTAGGTTGGGTTGTACCATAGAGGGTGTGGTAGCTACATATACCCCAGTGTATGTCCTCATCTAACCATTCTTTAAGTAGTTAACACAAGCATCGTCAAATACTCTCCCCGCACTTGAGCCCATAGTTGACCCCGAGAAGATCCTTAGCTACTGGATCTGCACTCCTCAAGGTTCTTGATAAATAGAGTTTCTCCTCGTCCACTGAAGCGACTGCACCAGGGCTGTCGATTGGTTCCAGGCCAACACTTGAGAGTCTGAGGTCCTCGGATTTCAGCCCTGAAATTCTCGGGAAGTGGCCTTTTCCGACCCTTTAAGCGTCCGGGAAAGCCCTCAACTCAAACCTTGAATTCAGGGCTACACTTCAACACTCAGGGTCTAAGGTTATCCCTATATAACGAGACTATTGCAGCCACAATCATCTTGAAAAACTACTAAGTGGCGGGATTGCGGAGAGGCGTGGTGGGGGGAAAGCGGTGCAATTATTCTGCCAATCGATAACATCTCTGACGAGTCACGCAAGTGCTCTCTCTGACTTGGCGGCAAAAGAAACTATCTTCCTGCTGGGATGGAATGGGATGAAAGGGAGACGCGGGGGGGGGGGGGGGGGGGGGGGGGAGGGGCGGGGAGAGGAGAAGAGCTGTGAACGCTTCCGGGCGGGGCCCGGAACTTCCAAGGGGAATCAGGGTAACCCCTGAAGTGCCTCCTGTAAGAATCAGGGGAAGGCCCTACCCACGCCCGTTAGAATTCCGGGCTGTACAAAAAATCAACCCTGAGAATTCGGACCCTTGAGCAAAGTCAGACCTTAATGTTCAGGGCATTAAGGCCATATGCCCTTGAATCGATAGCCCTGGACTGCACGCCGACCTACTTAAGACAGCTAGGCTCCAAGAGTGCTTGATTGATTGACACCCTGTACTCTAAGAGTGCTTGAGAAGTCGGGGCGTATGTGATGTATATTCACAGAGATAAGCCGACGACTAATCAATGGAGGGGAATCTAAAACACGTACAACTCCTTGCAGCGTGCCTGACTGACTCCAACCAACGTGTACACCACTGCACCAGGTCTCCAACCAACGTGTCATACTCATTGTTAAGGGGGGATTTACTGTTCAGTTTGAACAGTACTTTCCAACTCACCCTTACCCTTACCTTCCTAGATTTCCTAGTGCCACGTGGCACTCTACTTTCTTTGCCTTCTAGTTCCTAGTCCCACAACCCACTTTCCCACAATTTGTCTTGCATGCTATATCAACCTTGCTTATATTCCCTCATATCAACCAATTCTCATTCAGCTCTTCAATTACTCAGTAACTTCTTTGCCTGTTTCGCCTATAGTTCTTTTGCCAAAGTCTTCCGCCGCGTTTTATCCTCGACTTAGTCGACCCCGCTATTCTTTAGCGGATTTAGGCCAAGGGGCCTAACACTTGGTATCAGAGCCTTCGCGGGGAGTGACTTCCAACGAGCAACCGTCGACGACGAGACTACGACATCATCGTCCTGCGGTACCGACTTGCAGACTTGGAGTCATCGAGCCAACATGGATGAGACCATGAACGCTCTCCCCAACGACATGGGCAACACGCTTGCTCAACTCATGCGCCAACTCAAACAGTTGACGTTGGAAAATCGTCAGGTACGGGCTGAAATGCAATAGCTTCGTGAATTTGCGTCAATTTCTCATGGTCATGCCGCACCGTCTCCTGCACCCAACACGTCGACTGGCGCAGAAGCACTGCCGGAACGTCGAAGCGCGCTCAAGCCGCAGAAGCCCGAGCCCTTCGACCCAATTCAACGCGACGCGAACGTGCGGACGTGGCTCTTCATGCTCAACAACTACTTCGCCGCGAGCGGGGTGCAAGAGGCGGACGCGCAGCAGCGGATCGAATAATCCGTTACGCTGCTGAGGGGCCCGGCCTTGGAGTGGTGGCGCCAACTCACACAAACTGCTGTAAGAAGGGCTCATTTGGACGCGCATCAATAGGGCGAGGGGCATGCAGTTGCAACTTCGAGCTTAGGGAGTTTGGCTTTAGGTGTTACCACGGTTCCGACGACATGGGAAGGATTTGACTTGATGAACGCCTCCGAAGCTGCTAGGAAGCGTCTGCGTCATTTCCGACAGATAGGAAACGTCCAGGAGTACACACGACGGTTCTTGAGCATCTGCAACGAAATAGATGACATCACGGAAGCAGAGATGCACGATTGCTACCTCGAAGGGTTGAAGCCGGACATGCGGAGATTATAGCGATTCACAGGTTGTCCACCTTCGAGTCAGTTGTCGCAGCAGCAGAACGCGTTGACGCAGTACGAAGCCGACGGGGTCGTGACGATCGCGATAGGGGATACAACAAACTGATCAACGACTCTTGATCGAGGGACGGACCATCGCCCATGGAGATTGGTGCAGTTAACAGTGACGGCTCACAGAAAACGGGATTTAGGGGGAACTGTCACTACTGCAAAAAGTCGGGACACATGAAGCGGGACTGCCCACAACTTAAGGAGCGGCAGCAGGGAAACGGAAACCGCCAGTAGATAGCGGGTCGCTAGCTAGTGTGAACGCTTCCGAACCCGCCGCGTCTACCAACGTAGAGGAGACGGCCTTAGAGCAGTCATCTACGCCGAACGAAGTAGGCACTGTTGATCGTCCAGTCGTGCTTCTAGGGAAGCTTCGTGGAGTTCCAGTTAAGATGCTCGTAGATAGCGGAGCTAGCCACTCGTTCGTCTCTTCATCGTTAGTTTCTCGTCTCCATCTTGAAGCAGATATGGCAGTCAACTTCGAGGACGCTCGCATGGTAGATGGGACGCCACTTCACATAGGACCGGTCATTCGTAAGTTGCGCGTACTGCTAGGACCAATCACGGTTAGGCGTGATTTCGATTCTGCGACGCTGGACGGTTACGACTTCATCTTCGAAAGGGATTGGCTACTTACGGTTAACACTCAGTTCGATTGGGCTCAGGGAAACTGCAGCGTCAAAGTAGATGGTGAGTTCCAGGAGCTGCCACAGTGGAGCGATGCGGCCACATCCTCCACAACTATCATTAATGTTGTTCGTGTGCGACAGTTAGTGAAGCGTGCGGCGCGGATCTTAGCGGTTTTCCTTGAGGAGGTGGAATCTGAGGAGGGGAAAGGAGGGAGTGCAGCAGTTGGTGAGAAGGCAACTCTTCCTGCTGAGGTGAGTGCACTGTAAGCGGAGTTTAGAGACGTCTTCCCCGACGAGTTGCCCCCAGGGTTACCTCCTAGCCGAACAGTCGACCATCGGATAGAGTTAGAGCCGGGGAGCAGGCCAGTGGCGAAGCCGCAGTGGAGGTTGAGTCCAGCAGAGACAGAGGAGATGATGCAGCAGGTTAGGCACTTTCTCGTGCAGGGTTTCATATAGCCATCTAGATCCCCTTGGGTAGCACCGATCCTTTTCGCGCCTAAGAAAGATGGAGGGTTACGGATGTGCATAGACTACCGCGCACTGAACGCCGCCATCGTCAAGAATAGATTCCCAGTGTCGAGACTAGAGGATCTTCTCGATGTAGTGCAGGGCGCTTGAGTCTTCTCAAAGATCGACCTTTGTTCGGGTTACCTCCAGATTCGCGTAGTTCCAGAGGACCAAGACGGCGTTTCGTACGAAGCAGGGGTTGTACGAGTTTAGGGTTCTACCGTTCGGTTTGACCAACGCCCCAGGGACGTTTCAGACGCGAACACAGTCCTCTCTGAGTTCCTAGGGTCGTCGCTGTAGTTTACCTAGACGACATCCTAGTGTCAGAATGTTATGTTTCTCTAGTCTGCAGTGGGGTACTCTATAGTGAGTACAGCCCTTTTAGGGTTTGCTATATGTATCCCAATATTTGCTAGTGAACCCCTCCTCTTCTCTCACTTCCTCGTGATTTTCACATGGTATAGAGCTGTCTCGATCCTTGGGCCCACCACTGAAAATTTTTTTTTTCCTACCCGAGGCGCGCGTCGCGCCTGCCCTTAACGGCCCTTAGCGGCCCCTCGTAAGGCCCTTCGCGGCCCCTCGTTAGGCCCCCCTTCGCGGCCCCTCGTAAGGCCCCTTCGCGGCCCCTCGTAAGGCCCCTTCGCGGCCCCTCGTAAGGCCCCTTCGTGGCCCCTCGTTAGGCCCCTTCGCGGCCCCTCGTAAGGCCCCTTCGCGGCCCCTCGTTAGGCCCCCCCTCGCGGCCCCTCGTCAGGCCCTTCGCGGCCCCTCGTACGGCCCTTCGCGGCCCCTCGTACGGCCCTTCGCGGCCCCTCGTACGGCCCTTCGCGGCCCCCCGTAAGGCCCTGTCGCGGCCCCTCGTCGCGGCCCCCCATCGCGGCCCCCCCGTATCGGCCCCGTCGCCCGGCGTCGCCCCTGTCCCGGACCTGTCGCGGCCCTGCCCCGACCATGTCGCGGCCCTATCGCGGCCCTGCCCCTGCCATGCCCCGACCCTGCCCAGGCCCCGCCCTCCTCATGCCTGTCGTGGCGCACCAGGGGCCCGTGCACCGCCCCCCCCCCCCCCTTTTCCCGTCGCCTTACGTGGCGAGCGGGGGGGGGGGGGGGGGCCGCGCGCGGCCTGGGGGGGCGCGCGTCGCCCCTTCTTCCTGCTCTGGCGCCCTGGGAGGCCGCGCGTCGGCCCCCGTACTCCTCCCCCCCCCCCCCTCCCCCCCCCCTCAGGTCGCCTCAACAGGCGACGGGAGGGGCAACCTGGGGGGGGGCGTGCGTCGGAGCAGCCGCCCCTGGTGCAGCCGCCTCTGGCCCCTGGAGCAGCCGCCCCTGGCCCCTGGAGCAGCCGCCCCTGGTGCAGCCACCCCTGGACCTCAGCGGCCGCCCCTGGCCCCTGGAGCAGCCGCCCCTGGACCCCGCGACGCCGCCCCTGGACCCGGTGCCGCCGCCTCCCTGTGCTGCCCATTGCCGCCCGTTGCTGCCCGTTGCTGCTCTCCCCCCCCCCCTCCCCCTTCTTCGTCTCCCTGCTGCGCGTGCAGCCGTGGAATGGAGGGTATGGGGGTGGCGGGTATGGGGGTGATGGATGGTATGTTTCCCTTCCCCTCCTCCTCCTTTGTCTCCCACTGCTGCAGCTGCCGCTGAGGGGGGTGGATGTGTGGGAGCCAAAGGCGTGGTGCTAGGGGGTGGGGTGTGAGTGAACCTAGGGGTGCAGTAGGGGGTGTGTGAAATGGGGTTGGGATAGTTTGGGGAGGTTGAAGGGGGTGGCCGCCGTGAAGCCCGCAGCTCCAGTCGCTCGTGAGACCGTTGCGCCAGTCGCCCGTGAGCCCGTTGCGCCAGTCGCCCGTGAGCCCGTTGCTCCAGTCGCCCGTGAGTCCGTTGCTCCTGCCGCTCAGAGTTAGCCGCGGAGCCAGTTACTCCAGTAGCCCGTGTGCCAGTTGCTCCAGTTGCCAGTGTGCCAGTTGCTCCAGTTGCCCGTGTGCCAGTTGCTCCAGTTGCGCCGTGTGCCAGCAGCTTCAGCTGCCGCCCACTACCTCCTCTCCTCTCGTAGTCCCTCCTCCTCCACACTTGCCCTCTGTGATAGCCTCTAGCTTTGCTTACATTTGTGAACTTTAAACGGTTGCTTCTTGTACTTGTGCTCAGAATGTGTGGTGACATTGTGATCCACCCTGAGCTTGTTCTGCTTTGCTTGTTGTGCTGATTACACCCCACTTTGACTATGGGGGTGTGTCAGAATATTATGTTTCTCTAGTCTGCAGTGGGGTACTCTATAGTGAGTACAGCCCTTATAGGGTTTGCTATATGTATCCCAATGTTTGCTAGTGAACCCCTCCTCTTCTCTCACTTCCTCGTGATTTTCACACCTAGTCTTCTCCAAGGCGAAAGAGGAGCACGTGCAGCACTTGCAGAAGGTCTTCGAGGTCTTACAGAGGGAGCAGCTGTATGCTAAGCAGTCGAAGCGCGAATTCTTTCTCCCCGAGGTCGAGTTCCTAGGACACGTCGTATCCGCTAGTGGCATTAGGACCTACCCGAAGAAGATTGTAGCGGTACAGGATTGGGTAGCACCGACCTCATGCAAGGAACTGCAGAGCTTCCTCGGTTTCGCGATTTACTACCGTCGTTTCGTTCAGGGTTACGCATCGATCGCTAGTCCACTCACCGACCTACTTCGAAAGGGAGTAGAGTTTCTTTGGGGTCCAGCGCAGCAGCAGGCGTTCGAGCAGATGAAGCAGTCGCTCACGTCTTCACCGACACTGTCGTACCCTGATCCCACTAGCCCATACGTTGTAGTGACCGACGCTTCAGATCAGGCCATAGGAGCAGTGCTTCATCAGGACCAGGGACGTGGGTTGCAGCTGATCGCGTACGAGTCGCGTCAGCTTAGGGGAGCGGAGTTGAACTATCCCATACACGACAAAGAGGCACTCGCGATCACCCATGCGTATAAGGTGTGGAGGTGCTACCTAGAGGGGGCAGATAGTGTTATACGCACGGACCACTGTTCGCTTCGTTTCCTCAAGTCGCAGCCGCAGTTGAGTCGTCGCGAGGCTAGATGGATGGAGTTTATGGAGGGGAATTTACATTACAGGATAGATTACAAGTCAGGCGTTCGCAACCCAGCAGATCCGCTCACTCGCCCTAGTTGCCAGCTCGCTAGTCTCAGAGTCACTTCCGGCCATCCACTTCTCACAGCACTCTTCGAGCACGGTTACACAGTAGATCTCGACTTCACACAGTAGCCGCCCGCAGGAGCAGAGGTGCAAGGTAGTGTCTACATTAAGAAGGGTACCACACGGATTTGGGTTCCAGCCTACCGCCCTCTTCGACAGCTTCTTCTTTCCGAGGCACATGACGTCGTTAGTGCAGGTCACTTCGGAGCAGATAAGACAGCTAAGACGCTTAGTCACACGTACTTCTGGCCAGGGCTTGCAGCAAACGTAGAGGATTACTGTGAGAGTACGACGGCTTATGCCAGCTATGCTTGCTTGCCTTTACTTTATTATGTTATTTCTAGCATAGGATAATTATATGCATGCATGAATTGCTTGATTTCCTAGGCTAGGTGCTTTCCTATATTTTATTATTGTTATAGCACTAAGCTAGGTTGCGTGCACCGAATTCTGGCTTTTCGGTTGCCACCGAATTGCCTTCTACCGAATTCGGGAAGGATCTGTTCGGGACGCTTCGCGACCCGCGGAACCTTCGCGTAACACCTGGTTACGGGGCCTTGTGTCGAGCCTATGTATAGCCTCGTGTTCTATCAAGGTGATCATTCAATTCAATTCACATTCTCTTTTCTGAGCTCGATCCTAGATCCTCACACTTGGTAATCAGGGCCTGTTTACACGCGAAGTTTTTCGACCGCTAAACCTAGCTTTTAAAACAGCGGCGGCGACGACGGAAAGCGCCGATTTCGGGTACGTAAACCAGTTCCGCGCTATTTTCTAACGTTCCCCTCGAACCGATTTTCGAACACTTCTCAGGTCCAGTGGCGAAAAAGTTGGAATTTCGACCGTCGGATCGATTCGAATCTCAACGGCCCTGAGAATTTCGCCCAAAAAATATGAAATTTGGAGCGTCAGATCAAATTTCTTCTCAACGGCCGAGATCAGACGCGAATTTCGACTAAGGGAGAACTACGCGACTTACAGAATCAGCGCTCGTTATTTCTACAGTCGATTCGACTCACAGTAAGATGACCAACGCCTAGAATTCATATATTTTCGTCGCAAATCTTCCTGTAAATCGTCAAATGGAGGAAAACGGTGATAAGTCCGTACGAAAAAATTACGGAGTTACACACCGGCTTGGATCAGCCGCGAGCGGCACTCCAGCGAATAGAGGAGCTTCTCGCGAACCAGTCGGCAGCCGCCACGGCAGCAGCGAACACAGCGGCGAATGCAGCAGCGATGCCAGCAGCAGCAGCAGCGACGACACCGACACTTCACCCAGCAGCAGCGGCAGCAGCTACAGTGAATCTTGAGGCGGCACGTCCTAGGCTACCGGAGACGTTCAATCCGAATGCGAGAGACACCGACGTCCGTCGATTCATTGCGACCCTCGAAATTTACTTCAAGGCCGTTGGCTGCACGACCCCGACACACGATGCAATGCGGATTCGGCTCGCAGCGACACTGTTACGAGGCCCGGCGCTCGAGTGGATTTACAACAGCATTAAGATCCGAGGCGAGGGGTCATGGACGCAGTTTCGGGAAGCTTTAATTCAACGTTTCGAACCAATCAACTCCAGCTACATGGCGCGGCAGCAGATTCATTGGCATAAACAGTTCGGCAGTGTAACACAGTACACGCAGCAGATGGAGAGCCTCTTCAACCGAATTACCGACCTGACCGAAGGGGAAAAAATCCAAGCGTATACTGAGGGGCTAAAGATGGAAGTCCGCCAACAGGTATTTGCCGCGAACTACAACAACTACCGCGACATGGTGTGTGCAGCAGAGAGATTCAATGTGTTGATGCGATGTGAACCCGAGACACGACGCCACGTGCCGAACAGATCATTCGACACGAAGCGATCGGCACCACCCACGACCGCCGACCCGATGGATATGGACAAGATCGACGCGAAGCAGTGGCCGACAAAATATGAGAAGTGCGAATTGTGCGGCGCAGCAGGACATCGACTCTTGGTGTGTTGGAAAATGAAGAAGGCAGGAGCGGAGCTGTAGAGCAACAACAGTGCGACATACACGATGCCGAAAAAAGGAGGACATGATGGCGCTAATTTAAAACGCCGCGACCGGCCGGCAATAGGGGAAATCGCCGAGACGAATGGAGGCTCCGCGAAACAAGACTCTGCACCGACCGGGAAACTCCAGCCGAACACCTCCGAGAGTAAGAATATTTCCTCTCGAGGTTTTCAAGCCTAAAAAAAAATCAGGGGAGATTTCAAAGCCAAGAAAAAGCCTTCAGCCATTATTCAGGTATCTGAGAAGTTGGGCAAACCACTCCGGAGCGTTGAAAAGGGTCGTGCGTTCCAAGGAGTTCATATTCTCTCCCCTCAGCACGATGTTAAGGCTCCCAATTGCCCATAGGTGAAGCCTACACAGCTGCAAAGGCTTAAGGGAAGGTTCCAGGCCAAGACGAAGCTGAATCGGCCTCGGATAAATCCTTCTAACCCAACTCAGTTGAAAACTGATATGGAGTCAGCAGCTTCGAGCGCAGGACCGAGGGATGATCTATTCGACGTACCCTACGATCCTACAAGCGAGACCATCTACGGTTACTCGGAGCAGCAACAACCACTACTACTCGAGGTGATCTGCAACGGGCGACGCCTTCAGGCACTGGTGGACAGCGGTGCGTCTCACTCGGTGTGCGACCGCAGGACGTTGGAGAAAATTGGAGAACCTTCGGAGGAGACCAAGTTCACGGCAACGATGGTGGATGGTACGAAACTTCCCATCCACGGCGAAGCATCACTACAGCTGCACATAGGGGCGCTGAGGTGGGAGCCGACGTTGCCGATCACGAACATCAAGGGATCAGATTTCATCTTGGGGCGAGATTTCTTGAAGCGGTTCAACCCCGAGATCGACTGGGTCAACAGGAAGGCGTGCATCTACAACAACGGGAAACGAGTGGAGCTGCGAAGCTGGACGGATATAGGGAGCGTTCCTGAAACGACACAGGCACGATTCGAACGGACAGTGAATGTGAGTAACACGGGTTACTTAGCACTGGTTATGGCAGCAGCAGAGGAGGAGAAGCCGAACACGGAGCTACCTGCAGCAGTGAAGGAGGTCTTGGAGCAGTACAAGGATATAATGCCCGACGACCTACCCGCAGGCGTACCTCCAGCACGCACCCACGAGCACGAGATTGTGGGCGAACCAGGTGCGAAACCCGTCTCACGTGCACCATACCGACTGAGTCCGACCGAACTGACAGACATGAAGAAACAGCTAGAGTATCTACTGGATAGACAACTGATCCGCCCATCCACCTCTCCCTACGGTGCACCAGTCCTCTTCACTCCAAAACCAGACGGCAGTTTACGGATGTGCATCGACTACCGCGCACTGAACAAACAGACAGTTAAAAACAAATACCCCATACCGCGCATAGACGACCTACTGGACCAACTGCGTGGTGCAACAGTCTTTTCGAAGCTGGACCTACGGTCGGGTTACTGGCAGATCAAGATGGCAGACAACTCGATCCACAAGACGGCGTTCCGTACCAGATACGGCTCCTACGAATACTTGGTGATGCCGTTCGGACTCTGCAACGCACCAGCAACGTTTCAGGCGGAGATGAATCACATCCTACGGCCCTTGCTGGACGAGTGCGTGGTGGTGTACCTGGACGACATTCTCATCTACTCCAAGAACATGAAGGAGCACGTGGAGCATCTGCGGAAGGTGTTCGAGATCCTGCGGAAAAACAAGTTCTACGTGAAGCTGTCGAAGAGCGACTTCGCCCTGAAGAAGGTGCAGTTTCTCGGGCACATGGTGAGTGCCTGTGAGGATCTAGGATCGAGCTCAGAAAAGAGAATGTGAATTCAATGATCACCTGGGTACAACACGAGGCTATATATATGCTCGACACAAGGCCCCGTAACCAGGTGTTACGCGAAGGTTCCGCGGGTCGCGAAGCGTCCCGAACAGATCCTTCCCGAATTCGGTAGAAGGCAATTCGGTGGCAACCGAAGAGCCAGAATTCGGTGCACGCAACCTAGCTCGGTGCTATAACTATAATAAAATATAGGAAAGCACCTAGCCTAGGAAATCAAGCAATTCATGCATGTATATAATTCTCCTATGCTAGAAATAGCATAATAAAGTAAAGGCAAGCAAGCATAGCTGGCATAAGCCGTCGTACTCTCACACGTCCCCCCCTCAAAGCTGGGTGGCGTGAGATACACCCTGCTTGACAAGATAGTCCTTGAGAGCACGGCGTGCGTTGCCCATATCAGCTTCTGCAACCCAACTGTCCTCAGTGGGGTCGTATCCCTTCCAGCGTATCAGGAACTCGAGGGTCCTGCCGCCGCGGCGCCGATGAGAGAGGACGCGCTCAATCTCGTACTCGGTTTCGTCCTGCACAAGAACAGGTGGAGGTGGCGGTAGCTGCCGTCCCTGGAACTGTTGGTTGGGGTCCTTGTAGGGTTTCAGTAGCTGCACATGGAAAGCATTGTGAAGCTTCCACGTATCTGGTAAGCGCAAGCGGAATGTAACGGGTGTCACCTGTGCCTCAACGAGAAAAGGACCACAGAAGCGAGGCCGGAGTTTGGATGGGAGGTGAGACAGGTTCAAGTTGCGCGTGTCAAGAAGCACCTGATCTCTGACTGCTACTGAGTGATCACGTCGCTGACGATCGGCATACTGCTTCTGGGAGGTCTGCATCGTGGTGAGTCGTCGCTGAGTCTTCTCCCATAGCTGCTGCATGGTGGTGACGAAGTCGTGTGCGGCTTGGACGTGTGCCGGTGTGGTAGGCTGCTGTGGTGTGAGTGGTTCCCGTCCGTAACACAGGAAGAAAGGAGTTTTCCCTGTGGCCGCATGTGACGCGTTGTTGTAAGCGAACTCTAGGGTCGGTAACTGTGTGTCCCATTGGCTGACGTCGTCATTGCAAGCTGTGCGCAGTAACTGTTCAACCACTTGATTGAGTCGCTCTGTCTGTCCGTCAGTCTGTGGGTGGTATGCTGAGGACATCGCAAGTTTAGTCCCCAATAATCCCATGAGCTCCTTCCAAAACTTACTTGTGAATTTTTGGTCTCTGTCTGAGATGAGTGTAGCGGGGATGCCGTGGATGGTGATGATGCGGTCGAAGAAGAGGCGAGCAGTTGCTTCTGCTGTGGCGGTGGCGTTGGTCGGTAGGAAGTGCCCCATTTTGGAGAACTTATCGATGACTACGAGGATGGAATCATGTCCCCGTGAGGTCGAGGGAAGTCCTGTGATGAAGTCGAGACTAACGACCTGCCATGGCTGCTCCGGTACGGGTAGAGGCTGAAGTAACCCTGCTTTCTTCTGCTTGCTGCTCTTCATCCGCTGGCACGTGTCGCAGGAGGTGACGAACTGCTGCACATCTGCTGCCATCCGGGGCCCGTAATAATACTTCGCTATTCCCGCTAACGTCTTGTTGCTCCCGAAATGTCCCGCGTATGGTACGTCGTGGAACTCCTCCAATAGGATCTGCCGTAGCGGGGCGTAATTCGGTACCCAAATCTTTCCTGAACCCTTCCTTACCGCTAGGTCTTTCTCCCATTGTAACAGTTTCTGTTTCTCTGCCGTTGTTATCTCGCCGTCCACGGAGTACCCATGTTGGAATAGACCTTTGAGCAGAGGGTTCATCCCGTCGAGTTGGATGCCTGCTACATGACCTGTGCGGCTCAACGCGTCTGCTTTGTTGTGTAGCCGGGCTTGTAGATGATGTCGTAGTGGAAGTGGGTCTCCAAGAAATCCACCCACCGTACCTGTCGTGAGAGCGTAGGCTGCGACTTCAGGTATTTGAGACTGCAGTGGTCAGTATAGACTGTGGTCTTGGCTCCCTCAAGGTAACACCTCCACGCCTTGAAGGCTACGACTATAGCTAGGGCTTCCTTGTCGTGGATGGGGTAGTTTAGTTCTTCTCCGTGCAGTTTCTTACTGAGGTAGGCGATAGGCTGTAAACCGTTCCCGTGATCCTGCATCAGTACTGCTCCGACTGCCTGGTCACTAGCGTCTGCTTCAACTACGTAGTCCTTCTCGGGGTCTGGTAGGATGAGTACTGGGGCTGTGGTCAGTGCTGTCTGTAGCTGTTCCATGGCTTGCTGATGCGGAGTATCCCATTTGAAGGTCGTATCCTTTTTCAGTAGGTCAGTCAGTGGCGCTGCAATCTTAGCGTACTGTGGCACGAACCTGTTGTAGTAGTTGGCGAATCCTAGGAACTGCTGCAACTCCTTCACGTTCTCCGGAACTTTCCACTTCTTGACGGCTTCGATCTTCCGCGGGTCCACGTGTACGCCCTCGGCACTCACCATGTGCCCGAGAAACTGCACCTTCTTCAGGGCGAAGTCGCTCTTTGACAGTTTCACGTAGAACTTGTTTTTCCGCAGGATCTCGAACACCTTTCGCAGATGCTCCACGTGCTCCTTCATGTTCTTGGAGTAGATGAGGATATCGTCCAGGTACACCACCACGCACTCGTCCAGCAGGGGCCGTAGAATATGGTTCATTTCCGCCTGGAACGTTGCTGGTGCGTTGCAGAGTCCGAACGGCATCACCAAGTATTCGTAGGAGCCGTATCGAGTACGGAACGCCGTCTTGTGGATCGAGTTGTCCGCCATCTTGATCTGCCAGTAACCCGACCGTAGGTCCAGCTTCGAGAAGACTGTTGCACCACGCAGTTGGTCCAGTAAGTCGTCGATGCGCGGTATGGGGTATTTGTTTTTAACTGTCTGTTTGTTCAGTGCGCGGTAGTCGATGCACATCCGTAAGCTGCCGTCTGGTTTTGGAGTGAAGAGAACTGGTGCACCGTAGGGAGAGGTGGATGGGCGGATCAGTTGTCTGTCCAGTAGATACTCTATCTGTTTCTTCATGTCTGTTAGTTCGGTCGGACTCAGTCGGTATGGTGCACGTGAGACGGGTTTCGCACCTGGTTCCTCCACGATCTCATGCTCGTGGGTGCGTGCTGGAGGTACGCCTGCAGGTAGGTCGTCGGGCATTATATCTTTGTACTGCTCCAAGACCTCCTTCACTGCTGCAGGGAGCTCGGAACTCGGCTTCTCCTCCTCTGCTGCTGCCATGACCAGTGCTAGGTAACCCGTGTTACTCTCGTTCACTGTCTGTTCGAACCGTGCCAGTGTCGTCTCAGGTACGTCCCCTGTATCCGTCCAGCTTCGTAGTGCTATCCGTTTCCTGTTGTTGTAGATGCACACCTTGCTGTTGATCCAATCGATCTCGGGGTTGAACCGCTTCAGAAAATCTCGCCCCAAGATAAAATCTAACCCTTTGATGTTGGTGACTGGTAGCTTCGGCTTCCACCTCAACGCACCTATATGCAGCTGCAGTGATGCTTCGCCGTGGATAGGAAGTTTCGTACCGTCCACCATGGTTGCTGAAAACTGGGTCTCCTCTGCCTTCTCTCCAATTTTCTCCAATGCTCCGCGGTCACACACCGAGTGAGATGCACCGTTGTCCACCAGTGCCTGGAGGCGTCGTCCATTGCATAACACCTCGAGGAGTAGTGGTTTCTGCTGCGCTGAGTAGCCAAAGAGGGTCTCATTAATAGGATCATAGGGTACATCAAACTTAATACCTTCCCTTTTTCCTATACCCGACTCAGCACTTTCCAACTTCACCTGGGGGGTGGGAGGATTTTTCCGAGGCTTGTATATTTTCTCCTGAGCCTGGATGCCTCCTCTAAGCCTTGGCAGATGTGTAGGCTTCACCTGTGGGCAACGAGGAGCCTTAACACTGTGCTGCGGGGAGAGAATATTAACTCCACGGAACGCACGACATTTTTCTACGCTCCGTAGTACTTTGCCCAACTTCTCAGGTACCTGAATGATTTCTAAAGGCTTTTTCTTGGCCTCTAAACCTCCCCTGATTTTTTCAAAGGCTTGAAAACCACGAGAAGCAATATTCTTCGTTAGAGTATCTTTATAGGATACTTTTAACGAATTCTTACTTTCGTGGGTGTTCGGCTGGAGTTTCCCGGTCGGTGCAGAGTCTTTTTTCGCGGAGCCTCCATTCGCCTCGGCGATTTCCCCTGATGCCGGCCGGTCGTGACGTTTTTTATTCGCGCCATCATTTTCTCCTTTTTTCGCCCGCTCCGAAGTCGCCACGTCGTCGCCTTTTCCTGCTTTTCGGATCTTTACGCGATCGCCAGGTCGATCCGCGGCTACTGGCGATTCCCGTTTTTTTACTTCGGGGGTGCTCCACTGTTTCCGTCCCGGAGTGCCGCACGTGCTTTCTTCATTTTGTAGCACGACAAAAACTGATGCCCTGCTGCGCCGCAAAATTCGCATTTTGTCGGCTGCTGCTTCGCGTCGTATTTGTCGATATCCATCGGTTCGGCGAACGTGGGGGGTGCCGATCGCTCCGTGCCGAATGTACGGTTCGGCGTGAAGCGTCGTGTTTCGGGTTGACCTCGAGTCAGCGCGTCGTATCGCTCGGCAGCATGCACGATGTCCATGTAGCTGTTGTAATTCGCCGCAATCACCTGCCGCCGAATCTCCATTTTTAACCCTTCGGTGTACGCCTGGATTTTTTCGCCTTCGGTCAGGTCGGTGATGCGGTTGAACAGTAACTCCATCTGCTGCGTGTACTGTGCTACACTACTGTATTGCTTGTGTCGGTGTATCTGCTGCCGCGCCATGTAGGTCGTATTAATTGGTTCGAAACGCTCGATTAAATCTGCCCGAAACTGCTGCCACGTTTTCTCCCCGCGGGCTACGTCGGTGTAGTAAATCCATTCGAGAGCCGGTCCACGTAACAGTGTCGCTGCGAGCCGAATCCTTGCTGCGTCGTGTTGCGGGGTCGAACAGCCAATGGCCTCGAAATAAATTTCGAGGGTGGCCACAAATCGCCGGACGTCGGATCCCTTCGCGCTTGGATCGGACGCGTTGGTGTCGCCACTGCTGCTGGAGTTGTCGGTGTTGCAGTCGCTGCGGTCGCTGCTGCTGCGGTGGCGAACCCTGGTTGGCTTGTCAGAAAAGCCTCGAGTCGACGAAGCGTCGCCTGCGTCTGCTCCATGTCGGTGCGGAGGCTCGCGATGTCGCTCGTGGTCGCGTAGTTGTCGCCTTGGCCTTCCATGCCTGATATCAACGCGTCCGAAAAACCGAATCGAGGGGGAGCGAAAAACACGGAACCGGTTTTACGTACCCGATATCGATATTTAACTGCGTCGCCCCCGCGGTTTTTTTAAGACTGGTTTGTAGCGGTCGAAAGAACTTCGCGTGTAAACGGGCTCTGATTACCAAGTGTGAGGATCTAGGATCGAGCTCAGAAAAGAGAATGTGAATTTAATGATCACCTGGGTACAACACGAGGCTATATATATGCTCGACACAAGGCCCCGTAACCAGGTGTTACGCGAAGGTTCCGCGGGTCGCGAAGCGTCCCGAACAGATCCTTCCCGAATTCGGTAGAAGGCAATTCGGTGGCAACCGAAGAGCCAGAATTCGGTGCACGCAACCTAGCTCGGTGCTATAACTATAATAAAATATAGGAAAGCACCTAGCCTAGGAAATCAAGCAATTCATGCATGTATATAATTCTCCTATGCTAGAAATAGCATAATAAAGTAAAGGCAAGCAAGCATAGCTGGCATAAGCCGTCGTACTCTCACAGTGCCGAGGGCGTATACGTGGACCCGCGGAAGATCGAAGCCGTCAAGAAATGGAAAGTACCGGAGAACGTGAAGGAGTTGTAGCAGTTCCTAGGCTTCGCCAACTACTACAAGCAGAAAAAAGCAGGGTTACTTCAGCCTCTACCCGTACCGGAGCAGCCATGGCAGGTCGTTAGCCTCGACTTCATCACAGGACTTCCTTCGACCTCACGGGGGCACGACTCCATCCTCGTGGTGATCGATAAGTTCTCCAAAATGGGTCATTTCATACCGACCAACGCCACAGCTACAGCTGAAGCAACTGCTCGCCTCTTCTTCGACCGCATCATCACCATCCACGGCATCCCCGCTACACTAATCTCAGACAGAGACCCCAAATTCACAAGTAAGTTCTGGAAGGAGCTCATGGGATTATTGGGGACCAAACTTGCAATGTCCTCAGCATACCACCCACAGACTGACGGACAGACAGAGCGACTCAATCAAGTGGTTGAACAGTTACTGCGCACAGCTTGCAAGGACGACGTCAGCCACTGGGACACACAGTTACCGACCCTGGAGTTTGCTTACAACAACGCATCACATGCGGCCACATGGAAAACTCCTTTCTTCCTCTGTTACGTACGGGAACCACTCACACCACAGCAGCCTACCACACCGGCACACGTCCAAGCCGCACACGACTTGGGAGGGGGGTAGTGTTAAGGGGGGATTTACTGTTCACTTTGAACAGTACTTTCCAACTCACCCTTATCCTTATTTTCCTAGATTTCCAACTCACTCTATTTTCTTTGCCTTCTAGTTCCTAGTCCCACAACCCACTTTCCCACAATTTCTCTTTCATGCTATATCAACCTTGCTTGTATTCCCTCATATCAACCAATTCTTATTCAACTCTTCAATTACTCAGTAACATCTTCGCCTATTTCGCCTATAGTTCTTTTGCCAAAATCTTCCACCGCGTTTTATCCTCGACTTAGTCGACCCCGCTATTCTTTAGTGGATTCAGGCCAATGGGCCTAACACTCATAAACGTTGTTCTTATCCTAGCAGAAATGATTGAAAAAATCAAATAATAAATAACACCAATGACAAAATAACAAAAAAACCCTAAAGCACAAGAACCATACTAACACATCTAGACTATAGCATCACGAGCCTAGTTGCTGCCAAATTTATCAGAAGCACAGATGACTCACCATGGAGCGCCATGATTGAGGATGACGGAATCCTCGCCCCTCAACATGTATAAATGGAATTGAATGGAATGACACTATCCACAGTGCAGAATAAGTTACATCAAAGACGAGGATGTTGTTCGAAAGGCGGCACACTCCCGGAAGTGTCTTGTTTTCCAGTCTGCGACCTGGCAAGTGCGGCTGCAATAAGGGGCCCTCTCACAAACAACGCAGCAGCGGAACTCCTGTGGCCTCGTCTCTGGCCGGCTGCATTCCCAATTGGAGCACATCTGCCGCCCATCAGGAAGTCCAAACAACGCTGCCCACTCCCTCATAAATGGAACTATCACCTGGTATGGCAGCTGCTCTTGCTGAAACGTGCCGCGCTCAATAGGCGAGAAGAGGCTTATCGAGCCGACCTGCTGCACTGGCGTAGGGGAAACGTTCAGGGTAATGGAGACAGTCAAGTGGCAGCCAGCTTGACAGGTGATGACGGAGACCAAGGGGGAGCTTGGCTTGTCAGTAGGTGCTACTGCTTCGCTGTTACCACTGGGGAGGGTTGCTGCTTGTGATGGTTCCATTCCTGCTGTGTGAGCCAGGCAGTTCTGCTGCGGCAATGCCAGGGGGGTCGGTGGAAGTGCTGATGGGGAATGAGACGGGGAATGATGAATATGGAGGCTTTCGTGAGACTGTTGAGACCTGCTTCTGCCACGGCTGCTGCTGTTGGCAGTGCTTGGTCTGTCACTGCAACCCTCTGCTCCAGCACCCCACAGTGGCATCAATACACACTCATCTGCTTCTGCCTGGCCTTGCCCTCCCTCCCTCCCGCAATCCCTCATCGCGTTCTCCCCTGGTCGATCAATCCTGCTGTTACCCTTCCAAGCTGCCACCTCCGCCACTGAATATCCATTACCACAAGCACCGGACTCACGCAGATCACCTGAGTCACCAAAGTCACTGGAAGCATCAGCAGGGGCAGCGTCATGTACTGATTCACCATGAATCGCAAGCAACTCCGTGACACCAGCGCCAACCACGGCAGAAGACACCTGGGCGTCGCAGAACCATCCGCCCATGGCTCCTCCTACTGATTGCCCCGGCTGTGCAGCAGTGGCAGCAGGAGCGCCTCTGTTGAATCCCACCTCCTCACTACTGAAGTGGACCCCACCTGCTTCTGCCCGCGCTCGCGCCTCATGCTCGTACACCATTTCCTGTAAGCTTCCACTCAGGCTGTTCAATGTCTCTTCCAGTGCCACTCTAGGAGACTCCAAAGGCCTGCTAGTGGGTCTCCCTGGGAAGACCGCGTGGGAGCTGGTGTCGACGTGCTGTTGAGGCGAAACGGACGGTGGAGATGATGCCAAGAAGGATGGAGATGCGGATGAGGTGGCGAGTAGCAGCAGCTTCACTCCCAGGGCTACGTTCTTCCTGACGCCATAGCCGTCCTGCGTGGAGACACGTGCAGAGCAAGGGGACAAGCAGGGCAGCAAGCCGGGGCAGGGTTAGAATAAGCACGACGATAAAGGCGCCGCGGATGCCACAAGCCCCGAGAATCAGCTTGGCAGTGAACTCGTCACTGGGTGAAACGTGCGGGGAAAGCGGCAGGAGGAACAGAGGGGAACGGCGGGAGGGGAATGAACGGAATCGGCGGAACGGGATTGTTGGTCTTACCAGGTACGAGTGGCCAAGCTCTTGCAGCGCAGACCGGCTTCCGCGGACCGCCGCGTGCCACAGCACCTCCGCGGCGACGGCGGGGTTGGCGTCCGCTGCGCTTCCGCCGCTGCCGTGCGCGTTGATGGCGGCGAGCGCGTGCAGCGCGCCCACGTGGCCCTCCTCCGCCGCGCGCACGAGTAGGCACGCGCCCGACCGCGAGTCCCGCTGGCAGTAGAACTTGATCTGCACAATCGCACAGTCGCACAGTCGCACAGTCGCATAATCGTACAGTCAGACTCGGTCATGGCACGTGGAGACACGAGGCTTAGACGGCGAAGCAAGGCCGGGCGGGAGAAACGACGAACGCGCGTGTTGCAAGATCTAGAGGATGGGAAAATTGGAGCCTCCAAGGGAAGTGCAATAACAGGCTCTCCAAGAGCCTGTTACCGCACAGCAGCGCGGCTCGTGAGCCGTGCTACTAGTACTAGTAGTTCTAGGCACGCTATGAAGACAGACCACAGAGCCACGACCTAAGGAACGATGCTATCAGCAACGCAGCGGGAACTAACTACTAGTAGCAACAATCGCCACGGCACAGCACGGCGTGCCGCAGCCCGCTGCTCGTCATCGTGACGAACTTCCCCTCGTCGCAATTTCCCCGCTCGTCATGAGGCGACAGGACGTACCATGCCCAGCAGAAAGAGCGCGTCCACATTTCCCGCCAGGCCGCATAAGAGCATGAACCGACTCGCGGAGCGGCCGGCAAGGGTTGTGGTTGACGCTGACGGTGGCGACGCCGGTGTTGACGGTGACGGCGCTGGCGGTGCTAACGTCGACGCTGGTGAGGGTTGCGGCGGTGCGGAGCAGGAGGTCTGCGCGGCCCACGCGGCCGGATGCGGAAGCAGCGCGCGCGGCGCCACGCAGCGCAGCACGGTGGGATCGGCCATGAGGCGGTAAAAACGCCGCGAGCTGCAGGCGACGGACGAAGGAGATGAGGATGGTGAGGAAGACGAGAATGACGAGATGCTTTCGATGGGACTCGATGGGCTGGTAAGAATCCGTGATAGGCCGGCAACTGCGTGAAGTCTTGTGATACGCCACGATGCAGGTAGAGTTGCAGGAGTGAGCACAGCGAGTGCTAAGCAGACAGTGGGCGTGGGTTCAGGGACTTACACGGATCGAAGGAACGCCAAGCAAGCGGGACTGGTGGAAGTCGCCACGACTTTTGCCAGTATTGCCGAAATCAGCTCGTCCTGTGGTTTGGAGAGTAGAAAGACAAAAAGGAGAGCAGGGCGCCGAGCAGGGCACGAAGGAAAATAAGATCCTGTAGAGATAAATGCTGCGAGAGGAATTCAATAGCGATGATTCACTATTCAGATGACAGACGTAGTCAATTCAAATAAGAGTCAACACCATGGATGGGAGACCTTACAGGTAGAGTGTCGAATGGCCTCGTTCCGCAGCGGCAGAGGTCTCTTGGAAAGGACGCCATGTGGAAGTGGGCAGCAGGGATACGGTCAAGGGCTACCATGAGTTGGAGGAGAATCGAGCAAAGCTGCTAAACCACAACGCATGAATAGCACCAGTGCGAGACTTTCAAGATGGGAGTTGAAGGCTGGTGGAATGTGCGCGGCATCAGAGGGTCAGCACAGAGAGATGACAGGAGAGCAGCAATATGAACGAAGCAGATGAATGCAAGTGCTCCCAACCTCTGCTTGGGCGTGAGAGAGTGACATCGAATGTGGAACGTCAATTCCGCCACGCAGCGCGACTGAGCTGGCGCGAGCGAGTCCCCTGGGGCAGGAAGCAGGCCGCTCAATTCGTCGCAGGCGTGACGGACGGTGTCCCTTCGTCCTGCTCGACTTTTAGCGAATAGAATAATTCCACATGGATGGAAGGATGAGCAGAATGATGACGTCAGAGTTCCAGCTAGGAGGAGTTATCATGAGAGTTGGAATTTCCCACCACTCAGAGCAGAGTCTACGTGGAATTTCACTGGATCTGCTTTCTTTTGATAGATTTTGGTCAGGTTTCATCGAGAAAAGTACAAAAGCTACAACAACCAAATCCACCTGGGAATGATGCAATCTCACCGAAGGGCCGAACGTTCTTGAGAGGCTTTCGTCGATCGCAACAGACCAGCACTTAGTCAGGGTATTTGAGACAAAACAAAGGCAAGGGTCAGCAGCTTCGACATACAAATGTTCCGGGTTAGAGGCCCTCGCTGAGAGAGTCCCTTTTGCCCCCTGAGTAGAATTTTCCGATATCTCCTAGGGTTGGCCCGTACCCTATAGTCCTTTTTTTGGCGGGAAATTTTGCAGCTTGACCGAATCATTGCACGAATCAGCTCCACAGCCAATCAGAGGCTCCAGATCAAACCAGCCCAACATTCAAGAAAAACGATGAAGAAGGGATCATCGATTCGAAATTTTAACTTTTAGATGGTAAGTGATTGTTACTCTTGACGGCGACTTCTTCTCAATCCTGTCGCGCTGTCTCAAGCGCGATCGACAATGACATCTTTTTTATTTCGATTACAGGGTAAAAAAAGTTTTGGGTTACTATTCGACCCCAAAACCATAGTTGATTTTGTTTAGTTTTGCCCGTTATTCATGCGACATTGATCAGCGTGGAAAACCGTGCGACTGGAAGTTGAAGCAAGCGCGGTCCAAATCTACGTAAATGCCACAATACAGAAAATAGTAGCAAAACAACCACTCTTTATGCAATTTTCTTGAACGGGACTATAAGTATCGCGTTTTGCCTGGGGTTTGAAGGTTTTCGCACATAGTCCGAGCGCGGCGATGTTGATCCGTCGGACTATAAACGAGAACATTTGTACAAACTGCACTGTACTAGTTAACGAGAAACTTGTTTAGTATGCAAGAAGCAAATGGGCTGCCCAAGAATTGTTGTCACACTATGGTTCACAAAAGCCGCACGGTGCTCAACTCTTCTGTATTGACGTCACCAATCAGCTCTAGATATTGCTGTTGAATCATATTTAGCACCAGGCCTGTATCCCACAAGTAGCCATTGCGCCGGTACTGTGCATTACTGCTAGGCACTGTTACAAAACGAGGCAACATGAAAAATTCTCTTCGGTTGGGTGGTCTGTCGCAACCACTCCGGGGCAGCCCAAGCTCATAATTAAATATTTTCCGGGCTGAAGTCGGGATGGGTCAGGGTGCACGATAGAGAGTCGACACAAACTATGCCCATTGCACGATACACCCTGTTTCTCGCTACACTGAACTACGGAAACACACTGAACAGTGGAATTGTTCCTTGGACGTATTCGAAAAGTTTACAATAACCGTCTCTAGGAGGCGGGTGATCCGAAATTTCGTTAACCTGGGTACCCTACCGAGCCATATTAAAATTTCAACCGACCGTCTTAAAAGGTAGCTGACCTCGTCAAACCGAACTGGTGCAAAAGTTGACTATAGCGCGTAATTTGGCGCGATGAGCCACATGGTTCAGTATACCGGCATTAACAATAGCGAAAAACAGGGTGTAGTTTCACGTTAGCTACAGTGTTGGGTTGCCTCATTGGATTCTGGTGGTGCGTCCCTGGTACGAAAAGGGTGCATTCATGGATGTCGTCATTATTTAGGGCTGGGCTCTTGCCCGAGGGTAAATATTAAGGCCCAATGTTCCACATAACGACTCCGCCACCTTCATATCTCTCCCCACCCCCAAGCTCAATAAGGGAGCGTTTCTATCCCGTGTCAGACATTAGGTTTGACACGAAGTGGAGGTTCGGAAGACCCGAAGTGGCTCATTTTTGGGGCGATTGGAAGTTCGGAAGAGACAAATTGGAGACTAAGGCCGCATGACTTGATGTCTGACACGGGATAGAAACGCGCCATGCCCCCAAGAAACACAGACGCAATACGAAGACAGTCGTATGGTGGAAGCTGCTTCACGAGGCAACTTCAAGGAGGATCTGCAGCCTTTGAGTGTCGTAACAGAAGGCTCCCCACTCTATCAGCCTCAGATCGCCCCGATCTGCTAACAGGCCGCACACGGAAATCGGAAAAATTGCAATTGACGGCCTGCTAATTCGATGGGTCAAGCTGTAACGTACACCAAAAACGTCAGGAATCGTGAGGTTAGCACTCTAAGGACGTGGCCCAGACCGCCTCTGATCGGCGCTGATCTGATCGGGTTGGATCTGATCGGGTTGCTTCTGATTGCATTGCTCGCGCCGCCTGATCAATGCTGATATTCCTGGAAAACTCAAGGCGCCTGCCTCGCAAGCGTGTCTGCATTTCCTGATTCTTTCGTCCCAATTTTGGCGAGTGCGAAGACGTTGCGAATTTTCTGTTTCCACGTAATATCGCAAATTACACTTAAGATAATGTTTGCGCGATTGTGTGCCGATCTCAACGAGAAACTGTAACCTGTTTCGCAAGCGTCGTAAGGATCCCCATCCCATGCAATCAACTGATCGTGACTGATTGTGTGTGATCGTGATTGATTGGGGTGTTTGAGGCGGTTGATTGAGTTGGGGCGATTAATTGATCGCGATCAGTTGATTGCCCCTGATTGCCTGAAATCGGCATAGGGGCTTCCTGGAAGTTATTGATCGCCTCTGATCGAGGCAATCAAAGGCGGTCTGGGCCAGGTCATAAAGCAATCGAACCGAGTCTACTGCGGATAAGATCTGTTCTGTATCGGACAAAACGAACACAGAACTGGAGCAGCCGACCTGTCGACTGATAACGGCCAGAAGTTTGGAAGGCTGAGCTGCCCAAAAATAGCCCTTCTTTGCGTTTGAGTGGAACCTAGCACATTCTGGGCCAGAAGTCGCGGCAAACTCAATCAACACTACAGTACAAGGTACATTCGTAGCCTGTGTCAGGCATCAGGTCAGACCCGAAGTGGAGGCTCGGAAGCCCTGAAGTGGCTCGTTTGTGTGGCAAATTCGAGTTCGGATGAGCCAAATTGGAGACTGGGCTTTTGACCTGAAGTCTGACACGGGCCACGAATGTGCTCTACATCCACTAATCAACACCCTAGTACTTGCAAGATTGCACTAAGTGAATACATTGAGCGAAGGCATAAGTGAATTGTTAAAACCCCAGACCTGAATTAAAAATTTTAGATAATGCCAGGTATGGGCTGGTTGGGGGTTAACCCCAAGTTCCACATGGCAGTTTTCAAATTCAAGATTCTTGAATATGAACTCGCCAAAAACCAGGTTACCACCCGAAGAAAAGCTCTCCGTCGCCTCACAGAGGAGAGGCTTCACAACTCTGATGCATGATTGGCCAGCGACAAAACAAGTATTCCGCGTGAAGTGTCAACGGGAGTCGGACCACTGTTCACATTCAGTAAACTTGAAAACCAAGTTGTACTATGTGCAGCCATATTGAGTCTAAAACACGTAGTTCGCTCCGCTGTTCAGGACCACAAGAGCGCGTAAGATCGCATTTAGACAATGGCAGCGAGATGTCAGTATCCTTGCAGAAGCCTGTTTGTTGTTCCCAACAACAAAAATAATACTTGCCAGCATAAAGAAAAACGTCATTCGTCACGCCCATTTCTATAGGGACGATGGCGCATGCATGTACGTTCGAAGTGCACGGATCGGGCGCTTGCCTCACATGTACGTTCGACGCACCCGCTTCCTCCCGTCGCACTCCCTTCCGCGTGCCTGCACTCCCTCCCGCCGTCGCCCTACTGCCCGTCGCTCTCCCTAGTGCTCCTCGCACTCACTTCCGTCGTCGCCCTCCCTTCCGCCCGTCACCTTCCCTTCCGCCCGTCGCCTTCCCTTCCGCCGTCGCCATTCCTTCCGCCCGTCGCCCGTCGCCATACCTTCCGCCCGTCGCCCTCCCTTCCGCCGTCGCCATCCCTTCCGCCCGTCACCCTCCCTTCGTCTCGTCACCTTCCCTTCCTCCCATTGCCCACCCGACCACCCGCCGCCATACCTTCCCCTCGTCGCGCTCCTGTCCGCCCGTTGCCCCCCTTTGTCTCGTCGCGCTCCCTGCCGTTCATCACCCTCCCTCCCGCTCGTCCCCTCGCAATCCCCGTATCTCTCCCCTCGTCGCCCTGGCATCTCCGTCAATGTCGCCATCCCTCCCATCTCCCTTCCCAACTCATTTGGACCAGTCATGCCCCCTTTCCAACCCACACACACGGTGGCCCTTCCCCTAATGATCGCCTTTCACCTCCACACCGCTTACCTCTCTCCTTCCCCACACCATTTCCGGGCTCCCCACCGTCCTTCGGATAGCTCTCTCCCCGGCATCTCCCCCGCTCCCCACGAAATGCTTCCCCCCATTCTCTTCACTGTTTCCCCTGGGCTTCCCGCACTGCTTTTCCATGTCCCCTTCCCTGCTTCCCCCCATCCCCTTCCCTGCTTCCCCCCATCCCCTTCCCTGCTTCCCCGTGTTCCCTTCCCTGTTTCCCCATGTCCCTTCCCCTGCTTTCCCCCATCCCCTTCCCTGCTTCCCCCCATCCCCTTCCCTGCTTCCCCATGTCCCCGTCCCTGCTTCCCCCCACGCCCTTCTCTGCTTCCCCCCATCCCCCTCCCTGCTTCCCCATGTCCCTTTCCCTGCTTCTCCCCATCCCCTTCCCTGTTCCCCCCCATCCCCTTCTCTGCTTTCCCCCATCCCCTTCCCTGCTTCCCCCCATCCCCTTCCCTGCTTCCCCGTGTCCCCTTCCCTTCTTTCCCCCATCCCCTTCCCTGATTCCCCGTGTCCCCTTCCCTGCTTCCCCCCATCCCCTTCCCTGCTTCCACCCACCCCCTTCCCTGCTTCCCCGTGTCCCCTTCTCTTCTTCCCCCCATCCCCTTCCCTGATTCCCCGTGTCCCCTCCCCTGCTTCCCCATGTCCCCTTCTCTGCTTCCCCCCATCCCCTTCTCTGCTCATTTCACGTGTCCCAATCCCTGCTTCCCTGCTCACCCCCGACAGTCGCTCATTCCCCTCCGTCGCCCATGCACACTTCCTCCTGTCGCCCTCAACAACTCCCCTTCCGCTGCTCACGCTCACTCCCTCCCGCCGCGTTCGCTCACTCCCCTCCCGTCGTGACGGTCTCCTCCGTCGCACACCTTCACTCCCCCCCATCGCCCATCTTCACTCCCCTCCATCGCCCACGCTCACTCCCTCTCGTCGCCCACGCTCACTCCTCCCCATCGCGCACGCTCTCTCCCCATCTGTCGCCCACGCTCACTGCCTGGACGTCGCACGCTCTCACTCCATTCCGTCGCCCATGCTCACCCCCCCATCGCGTCCGCTCACTCCCCTGTCGACACACACGCAACGACCCAATCTCCACCCTTTCTCCCTTCTCATCTCCACCCTTTCTTCCTTCCCATCTCCATTCCGCCTCACCCCATTCCGCCTCACCCCATTCCGCCTCACCCCATTCCGCCCCACCCCATTCCGCCCCACCCCATTCTGCCTCACCCCATTCCGCCCCACCCCATTCCGCCCCACCCCATTCTGCCTCACCCCATTCTGCCCCACCCCATTCCGCCTCCCTCTTCCTCCCTGTCTTATCCCCTCACCCCTCCCTTGTCCTATCCCCTCACCCCGCCCTGTCCTATCCCCTCACCCCTCCCTTGTCCTATCCCCTCTCCCCGCCTTGTCCTATCCCCTCACCCCGCCCTGTCCTATCCCCTCACCCCGCCTTGTCCTATCCCCTCACCCCTCCCTGTCCTATCCCCTCACCCCGCCTTGTCCTATCACCCCTCCCTGTCCTATCCCCTCACCCCGCCCTGTCCTATCCCCTCACCCCGCCCTGTCCTATCCCCTCACCCCGCCTTGTCCTATCCCCTCACCCCGACCTGTCCTATCCCCTCACCCCGCCCTGTCCTATCCCCTCACCCTGCCTTGTCCTATCCCCTCACCCCGCCCTGTCCTATCCCCTCACCCCGCCCTGTCCTATCCCTCACCCTGCACCATCCCAGGCGAGCATGACAGAGGCCCAGACGACCTGCATGGACATGCCGCCTCCGATTGCTCCTGCTTTCAGCATCTCAATGGCCCAGACGAGCCACATTGCATAATGGGACAGCTTGCAGATTCATAATGGAAACACACAAGACCAGCGTAATGGTTCGAGCTTGTCTTGTACACTGATACTGCATGCTTATGTCATGTTTAGTTAGATCTCAAATACCGTAAAGTATACCTGTGTCTAAGGTTTGCATCTTATCGCCTGTTTTGTATCCTGATCTACTGTAAAAGGGTTACAAACAAAACTAACTGAGGCTACCATAACAGCAGCATGAACAACACCTTGAGTACAGTATCAATGAGGGCATAATGAGGGCACCGAGTAGCCTCAAATGAAATCAAATCTTACTTCGTTGCTCCATCCTGTAAAGCAAAGCTCACAATGTTAGGGAAGGTGGGAAGGACTGGACAGGGAAGGAAGGGAACACAGGTGAGTCACGGAGTGCAAGCAGGAGAAATGAGCGAAAGGCACAGTCAAAACAGAGGGCAAGCAAGACGGAAACGGAGACAGACAAAAATATCGAGAAAGCCGCTCAGAGGCTGATAGTGCACCATCCAGGTTTCCGCCCAGTGTCACGCACTGGTGACCGCAGAACTGGGACAAAACGCACAAGTGCGCAACGATGAAATAGAGTTACATGGTCGTGAAACCACCCAAGCACTTCCGAGTTACATGCCTGTTGAAGACAATAGCAGGGTTGAAAAAGGACAAGTGAGGGGAGGACGGGCTGAGAGAGGGAAGGAATGGATGAGAGAGGGGAGGAACGGATGAGAGGAGTGAGGAAGGGATGATAAAAGGGGGGAGAGATGAGGACAGTGGGGAGAGAGGAGGACAGGGGGGAGTGAGGAGGATAGGAGGGAGAGAGGAGGACAGGGGGGAGAGAGGAGGACAGGGGGGAGAGAGGTGGACAAGGGGAAGAGAGGAGGATAGGAGGGAGAGAGGAGGACAGGGGGGAGAGAGGAGGACAGGGGGGAGAGAGGAGGACAGGGGGGAGAGAGGAGGACAGGGGGGAGAGAGGAGGACAAGGGGAAGAGAGGAGGATAGGAGGGAGAGAGGAGGACAGGGGGAAGAGAGGAGGAAAGGAGGGAGAGAGGAGGACAGGGGGGAGAGAGGAGGACAGGTGGAAGAGAGGAGGATAGGAGGGTGAGGGAAGGACAGGGGGGAGAGAGGAGGACAGGGGGGGGAGAGGAGGACAGGGGGAAGAGAGGAGGACAGGGGGACCAGGGGGGGGGGGGGAACAGGGGAACCAGGGGGGGGGAAACAGGGGAACCAGGGGGGGGGAAACAGGGGAACCAGGGGGGGGGAAACAGGGGAACCAGGGGGGGGGAAACAGGGGAACCAGGGGGGGGGAAACAGGGGAACCAGGGGGGGGGAAACAGGGGAACCAGGGGGGGGAAACAGGGGAACCAGGGGGGGGGGAAACAGGGGAACCAAGGGGGGGGAAACAGGGGAACCAAGGGGGGGGAAACAGGGGAACCAGGGGGGGGAAACAGGGGAACATGAGGGCAAGGAGGGAAAGGAATCGGGGTTGGAGGGGGGACATGAGGGAAAGAGAGGGGGAGGGATCGACAGAGATAGAAAGAGAGGGGAGAGGGTGAAGGAGTGATAGAAAAGGGGGGAGGGTACGCAGGAGGATGCCAGAGGACATTTATGAATGAAATTGAGCGCAATCAGGGGGGGGAACCGAGCGCAACCAGGGGGGAAAATGAGCGCAATCAGGGGGGGAAACCGAGCACAATCAAGGGGGAAATTCGAGCGTAGTCTGGGGTGTGAAGGGTGGGGGGAGACTGAGCGCAAACTGCTGTAGAATCTGAGCAGCGAGAACGACATGAGGCAGGAATGCAAGTTGCGACGTGGGCGGATTGGGAGATGCGACTGAAAACGGAGAGTGAGAAGAGGGAAAGTGGCCTCTGCAAAAAGGAAGCAGCAGCGATTGAAGGGGCGAGCGATGGGGCGGGGAAGTGAGGGCGACGGGCGGGGGAAAGCGAAGTAGATGGGCGGAGGAGACGAGGGCGACGGGCGGGGAGGCGGCGAGGGCGAAGGGAGAGGCGAGTGTGGTAGGCCGGGAAAGCGAGAGCGACAGGCGGGGGAAGCGAGGGGGATGGGCGAGGGAAGCGAGGTCGATGGTATGGGAGAAGCGCGCGGGCAGAGGAAGCGAGGGCGGGAGGAGGAAGCGAGGGCGACGAGCGACGAGGTGGCGAGGGCGACAGGCGGGGCGAGGGCAGTGGGCGGAGAAAGCAAGGGCGACGGGCGAGGGTCGCGAGGTAGGCAAAGCAACCCTTTCTCTTCTCCTCACACCCATTTTCTCCGTGCTTCACACTCGAATCTTGCGCCTGCGCTTCCTTTCGTTTGCATATACGCGCTGCACCTACTAATTCAAGTAACGTAAATTGTGTTCACTAAAAAACCCTAGCTGGTGTGCGATGGTCAGATTCTAAAGCGACTGAATGAGTTGTTAGCTGTTCTGTCGCACCGATTTTCTTACTCTGCTCCAGTCCTACTAGTAAGGTTGGTAAGCGGGTTGCACGTGAACTGTTTGACTCACGAGTTGTATCATCCCATCACCGAGTTGTATTCCCCCGTTTTCTTGTTGTCCCTACCCTGATTGGTTGCCCTGCTTGTGCTTGTTTGAGCTATCAATTCCACCATCCTGATTGGCTGCGCTCCTTGGCACCTGACGGGTCGTATGCTTGGTCGCCAAATCACCTTTTGTCGAATACAAACATGTGCGGCGAACATGTGTTTTGCTTCGCCAGGGTACTCTCAACGAAAACAATTCTCGCTACTCTTCCAGCTAGTGTTTAAAACCCTAGAAACAAAAAACGCTTTGCCATGCTGACCTCGGGCTTTAAGCAGGCTGAGGTTCAACTGAATTTCGAAACTTGCAAGCTAGCGAAGGCAAGAAGCGACAACCCCGTGTGGCTCACGGGCGGAATTTGTGACGGGAATACGAAACGCAACACATGAACAAACCCAACTCCGCATTCATCCCGTACGGCACACATTAGCAGCGAAGGGCAGATTCCCGGTTTGGGACAACTCGTTTTTTACTCATCCCAAATCTTGGAAAGATACAAACTGCAATGCAGCGGTCGATGCGCTCTGCTTTGTGCATATACCCCATCTGCTCGTAAAAATGGCAGGAACCCGCTAGTCTATTCCTGAACGGAACTGAGCTGGCGCCAAGTGCGAAGCTTCTAACGAAATACGACAACGCCAGGGTCCTCGCTAGGATTTGAACCCCCCTGATGCATGTGTAATATATAAGATATTTTTACCAGAAGTTGCCTGACCAATCAAATGGCACGACTTTGCCAGAACTAGCATGCAAGAGTGAGTTCATTAGCATGAAGGGATAGTACAAGTATTCCTAACCCTAATTGATTGTACTTCACTACATCCTAAACAACATATAACATATTTGGAGACACCCTCTTCGCAAAGTGGGGGATAGCAAGAACAACCAACGGTCACAAGACTAGTCAAGCAAGAGAACAAAGCAAATCAAAGCTCAAGGTGGATCTCAAGATCACCACCCAGTTTGAGCACAAGCAAGCGGCCACAAGGCCTGCTCACATCCAAAGTTATAATAGCACAAGCGGTGTAGTAATCACCACCTAGCAAGAGCACACATGCAGGTATAAATACACACACACATATATATATATATGTATCTATAGATAACAGTACAAGCAAAGTCAAGCAGCCAACAGGTGAGGCAGAGTAGGCACACGCCTAGAGCAGTGCAAAAACGCTGATGATCACCAGACCCAAGGTCCTTGGTGAAGACATCAGCAGTGTTAGCCCGAGACACCGCGTAAGCATGGCGAAGCTGACCACGCTACTGCAACTCTCGAGCAAGAAAGTAACGAAGAGCAATTTGCTTCGGTATGTGCTCCAGTCTCTGCTCCCAACACAAGGCAATCATGGCCTTGTTATCGACGTATAGAACTGGAGGAGAACGAGGCCGCTCACCAAAGTCATTCGGCAAGTAGGCCAACCAGCGTAACTCTTGCACAGCCATAACCCCAGCGTCGATATCGGCCTCACAACTCGAACCAAGCACAGAAGACGAACGAGTGGGCCTGCACGAGGCATAACCAGAGCCGAGACTGAAAGAGTAACCCTGTGACGACCGCTGAGTCGTCCGAAAGTCAGCTCAAGAAACGTCTAAGTGTCTTGAAAGTACCACTGAGCCCCGTCCTCCAAGCACAAGCCCCATGCCTGACGTACTGCACAAGTGTGCAGCTGTCCAGTGCTCCTTCCCGTGTCTCCTGGGCGCAACAATGCGAGCAAGGATGCTGAGAGGGTGCGCGAGGATAGGTTGGGTGCACGTTATCAGGTATATGAGGCATCCCATAAGCTCTGGATACGGACCAGTCAGCTCTACGGACTCGTCCGAAGGCTGAGCTAAGAGCGAGTGGCCTGTATGCAGAGGAGTACGATAAGGCAAGGAGAACTGAAAGCCAAAACACTGAAGGACCTGCTGCACCATGTGTGACTAAGTCAAAGTGATGGTGGGCCGAGCTCTGTCCCGGGTGATCTGCAAGCCAAGATAACTACGCAGCTCTCCCAGGTCAGTGCAAGTGTATCTCTTCTACAGCTCCGCCTTCACAAGGGTTAGCGCCTCAGTGTCGGCAGTAGCAAAGACCAAGTCATCAACGTACACGCGAATGTAGAACGGCGGCAGAGATGGGTCAATGCGTAGAAACAACCACGTGTCAGCAGTCAAAGGAGCAAACCCAAAAGCCGCAAGTGTCGTCCTCAGTGTGTCGTGCCACTCGCGGGGCGCCTGGCGGAGACCATAGACTAGCCGCCGGAGGCTCCACTGGGTACCCTCAGGGGACGTCCTAGTAATGCCAGGTGGGCGGCGCAGCCAGATCTCCTCGTGAAGGCTGCCCTGCAAGAAGCTGTGGAGAAGTCGAGGGAGTGCAGCTCGTAGTTATGCTGTGCTGCAATGTGCAGTAATACCCAAAGAGTAGTCATCTTCGAGGTGGGGGAGAAGGTTTGGAAGAAGTTTACCCCCTGTTGCTGACTGAAGCATCGAGAAACGTAACACGCCTTGGAGGCAGGTGGAGAACCTGGCGGCCGCTTCATTCTGAAAATCCACATGCCATCGACTATGTTCGCCCCAAGAGGGGGAACCTCGTCGTCGTATGTGCCTGTGGGCTTTCAGGAAGCCATCTCTGTATCTATGGCTGTCCGCCACTGAGAGGTGTACTCACCCGTGATCGCCTCTGTGTAAGAGTGTAATGTAGGGATGTCTAATGCATCCGGGTCTCCCTCAGGGCAAAGCAGCATGGATGCGAGATGAGGTACAGCAGCCGCCAGGCACACAAGCTCAAACTTCCTGTCCTCAAGGACGTCACTGTCAAGGGCAAGCTCAAGGAAAGATGGAGGATAGTCGGACTCAGACTCAGTAACAAGACTCTCGAAGTAGTCGAGACGACATGTAGCAGCAAAGTCAACGAGCTCAGTGACTATTGCAGACGCAGCATCAGTAGAGTCAATGATAAGCGTAACCAAGAAGCGAATGACGGTAGGACGAGTAGCAGGGGGAAGGTCGGACTCAGGGTCAGGAACATCGGAAAGAGAGGACGCCAGAGGAGACGGCAGAGCAACACGCTATGGAATAGAGGAAGGACGAGGTGCCATAGTGTGCATGCCGGGGACAGGTGGAGGACGAGGGCGACGAGTACAACTAACTGTCAGAAAGAAGAAGTGATTGAACTATGAAACATTGGAGTACAAGTATGAAACCCTAGAGTTGTGTACCCCCTAAAGGTAACCCACTATAGACTACACAGCAATAACATATATATATATATAATGTTTGACACACCCCCATAGGCAAAGTGGGGGAGAGCAAGGGGTCACAAGACCAGTCAAGAAAGGCAAAGCAAGCTCAGGGTGGATCACAACGTCACCACACACTCTGAGCACAAGTAAAGGGCCACAGGGCCAGTTCACATGCAGAGGCATATATGCAACACAAACAGTAAGGTGATCTCAACCTAGCAAAGCAAACAGGCAGGTATGTATATATAGAGAGATCACAGTACAGACAAAGCCTACAGCAAGTGAGGAAAAGTGGGCACAAGCCCCAGCATAGGGCAGAAGCGCTGATGATCACCAGGCTGAAGTGCCTTGGTGAATATATCAGCGGTGTTGGCCTGAGTGGCCACGTAACGCAGACGAAGCTGACCGCGCTGCTGCAACTCTCGAGCCAGGAAGTAACGGAGAGCGATGTGCTTCGTTCTGTGCTCCAGTCTGTGCTCCTGACACAAGGCAATGGCAGCCTTGTTGTCGACGTACAGCACTGGAGGAGAACTAGGCCGCTCTCCCAAGTCGGTCAGCAGGTAGGTCAGCCAGCGTAGCTCCTGTGCAGCCATGGCTGTGGCGTAGATCTCAGCCTCACAACTGGAGCTGAGAACTGAAGACGAGCGAGTAGAACGCCAAGAAACTTAACCAGAGCCAAGGCTGAAGGTGTAACCCTGTGACGACCGCTGAGTGGCCTGGTCGTCAACCCAAGAAGCGTCTGAGTGCCCAGTGAGAACAACTGAGCGCCTCCCTCCAAGCACGAGCCCCATGCCTGATGTACTGCACAAGTAACGCAGTACCCTCTTAGCAGCATCCATGTGCACCTTTCGGTGCCGACCAGGAGCCACGTAACGAGCCAGAAGGCCAAGAGGGTACGCGAGGTCAGGACGAGTGCAAGTCATCAGGTACATGAGGCAACCAACTAGCTCTGGGTAAGGACCACTCGGCTCTACGGACTCGTCCGAAGGTGGAGCTGAGAGCGAGTGACCTGTAGCCAGAGGAGTGGCCTGTGCCGAGGACCAGGTGAAGCCGAAGCGCTGAAGGACCTGCTGCACCATGTGTGACTGAGTCAGTGTGATGGTGCGGCGTGCTCTGTCCCGGGTGATCCGCAAGCCAAGATAGCTTGTCAGCTCACCCTGGTCTGTGCACGTGTGTCTCTTCTGCAGCTCCGACTTCACGTGGGCAAGAGCCTCAGTGTCAGCAGTGGCAAAGACCAAGTCGTCAACGTACACGAGGATGTAGAACGGCGGCAGTGAAGTGTCGGTGCGCAGAAACAGCGACGGGTCGGCAGTAGAAGGCGAGAACCCAAGAGCTGCAAGTGTAGTCCTCAGTGTGTCGTGCCACTCACGTGGCGCCTGGCGGAGACCGTAGACCGGCCGCCGAAGGTTCCACTGTGTACCAGGAGGAAACGACCCAGTGAAGCCAGGAGGGCGGCGCAGCCAGATCTCCTCATGTAGGCTGCCCTGCAGGAAAGCTGTGCTGAAGTCAAGAGAGTGAAGCTCGTAGTCACGCTGAGCGGCAACGTGCAGCAGCGCCCGAAGAGTGGTCATCTTCGGGGTGGGGGAGAAGGTCTGGAGGAAGTCTACTCCCTCTCGCTGACTGAAGCCTCGAGCAACGAACTGAGCCTTGAAGACAGGCGGAGAACCTGGCGGCCGCTTCACCCTGAAAATCCACATGCCACTGACGATGTTCGCCCCAGGAGGGGGAACCTCGTGGACGTAAGTGAGAATATTTGAACAAGAATGAATGAACTATGAATGAAGTGAGTACATATGGGAAACCCTAATTGGGTTGTACCCCCTATGGGATACCCCACTATAGCCTACACAACAGCATAAGCTATATATATGTTCTGACACACCCCCATAGGCAAAGTGGGGGAGAACAAGGGGTCACAAGACCAGTCACGCAAAGCACAGCAAGCTCAGGGTGGATCACAAAGTCACCACACAGTCCGAGCACAACGACAAGGCCACAAGGCCAGTTCACATGCAGGAGTGCACATATATATATAGAGCTAGACAAGCAAGAGCAGGTATATATATGTGACAGTACAAGCAAGGTCAAGAGGAGAGCAAGTGAGGCAAGACAGGTACAAGACCCAGCTGAGTGCAGAAGCGCTGATGGTCACAAGGCGCAAGTGCCTTGGTGAACACATCAGAAGTGTTGGCCTCAGAGGCCACGTACGCAAGTCGCAACTGACCACGCTGCTGCAGCTCACGAGCAAGAAAGTAACGGAGAGCAATGTGCTTCGTTCTGTGCTCCAAGCGCTGCTCTCGACACAAGGCCAGCATGGCCTTGTTATCTACGTACAGCACTGGAGGAGAACGAGGCGGCTCTCCAAGGTCAGTCAGCAGGTAGGTGAGCCAGCGAAGCTCCTGTGCAGCCATGGCCCCGGCGTAGATCTCAGCCTCACAACTGGAGCCGAGAACAGAGGACGAGCGAGTAGCCCGCCACGAGACAGAGCCGGAACCAAGACTGAAGGTGTAACCCTGCGACGACCGCTGCGTAGCCTGGTCGTCAGCCCAAGAAGCGTCCGCGTGCCCAGTGAGGACCACTGGACTCCGCCCTCCAAGCACTAGCCCCATGCCCGACGTACTGCACAAGTAGCGCAACACCCTCTTCGCTGCAGCCATGTGCTCTGGTCGGTGTCTCCCAGGAGCAACATAGCGTGCAAGAATGCTAAGAGGGTATGCAAGGTCAGGTCGTGTGCAGGTCATCAGGTACATGAGGCAGCCAACAAGCTCTGGGTACGGGCCACTCGACTCTACGGACTCATCCGAAGGCAGAGCTGAGAGCGAGTGGCGAGTAGACAGAGGAGTGGCCTGAGGCGAGGAGTACGTGAAGCCGAAGCGCTGAAGGACCTGCTGCACCATGTGTGACTGAGTCAAGGTAATGGTGCGGCGTGCTCTGTCCCGAGTGATCTGCAAGCCAAGGTAGCTGCGCAGTTCACCCAGGTCTGTGCACGTGTGTCTCTTCTGCAGCTCGGACTTCACGTGGGCGAGTCCAGCAGTGTCAGCTGTGGCAAAGACCAAGTCGTCGACGTACACGAGGATGTAGAACGGCGGCAAAGAAGTGTCGGTGCGCAGAAACAACGACGGGTCAGCCGTAGAGGGAGCAAACCCAAGAGCCGCAAGCGTAGTCCTCAGTGTGTCGTGCCACTCACGCGGTGCCTGGCGGAGACCGTAGACTGGCCGTCGGAGGCTCCACTGGGTGCCAGTAGGGAAAGTCCCAGTGAAGCCAGGTGGACGGCGCAGCCAGATCTCCTCGTGCAGGCTACCCTGCAAGAAAGCAGTGCTGAAGTCAAGAGAGTGGAGCCCGTAGTCGCGCTGAGCGGCTATGTGCAGCAGCACCCGAAGAGTGGTCATCTTCGGGGTGGGAGAGAAGGTCTGAAAGTAGTCAACTCCCTGCCGCTGACTGAAGCCACGAGCGACGTACCGCGCCTTGAAGACAGGTGGAGAGCCCGGCGGCCGCTTCACCCTGAAGATCCACATGCCACTGACGATGTTCGCCCCAGGAGGGGGAACCGCGTCAACGTAGGTGCCTGTGGACTTCCAGGACGCCATCTCTGCATCCATAGCTGCCTGCCACTGAGAGGAGTAGGGACCCTCTACGGCCTCCGCGTAAGAGCGCGGAGTCGGGATGTCTAGTGCATCCGGGTCTCCCTCAGGGGCAAGTAGTACGGACGCGAGATGAGGTGAAGCAGCAGCCAGACACTGGAACTCCTCCTGCCTGTCCTCAAGGACGTCCGTGCCAAGAGCACACTCACCCCCGACGGACGGAGGACAGACAGACGCAGACTCAGCAACAAGACCGGCAGCGTAGTCTAGACGACAGCTAGCAGCAAAGTCGACGAGCTCAGCAACAAGAGCAGACGCAGCAGTGGACTCAAAAGAGGGGTCAGTGACGACAGTAGCAAGGAGACGTGTGACAGTAGGACTAGCAGCACGAAGAGAGTCGGACTCTGGGTCGGTAAGTGCAGGAAGGGAGGACTCAGGAGGAGAAGGCAAAGGGGCACGCAGAGGAGCAGTGGACGGACGCAAAGACATCCGGTGCGTGCCAGGGACAGGAGGAGGACGCTGACGCGAACCGCGACCACTAGCGCGAGCAGCACGAACAGGCGACGCAGGACGAGACGCAGGCTCACGACGCTCAGCAAGACCTCCAGTGGGACCAGTGTAAGGAGAGGGAGCAGGAAGTGGGGAGGCGGGCTCTAACTGGGACTGTGACTGAACAGGCTGTGGACACGCTGCAGGAGGAGAAAGACCAAGAACCTGCTGTAGGAGTGGAACGAAGTACGGCCGAGGCCGCGCGGCGACTCCAGACACCGCAGGGACAGCACCCTCAGCAGCAGCACCAGCGCCAACAGCACCTCCAGCTCCAGTACCTCCAGCAGCACCAGCAGTACCCGCAGCAGCTCCAGCTCCAGGCGGACCCGAGGGCCCAGTAGCTCCGGGACCAGCGGCACAAGGACCCTCAGCAGCCGAAGGAGCTCCAGCTCCAGCAGTACGTCTCCAGCGGCGAGCAAACCACTCGCGCAGCTCCTGTGGAGAGAGGGGCTCCCGCCGAGGCGAAGCACCCGGAGAACCACCAGGTCCCGCACCGCCAGACGCCACAAGGGGAGGTCCAGTGGCCGCAGGCTCCGCAGCTCCAGGCTCAGTAGCTCCAGACGCAGCACCCCCTGGCTCAGCACCCCCAGTCACAGCACCCCCAGGCTCAGCACCCCCAGACTCCGCACCCCCAGGCTCAGCACCCCCAGTCGCAGTACCCCCAGGCTCAGCACCCCCAGACTCAGCACCCCCAGGCTCAGCACCCCCAGGCTCAGCACCCACGCGCGTAGCACCCCCAGAGTCAGCACCCCCAGGCTCAGCACCCGCAGCAGGACCAGAGTCACCAGCAACCTCGACCGGCTCGACTGCGTCTACCTGGGACACACCTGAAGGGGCAGGACCCTGAGGGGGAAGGGGGTCTACCGGGGGGGGACCTGGCACAAGGAAGTGCGGTGGCGGGGGGAGGGAAGGAGTGCGGTAGGGGAAGAGGCGGTAGAAGGGGACTGACTCGTCGAACGTGACGTCCTGGGAGGACAGAACACGACGAGAGGAGGGGTGGTAGAACTGCCACCCTGGGGCGTCAGGGGGGAAGCCGAGGAAGACACAGGGAGCAGCACGAGGGGACAGCTTGTCCGCAGACAAGTCGCGGACAAACGCCCGAGATCCCCAGACACGGAACGCAGACGCATCGCCGACCTTCCCCGTCCACAGCAGAGCTGGGGAGGTCTCCGGCCGGGAGACCCTGGGGTGAAGGTTGATCTGATGCGCCGCGTACCGAACCGCAAACGGCCACAGAAAATGGGGGGCAGCCGCATGCATCATGGACGTACGAGCGACGTCCATGACCATGCCAATGCGGCGCTCAGCAATCCCATTTTGCTGTGGAGAGTCCGGAAGCGTAAAGGTCTGGCGGATGCCTCGTGCACGACAGTAGGCTCGCAGAAGGCCAGAGGAGAACTCTCCACCTCGGTCAGAGTGCAGACGCAGAACAGGAAAGTCCGAGCCGAAGCTCCTCCTGAGCTGGAGACGAGCTGCGCGGATCCAGTCGATCAACACCTCAGTGACATCACCCTTGCTGCGCAAGGGGAAGACTGTGGTGTAACGCGAGTAGTCGTCAACCACCAGCAGGAAGTAGCGCTCGTGACCCTGCCCACGGACGCGGGCCGGGCCCCACACGTCCATGTGAAGCGTCTGCAGAGGAGCCTCTGTCGGGGGAAACTGGGAGGAGTGAGGGGCAGCCCGGAGCCGCCCCTCGACACAGGGGACACAGGAAGGTCCGGGTCCCGAAGGAAGGGGAGGGAGAGACCGGGGAAGACCAGAGACAAGGACACGGGAAGCCATGCCCCGAAGACGAGGCAAGGAGGGGTGGCCAAGACGGTGGTGCCACAGGAGAGTCTCATGAGACAGGCGGCGACACGAGCAGGGGGCAGACTCAGGACCAGACCTGGACGCAGCAGCAAACACCTGACCCGACGCAGCTACCTGGCCAGACGCAGGGACAGGAGGAAACTCAGTGGTCAGGGTGTAGAGACTCGACCCCGGCCGACGCGAAAACGTGGCCAGGTGTCGGCCTGTGCGGGCGTCCGAGCAGTGGGTCACCCGCTGACTCGCAGGAGTAAACTGGTGAACCCCCGCATCCTGCAGGTCAGCACCACTCACCAAGTTCGTCGAGAACGAGGGGAGGTACAGACCAGACAAGGTGCCCGAGGGGGCAGCCGGACACGGGAGGACAGTGGAGAAGTGAGAGAGGACAGGACCCCCAGAGGGGTCAGCCAGGGAGACTGCAACCGGCCGGCCAAGCGGCGTGAGTGTGGTGCGGTCTCGAAAGAAGGAGCGAGAAGCCCCTGAGTCAAGCGTGAAGGTGAGGGAGGCCGAAGCCGACGCAGTACCTGAGAGCGCAGCCTCACCAGTACCTGAGAGTGCAGACGCACTGGCACCTAGAGCAGCAGCCGCAGAAGTACCTGGCGCAGCAGTACCAATGCCCGGGTTGGGCGGGAAACACCGGTAACAGTCACCCTCCTCACTAATAGTCACAGCATACATGGCAGCAAGGATAGCATCAAAGTCAAGTTCAAAGATAGCTACGCCAGCCCTAGACAGCTCTCCCCAACGGGGAATCTCACTGGCCTCGGGGAACTGCTGACGCCAAGCGTCCGTCAGGCGGCCAAAGCAGCGCTGGGTGGGGTGGGCACCCCCACACTGCTCACCCGCGCGGTCGCCGGAACGAAGGACGTAGGTGCACGGACCAAAACCCCCACCCCGCTGACGCTGCGTGTACCACTCACGGAGCTGCTGGGGCGGGGGGATGTCCCGCGAACGCTGCTGCTGCTGCTGCTGCTGCTGCTGCTGCTGCTGCTGACGCTGGCCACCACCAGAGCCGCTACGCTGCGGGGCACCACCCCGACCAGCTCCACCCCCTCCGCCACCGCCGCCTCCACCTCCACCACCACCGCTGCCTCCGCTCCCACCGCTGCCGCCACCACCGCCTCCTCCTCCGCTGCTGCCACCGCCACCACCGCCCCCGCCACCACCCCCACCGCCACCCCCACTCCCTCCGCCGCCTCCACCGCCACCTCCACCGCCCCCGCCAGTTCCACCCGCGCCCTTGCCCCCCTTGCCCCTGCCAGGGCGGCGTCTCCCGCTAGGGGCAGACGCCGCGCAGACCGACTCAAGACCAAGCAGGTCGGCAGCAGCAGCAGAGGCAACAGAGGGCAGCAGGGGGGAAGGAGAACACCCCTCAAAGATGGGGGTGCGAGGGTCACCACGAGAGGCTCCTACAGCGACGATGCTCTTCTCCGCCGCAAGGAGGGACTTCTCGAGGAGGTCGACAGTGAGAGTGGTGGGACAGACTGAGAGGAAGTGGTCCCTGACTACGCGAAGGGAGTCAGGGAGGCGTGTGACTATGTAATAGAGAGTGATGTACATGGGGGGGGGGTTCTTGGCGCAGAACTCAGCAGGAAGGGCGGCGCGGTAGCGAGTGTCACTAGTGCGGAGGTGCGTAATGAGGTCAGCGACAGTGGGAAAGGCAGCAAGGTCAGGAAAGAGGTACGGTAGCATGAGGCGGCTCAGGGCAGCAGTGGCAGGGGAAGAGTAGCGCGCAACTACAGCGTCGTACAAGGTCTGAGCACTCTTGTACTGACTAAAGTGCGCGCGCTCAGTGGTAGGCAGGTGGCGACGCACAGCAAGACGTGCAGCAGCATCGCGGGTGGCCCACTGAGAGCGAACAGTGGGGTCAGCATCAGCAGCAGGGGCAGGAGAGGCGCCAGAGGTGAGGTCAAAGAGGGAAAGACCGTCCGCCCTATCGCACTGTAAGAACAGCTGCAGGTCGTCGACCCAGACCTCAAAGTCAATGGCTCGACCCTCAGCGTCAAAAGCGAGGACACTAGGGGTAGCCATGACGACGACAGTGTAGTAGTGCAAGCAGTAGGGGAAGGGCACGCAGTAACAGTGGTGCTGTGCTCACCAGGCAGGGAAGGTCGGGCGGCTCGGCAGTAGGGCGGCCCGGCAGCTGGGCGGCTCGGCGGCTCGGCTGCTGGGCGGCTCGGCTCCCGGGCGGCTCGGCGGCAGGGCGGCTCGACGGCAGGGCGGCTCGGCGGCAGGGCGGCTCGGCGGCTCGGCTCCCGGGCAGCTCGGCGGCAGGGCGGCTCGGCGGCAGGGCGGCTCGGCTCCCGGGCGGCTCGGCTGCAGGGCGGCTCGACGGCTGGGCGGCTCGGCTGCTCTGCTGCTGGGCGGCTCGGCTGCGCTGCTGCTGGGCGGCTCGGCCGCTGTAGAGGAGTGGCGGGGCCGCTGCAGAGAAGGGCGGCGGGGCCGCTTGATAGGGCGGCGGGGCCGCTGATGGGGCGGCGGGGCCGCGAGGAAGGGCGGCGGGGCCGCGCGATGGGGCGGCGGGGCCGCGAGGAAGGGCGGCGGGGCCGCTAGATAGGGCGGCGGGGCCGCGCGATGGGGCGGCGGGGCCGCGAGGAAGGGCGGCGGGGCCGCTAGGTAGGGCGGCGGGGCCTCGCGATGGGGCGGCGAGGCCGCGAGGTAGGGCGGCGGGGCCGCGCAATGGGGCGGCGAGGCCGCGAGTAAGGGCGGCGGGGCCGCTAGGTAGGGCGGCGGGGCCGCGCAATAGGGCGGCGAGGCCGCGAGGTAGGGCGGCGGGGCCGCTAGGTAGGGCGGCGGGGCCGCTAGGAGAGAGGCGGCGGGGCCGCGAAGACGGGCGGCGGGGCCGCTGAGACGAGTGGCGGGGTCGCAGTGAAGGTCCGCTAGGGCGGCTCGACGAAGTGAGGGCCCGAAGCGCGACTCGGGCTGAGCGCGCTTCGGGCAGGAAAAAAAAATCGATGTGGTGGGCCCTAAGCACAGTTCCCAAGGGGGAACCTGCTCGATACCATGAGAATATTTGAACAAGAATGAATGAACTATGAATGAAGTGAGTACATATGGGAAACCCTAATTGGGTTGTACCCCCTATGGGATACCCCACTATAGCCTACACAACAGCATAAGCTATATATATGTTCTGACAGTAAGTGCCAGTGGACTTCCACGATGCCATCTCTGCATCCATGGCTGTCTGCCACTGAGAGGAGTACTCACCCGCGATCGCCTCAGCGTAAGAGCGCGGGGTCGGGATGTCTGGAGCATCCGGGTCTCCCTCAGGTGCAATCAGCATGGACACGAGATGAGGTACAGCGGCGGCAAAGCACTCAAACTCCTCCTGCCTGTCCTCAAGGACGTCCGTGCCAAGAGCACACTCACCCCCGACGGACGGAGGACAGACAGACCCAGACTCAACAACAAGACTGGCAGCGTATTCTAGACGACAGTGAGCAGCAAAGTCGACAAGCTCAGCAACTAAGGCAGACGCAGCAGCTGACTCAAAGGAAGGGTCAGTGACAACTGTGGCCAGGAGACGCGTGACAGTAGGACTAGCAGCACGAAGAGAGTCAGACTCCGGGTCAGCAAGGGCAGGAAGGGAGGACGCAGGAGGAGAAGGCAGATGGACACGCTGTGGAGCAGTGGAAAGACGAAGCGACATCTGGTGAGTGCCGGGGACAGCAAGAGGACGCTGACGCGGGACACGACGACCAGTGCGAGCAGCACGAACAGGTGACGCAGAACGAGACTCAGGCGACACAGGACGAGACTCAGGCTCACGACGCTCCGTAAGACCTCCTGTCGGACCAGTGTAGGGAGAAGGACCAGGAAGTGGCGAGGCAGGCTGTAACTGTGACTGCGACTGGACAGGCGGAGGACACTCTAAGGAGGGAGCAGGACAAGGAGGAGGCGGTTGACCAAGAACCTGCTGAAGGAGCGGAACGAAGTACGGCCGCGGCCGTGACGTGCCCCCAAAACCAGCAGAGACAGCACGAGAACCCCCAGCAGCAGCTCCAACTCCCGCAGTACCAGCAGCACCTCCAGTAGTGTCAACTCCAGTACCTCCAGTAGCACCAGCTCCTGCAGCACCACCAGTCCCAGGACCAGGAGCACCACCAGTAGCTCCAGCAGCTCCAGTACCTCCAGCAGCACCAGCAGCACCGCCAGCAGCTCCAGGACGTCCAGCAGCACCAGCAGTACCTCCAGCAGGACCAGTACTAGCAGCACCTCCAGCAGCTCCAGTACTTGCAGCAACGCTGAGAGTACCACTCACGCAGCTGCTGTGAAGAGTGTGAGGATCTAGGATCGAGCTCAGAAAAGAGAATGTGAATTGAATTGATCACCTGGGTACAACACGAGGCTATATATAGGCTCGACACAAGGCCCCGTAACCAGGTGTTACGCGAAGGTTCCGCGGGTCGCGAAGCGTCCCGAACAGATCCTTCCCGAATTCGGTAGAAGGCAATTCGGTGGCAACCGAAAAGCCAGAATTGGGTGCACGCAACCTAGCTCGGTGCTATAACTATAATAAAATATAGGAAAGCACCTAGCCTAGGAAATCAAGCAATTCATGCATGCATATAATTTTCCTATGCTAGAAATAGCATAATAAAGTAAAGGCAAGCAAGCATAGCTGGCATAAGCCGTCGTACTCTCACACTACTGGAAGCGTCACCAGGCGCAGCACCCCCAGGCTCAGCACCCCCAGGCCCAGCACCCCCAGTCTCAGCACCCCCAGGCTCAGCACCCTCAGTCTCAGTACCCACAGGCTCAGCACCCCCAGTCTCAGCACCCCCAGGCTCAGCACCCCCAGTCTCAGCACCCCCAGGCTCAGTACCGCCAGCCTCAGCACCCCCAGGCTCAGTACCCCTCTCAGGACCAGAGTCAACAGCTACCTCGACAGGCTCGACTGCGTCTACCTGGGAAACACCTGAGGGAGCAGGACCCTGGGGAGGGAGGGGGTCTACCAAAGGGGCACCTGGGGTGAGGAAGAGAGGCGGGGGAGGGAGCAAAGCAGTGCGGTAGGGGAACAGACGGTAAAAGGGTACCGACTCGTCAAAGGTGACGTCCTGAGAGGGGAAGACACGGCGCGAGGTGGGGTGGTAAAACTGCCAACCAGGCGCGTCGAGGACAAAGCCAAGGAAGACACAGGGCACAGCGCAGGCGGAGAGCTTGTCCGCAGTGGTATCGCGGACAAAGGCACGAGCACCCCAGACCCGGAAACGCGACGCATCGCCAACTTGCCCCGTCCACAGCAGTGTGGGCGAGGTCTCTGGAGCAGAGACACGGGGCCAGAGGTTGAGCTGATGCGCAACGTACTGGACTGCAAACGGCCACAGGAAATGGGGGGCAGCCGCATGGATCAAGGAGGTACGAGCGATCTCCATGACTAAGCCAATGCGGCGCTCAGCAACCCCATTCTGCTGTGGAGAGGCCGGAAGCGTGAACGTCTGGTGGATGCCGTGCTCCGCACAGTAGGCTGCCAAGAGGTCGGAGGAAAACTCACCACCTCGGTCAGAGTGCAGACGCAGGACGGGAAAGTCCGACTGGAAACGCTCGCGGAGCTGGAGACGAGCAGCGCGGATCCAAGGGATCAAAACATCAGGGACCTCACCCTTGGTGCGCAAGGGGAAGACCGTGGTGTAGCGCGTGTAGTCGTCGACAACCAGCAGGAAGTACCGCTCGTGGCCCTGTCCACGGACGCGGGCTGGGCCCCACACGTCCAGGTGGAGAGCATGCAGGGGAGCCTCTGTGGGAGGGAACGAGGAGGAGTGAGGAGCGGCGCGCTGCCGCCCCTCGACACAGGGAAGACAGGGAGGGGCAGGCGAGGGTGGGAGGGGAGGGAGAACCCTGGGAAGACCAGAGACAAGGTACCGGGAGTGCATGCCACGAAGGCGCTGCACTGACGGGTGACCAAGACGGTGGTGCCAGAGAACAGTCTGGTGCGACAGGGAGCGACACGAGCAGGGGGCCGACAGCTGACTCGACGCAGACGCAGACGCAGCTACCTGAGGGGACTCAGTGGTTAGTGTGTACAGGTCCGACCCCGGCTGCCGAGTGAAGGTAGCTAGGTGGCGACCTGTCCTAGCACACGTACAGTGGGTCACACGCTCATAGGCAGGGGTGAACTGGTGAACGACCCCGTCCAGAAGAGCAGAACCCGCCACCAAGTTCGTAGAGAACGAGGGGAGGTAAAGACCCGAGAGGGTGCCGGACGGGACCGCAGGACAAGGGAGGACAGTGGAGGAGGTCGCAAGGACCGGGCCCCCAGAGGGGTCAGCGAGGGAGACAGCAACTGGCCGAGCTAGCTGCTCAAGGGCAGTGCGGTCACGGAAGAAACAGCGGGAAGCACCCGAGTCGAGTGTGAAGGTGTGCAGTGCCTCAGTAGACGCAGTACCAGCAAGCGCAGACGCACTAGCACCTGGGGGAGCAGACTCACTAGCACCAAGAGCAGCAGCCTCACCAGGACCTAGGGCAGCAGACGCACTAGCACCAAGAGCAGCAGCCTCACCAGGACCTAGGGCAGCAGACGCACTAGCACCTAGAGCAGTTGTCTCACTGGTCCCAATGCCCGGGTCGGGCGGTACACTCAGGTAAGAGTCACCCTCAACACTAATAGTCAATGCATACATGGCACCAAGGATAGCATCAAAGTCAAGAGCAAAGATATCAATGTTCTTCCTAAGCAGATCAGCCCAGCGGGGCAGCTCAGTGGCGTCAGGAAACTGCTCACGCCAAGCGTCGTCGAGACGAAAGAAGCAGCGCTGCGCCGTGTGGAACCTCCCACAGGTCTGGCCAGTGCGGTCACCTGTGCGGATGACGTACGGGCAGGTACCTCCACCCCCAGACCCCCCACGCTGAGAGTACCACTCACAGAGCTGCTGGGGCGAGGGAGTCTCGCCGGGACGCTGCTGCTGCTGCCTCTGGCCACCGCCGAACCCCCCATGCTGCACCGCTCCACCGCGCCCGCCACCCGCTCCACCGCCGCCACCACTGCCACCATCGCCCCCACCACCCCCACCACCTCCGCCGCCACCACCCCCTGTGCCGCCACTGACCCCCCCACCACCCGCGCCACTCCCACCTCCGCCACCACCCCCGCCCCCCCCACCCCCTCCACCGCCGCCGCCCCCGCCTCCACCTCCGCCACCCCTGCCCCCCTTGCCCCTGCCGCCCTTGCGCCTCCCACTAGGAGCAGACACAGCCCCGACCCCCTCAGCTCCGAGGTAGTCGACAGCAGCAGCAGATGCAATGGAGGGGGAGGAGGGGGGAGGGGGAGCACCCCTCAAAGAAGGGGGAGCGGGGGTCACCACGAGAGGCACCTACAGCTACAATGCTCTTCTCAGCTGCTAGAAGTTCCTTCTCGAGGAGGTCGACAGTGAGGTCAGTGGGGGAGAGGGCGAGAAACTGGTCCCTGATGTCAGAATCCCAACCACTAGACCATTGGGATAAAAGGGCTTGTTTAAGTAGCGGGTCAGTGCGCCCATAACCCCCCAGGCCAACGTGCCTGTAACCCTTCCCTAGGATCAATCGAGGATCACCAGTGGACCTCTGACACCCCCCCGCACTGGGATGCCCGAAGTGCATACACCGGGATTCGAACCCGAGACCTTCGCTCTGATACCATGTCAGAATCCCAACCACTAGACCATTGGGATAAAAGGGCTTGTTTAAGTAGCGGGTCAGTGCGCCCATAACCCCCCAGGCCAACGTGCATGTAACCCTTCCCTAGGATCAATCGGGGATCACCAGTGGACCTCTGACACCTGACAGTGCGAAGGGAGTCAGGGAGGCGGGTGACTAGGTGGTACAGTGTGAGGTACATCGGGGGGGGGGGGGGGGGGGTTCTTGGCGAGGAAATCGGGGGGGAGCGCGGCACGGTAGCGGAGGTCACTGGTACGGAGGTGGGTGATGAGGTCAGCTACAGTGGTAAAGGCGGACAGATCAGGGAAGAGGTAGGGCAGTGAGAGACGGCCTATCGCAGCAGTGGCGGCGGAGGAGTAGCGCGCAACTACCGCATCGTACAGCTCCTTAGCGGTCTTATGCTGGCCGAAGTGCTCGCGCTCATCTAACGGCAGGTGGCTGCGAACGGCTAGGCGAGCATGAGCGTCACGGGTCTGCCACTGGGAGCGAGCAGTACTGTCAGCAGTAGTGGCAGGTGCGGGAGCGGCGCCTGACGTGTGGTCATACAGGGAGACATCGTCCTTGGCAGTGATCTGGAGGAACAGGTGCAGGTCATCCAACCAAACCTCAAACTTAATCGGGCAACCCTCAGCGTCAAAAGTGAGAACAGAGGGAGTGGCCATAGTGGCAGTAGCAGCAGTAGGAACAGTAGCAGTAGTAGCAGTAGCAGTAACAGTAGCAGCTGAAGCAGTAGGATCGGCAGGATCAGGAACCGGAGTTGCTGCAGGTGGGGCACAGGAAGGCGGCGCGGCTCGGCCAGGGCGGCGCGGCTCGGTTCGGGCGGCGCGGCTCGGTTTGGGCGGCGCGGCTCGGTTCGGGTGGCGCGGCTCGGCTCGGTCTGGGCTACGCGGCGGTGCGCGACGGGGGGGGGCGTGCGCGTGGGCGGCTGTAGCGGGCGGGCCGCGGCTGTGCGTGGGCCTGACTAGCGCGCAGACGGCGGCCTAGAGGGGCGACGCGGCGGCCTACGGGCGGGGCTGCGACGCTCAGGGCGGCGGTCGACGGTCGGCTAGGGGGCTGCTCGTGGGCGGCGCTGGTCGCGCGGGCGGCTAGTGGTCGGCGCGCGCTCAGAAAAGGCCGCGCGTGGGCCGCTAGCGGGCTACGCGCGCTAAAAAAAAAGGCCGCGCGCGGCACTAGCGAGCTACGCACGGGCAGCAGGAGAAGGAGAGGCGCACGAGGGCGCACTAGGAGAGAGGCGCTCGAGGGTGCTACGTCATTAGGGCGCTCGAGGGCGCTTCTAGCGGAAACGGTGGGCCCTTAGGTAAGCGTTCCTAGGTCTAACCTAAGCTCTTAATACCATGTCAGAAAGAAGAAGTGATTGAACTATGAAACATTGGAGTACAAGTATGAAACCCTAGAGTTGTGTACCCCCTAAAGGCTAACCCACTATAGCCTACACAGCAATAACATATATATAATGTTTGACACTAACAATGCGAACCGGGGAGGCGGGACGAGACTTAGGTGCACGACGCTCTGCCAGGGAGCCTGTCTGCGCATGGAAAGGAGAAGGAGCAGGCAGTGGAGAGCCAGACAATAACTGCAGCTGTGACTGGTCAGGTGGAGGACACAGGGGAGGCAGAATTAGGGCATTGAAAGACGGAAGACTAAGAACCTAGCGAAGTGCCGAGTCAGGCGGGGGCAGGGACGACTGCGGCTGCGGGTAGAAAAGCGATCGTCGCAGCGCAGTACCGACAGTACCAAAGCCTCCAGCACCTCCAATCCAGTACCTTCAGCACCTCTAGCTCCAGGACCTCCAGCACCAGTACCTCCAAAACCTCCAACTCTAGCACCCCTAGCATCTGTAGCTCTAGTACCTCCAGCTTGAGCAGCTTCAGTACCTCCAGAACCTCCAACTCTAGCACCTCTAGCACCTGTAGCTCTAGTACCTCCAGCACCAGCAACTCCAGTACCTCCAGCACCTCCAGCACCTCCAGCTCTAGCACCTCTAGCACCAGTAGCTCCGATACCTCCAGAACCTCCAGCTCCAGCACCTCTAGCACCTCCAGCTCCAGCTCCTCTAGCACCAGTAGCTCCAGTACCTCCAGCACCAGCAGCTCCAGCACCTCTAGCATCAGTACTCCAAGCTCCAGCACCAGTACTCCAAGTTCTAGCACCAGAGCAGCCTCGCCAAATAACCCACTCGCGAAGCTGCTGTGGCAAGAGGGTCTCATGTCGACAAGCCACACCCGAGGGTGCAGGACCCTGTCGGGGGAGGGGGTTTACCGGGGGGGGGCCTGGGACCAGGAAGAGGGGACGCGGGGGGGACTGGAGAAGACGCGTGCGGGTGGACAAGGTAGAAGCAGACCGACTCGTCAGAGGTGACGTCATGTGAGGTTAGGACGCGGCGCGAGGCAGGGTGGTAAAACTGCCAGGGCGGGGCGTTGGTGGGGAAGTCACGGAAGACACAACGAAGAGTGCGAGGAGAGAGCTTACCCGCGGTGGCATCGCGGACAAGAGAGAGCGCGCCCCAAATCCGAAACACGGGCGCATCCCCAACCTCCCCTGTCCAACGCACTGTAGGCGAGGTCTTTGGCACAGAGACACGGGGACAGATGTTGAGCTGATGGGCGGCGTATCGGACCGCAAATGGCCACAAAAACTGGGGAGAAGCCGCGTGGATCATGGAGGTGCGAGCAACCTCCATGATCAGGCCAATGCGACGCTCAGCAATCCCATTCTGTTGTGGAGAGGCCAGACCCCTGAACGTCTGGCGATGCCCTCCGCACGACAAAAGTCCTCAAGGAGGCGGGAGGAAAACTCACCGCCTCTTTCAAAGTGCAGTTGCAGGACCTGGAGGTCCTGTTAAAATCGTGCTCTCAGCTGGCGACGAACAGCGGTGATCCAGGGGATCAAAACATCGCGAACATCTGCCTTGCTCCGCAAGCAGCAGAAAGTAGCGCGCGCGCGTCGCCCGTTTCCCCCCGTCGATCGCGGCCGTTTCCCTTTTTTTTTTTCCCATCGCTCGTCAACCGTCGCGGCTGTTAGTTAACGGGCCCCGCGGCCTTTCGTTAGCGGGCCCCGCGGACTTTCGTTAGCAGGCCCCGCGGCCCTTCGTTCGTGGGCCTAGAGGCCCCTTCGCTAGCGGGCCCCGCGGCCCCGTCATTAGTCGCACGCACGCACAGCAGCAGCCGCACACACCAGTGACCCGTCGCCCTACCCATTTCCCACCGTCATAACCGCCGGCCCACCCGTTAGACGCGGCCCCACCCGCTGCCTTACCCGCCGCCCACCCTGTTAGCCGTCGCCTCACCCGCGATCTGCCGCCCCACGAGCACAAAACCGCCGCCACACCAGAAATCGGCCGCCCGAGGAACTGCAAACCGCTGCCCCATACCTGAAAACCGCCGCCCCATACCTGGAAACTACCGCCCCACCCGTTCCAGTCACCTCAACCGGAATCAGCCTCCCCACCCAGTACTTTCGACTGCACAGAACCGCACAGAACCGTGCAGAATCGTGCAGAGCCGCACAGAACCGCACAGAACCGCACAGAACCGTGCAGAATCGCGCAGAACCGCACAGAACCGCCGCCTTACCTTCCTCACCCGTCGCCCGCTGCCTTAACAGCCGCCTCAGCTGACACCCACCTCCCCACAAGCTGCCACACCCGCCGCCAGTAGCACCAGCAAATTATACTGCCGTCAGTAGCACCAGCAGCCTAGACTGCCACCAGGAGCACCACCAGCAGCTTAGTCTGCTGCCAGTAGCACCAGCAGCAGCTTCCACTGCCGTCACCGCACCAGCAACAACATAAACTACCCCCCAGCAAAACCAGCAGCAGCATAGGCTGCCCCCAGCGCACCAGCAGCAGCTTAGGCTGCCCCCAGCAGAACCAGCAGCAGCTTAGGCTACCGCCAACGCACCAGCAGCAACTTAGGCTGCCCCCAGCTGAACCAGCAGCAGCATAGGCTGCCCCCAGCGCACCAGTAGCAATTTAGGCTGCCGCCAGCGCACCAGCAGCAGCTTAGGCTGGCTCGCATGGTGTGTACTAGAGTTCTACAGCAGCAGGGCCAGCTGCAGCACTCCCAGCCGCAGCACTCCCGACAGTGGGGACCTGCGGGTCCAAAGGGTGGAGCCCCCAGCAGTGGCTCAGCTAGCAGTGGGCGAGACGTCGGCCCCTGCAGGTACCGAGCCCTGACAGGCCCTGGTGCTGGCACCACCTGCTGGAGTCCTGACCACTCTGCGTCCAGCTGGTACCGTCGACTCGACGACCTCCACCGTGAGCGTTTTGGTCCTCACGCTATTACACCGCACTGGCCCTCGCGTCTTGGCCAGCGCACTGCTGCACCAGTTGAGTCTCACCTGCTTGGTCTAGGACCGTTCCCGACTGCACGAGTAGAGACCCGTGTTTCCAGTCTTGGTGCGTGTGTTGTTTCCAGTCCAGGCGCCTCTGAGGGTCTTTGTAGGAGCTGCAGCTACCACTAGTCTAGCACCAGCCTTTGTAGCTGATTCATGTGCGACCTCACAGACTGCACAGCTTTCCTTCACCCTAGACCCTGGAGTGTCCAGCTGTTTCTTTCGCGACTGTACTGACCTCACACCACTGCGCACTCCAGTCACTGTTGCCTTGGCTGACTTCTCTGTGGGACCTATAGTTGCTCGCATCACCACCACTCTCCCGTGTTCGGCGGCTCCCTCAGGTTTTCTTACAGGTTACTACACCCCCTCGTTATCTAGGAACCTGGTGGGTGTCAGTCACCTCCACGACCTAGGTGTAGTCACCACTTTCCCACTGGATGAGCCTGTTTCCTCCTGCACACTTGGTACCACTGGGGCCCCTCTGGCCACTTTTCACAGGGAGCTGGGCTCTGGTCTGTACTCACTACACACTGGGTCCCACCGCACTGGGTCAGGCCAGGTCAGGTAGCTACTGTGTCGTGCGACTGTCGCTCCCTCACCCACCCGTCTATCCTCTGGCACCATCGTCTAGGCCACCCGTCGTTCCCACGTCTTAGTAGGATGGCACGTTACCATCTGGTCTCAGGTCTCCCTGAGTCGCTTGCCCCGCTTCCTCGCTCGCCTGCGCCGCTGTGCACTCCTTGCGTCGAGGGTCGGCAGCGCGCTACCCCTCACTCCTCCTCGTTCCCCCCCACCATGGCTCCCTTCCAGACCCTGCACTTGGACGTCCGGGGCCCCTCCCCGGTCCTTGGACCACATCAGGAGCGCTACTTCCTGATTGTGGTGGACGACTACTCCCGCTACACCACGGTTTTCCCCTTGCGACGAAAGGCTGACGTGCCTACCGTCCTCGAGCCATGGCTACTAGCGTGGGGTGGCGCCCAGGGTCTTTGTGGGCTCCGCCTACACTCGGACCGTGGTGGTGAGTTTTTTTCCACTCGCCTGGAGACGTTCTGTCTGGGTCGGGGGATCATCCAGTCTTATACGCTACCAGCCTCGCCGCAGCAGAACGGGGTAGCCGAGCGACGCATCGGCCTGGTCATGGAAGTTGCCCGGACCTCCATGTGCCATGCCGGTGCCCCCCTTGTGGCCTCAGGCAGTCCGCTACGCTGCGCACCAGCTGAACCTGTGGCCCAGTGACGCACGGCCACGGGTGACGCCGGTCTCCTTTTGGACAGGTTTTTGGGGCGTAGCAGCTGACTTTCGTGTCGGGGGTTCTCTGGCTCACATTCGCGCCCCTGGCGCGAACAAGTTGTCTCTACGCACTCGTGCCTTCGTCTTTCTTGGCTTCCCTTTGGACGCCTTTGGCTGGGTGTTCTACAACCTGGTCACCTACTAGTTCTTCGCTTCTCAGGACGTCACATTTGACGAGTCTGTCTGTAACTACAGGAGTCGCCCCCACCGAGGTACTGAGGCCTTCTCCCCCCCGCTGTTCCTCACCCTTGAGCCCCCACCAATCGCCCCGGTAGCCCCCCCCCTTCGCGTCCTGCCCCGTCTGGTGTGTCGCACATCACTCCGCAGTCGTCCCCCTCGCAGCGTCCAGTCCCTATCGTGTCTGGGGGTACGGGAGGTGCAGTTGCGGAGGGTGAGGGTACTGGGGCTGCTGGAGCTGGTGGTGTCGGCTCTGGGGGTGCAGGGGTTGTGGGCGTGGAGGTCAATCCTGTGGAGGACACGGCAGCCTCGAGTCGGCGGCCTCGCCCCGCCTCACCCCCTGGCTTCCCGTCCGTCCCGCGGTTTCCTCCTCGTTCTTCTCTGCGGCCGGTTACTGCGGAGCCTGGGGGTGTTCCGGCGGGAGGTACTGGAGGCCCCGGGGGTGTCGGTGGTGGAGGTGCTGGTTTTGGGGGTGCTGGAGCTGGAGACACTGGCACTGTGGCGCCTACACCGCGCACTGTACGTTTGCTGACCCGTGAGCAGCGTCTCCTCAGGTTGGAGAGGGAGGAGCGTGAGCGGTTTGAGAGGGCACAGGAGGAGCAGCAGCAGCAGCAGCAGCAGCAGCAGCAGCAGCAAGAGAGAGTAGAGTAGGAGTCACAGCCTCAGCAGGAGAGGGTAGAGGAGGAGTCACGGCCGCATCAGGAGAGGGTAGAGCAGGAGTCCCGCCCGCAGCAGCAGGTGCAGTTACAGACCCAGCAGAAAAGAGTAGAGGAGTCACGGCTGCAGTAGGAGAGGGTAGCACAGTCCCGGTCGCAGCAGCGGGTGCAGCTGCAGTTGCAGCAGGAGAGGGCAGAGGCGGAGCTACAGGAGCAGCAGCAGGGGCCGGTACCGTCACAGTAGACGCCAGAGGAGGCGGAGCAGCAGCGACTGCGACTACGCGACCTCCCCAACCCAGCACCTGCACGCTTTGTTCGTGGTCCCCTACCGTCCCTTCCTGTTCCCCCTGTTCAGTCCCTTTCCTCGTCCCAGTGAACTCGTTGTTCTCCCCTCAGTCGTGCTGTGTCCCCAGAGCGTCGTCGGTCCCGTTACCGTGAAGACGGTCCGTTCCACCTTGTTCTTCGCTCTCGTGTTCCACCTCCTCCTGTCCTTCCACAGCCCCCTGAGTCGTCCCTGATTGTGCTTCACGACCTGTTGTCCGACTACCTCCGTGCCTCCCGTCCTGTCGTCTCCCGTTTTTTGTCCGCGTTGGTCACTCACCCGATTGCACCTCTGTCATCTGTCTCAGCTCTTGTTACCACTGTCGCTGGCTTTGCCTCTTCCCACCGCCTTGACTACGCCGCTCACGTGGTGAGTGGCCCTGCTCGTTCTCCGTTCTTTGGGGGTGCTCATGTCTTTCCCTTGGAGGTCCTCGAGGACAGGCAATTCGAGCTTGGTTTCCTTGCGGTCGCTGTTCCTCATCTCTGCGCCATGCTACTTGCCCCTGAGGGGGATCCAGACGCCCTTGACATCCCGATCCCTCGCACTCACGCCGAGGCGGTCGCGGGACCCTGGGCTTTGTACTCGATAGCAGCTGAGGAGGCAGAGATGGCATCTTATAGGTCCACAAGCACTTACGTCGATGCAGTCCCACCACCTGGGACGAACGTCGTCAGAAGCCGATGACTCTACAAGGTGAAGCGGCCGCCTGGATCACCACTTGTGTTCAAGGCGCGCTATGTGGCGAGAGGTTTCAGTCAGCGAGAAGGGGTGGAATTCTTATAGACCTTCGCTCCCACCCCGAAGATGAGTGCCCTTCGGGTATTGCTGCATATTGCAGCCCAGCGCAACTACGAGTTGCACTCCTTGGACTTGTCCACCGCGTTCCTTCAGGGGAGCCTGCACGAGCAGAACTTGCTGCGTCGCCCACCTGGATTCACTGGCTCTTTCCTACCTGGGACCCAGTGGCAGCTGCGTCGACCAGTCTACAGCCTGCGTCATGCTCCACGTGAGTGGCACGACATACTTCGCTCGACCCTTGCAGCTCTTGACTTCTTTCCATCGTCTGCTGACCTGTCACTATTCGTTCGCCGTGGCTTGACCTCGTTCTTTGTCATGGTCTACGTCGACGACCTGGTGTTTGCCACTCCCGATCGACGCGCACTAGCCTCCGTGAAGGAGGAACTGCAGAGGAGACACACTTGCACTGACCTTGGTGAGTTGCAGCACTACCTTGGCCTGCAGATCACCAGGGATAGGGCAGCTTGCACCATTACGCTGACTCAGTCGCATATGGTCGAGCAGATCCTCACGCGGTTTCTCTTCCCATTCTCCAAGGTACAGCTCACCTCTCTTGGTGTGGATCATGGGCTCACGGCTCCACCTTTGGACAAGCCATTTGAGTCCAGTGGTCCATATCCTGAGCTGGTGGGTTGTCTCATGTACCTGATGACCTGCACTCGCCCGGACCTAGCGTACCCTCTTAGCGTCCTTGCGCGCTTTGTTGCGCCTGGGAGACACCGACCTTCCCACTGGTACGCGGCTAAGAGGGTGGCGAAGTATTTGGCGAGTACATCAGGCATGGGACTTGTCCTTGGAGGGAAGCAGCCAGTTACACTCACAGGTTACTCGGACTCGTCGTGGGCCGACGACGCGGAGACACGTCGGTCTACACAAGGGTACTCCTTCAACCTCGGGGCAGGTGCTGTTTCGTGGCGGTTGACTCGGGCGTCGTCTGTCGCCGGTTCCAGCTGTGAGGTAGAGGTGTACGCTCTGGCCATGGCCGCTCATGAGCTTCACTGGCTGTCTTTCCTTCTCACCGACCTTGGTGAGCGGCCTCGCTCTTCCCCAGTCTTGTTCGCCGACAACAGGTCTGCTGTCCTGTTGTGTGAGGAGCCCCGACTGGTTGGGAAGGCGAAGCACATCCAACTTTGTTACTTCCTTCTGCATGAGTTGCAGCAGCGTGGCCAGGCCCATGTGGTACGTGTGGTCTCCGAGGCCAACACTGCAGATATCTTCACCAAGGCGTTGCCGCCTTGTGCCCACCAGCGTTTCTGCACCTAGCTTGGCCTTGTGCCTGCCCGTCCTCACTTGCTTACGTAGAGATGCCTTGTCCTGCAAGTCTTGTACTCTTGCTATATACCTGCATGTGAACTGGCCTTGTGGCCCCTTGCTTGCTCTCGGAGTGTGTGGTGACTTTGAGCTCCACCCTGAGATTTGTCTTGTTCTTGTGGACTGGTTTTGTGACTGTTGCTTGCTCTTGTTGTTTGTACACGACTACCGTCACCTAGACTATGGGGGTGTGTCAAACTATTATTCTATAGTTTGTGTAGTTCTAGTCTAGGTGTTCTCCCTTGTGTTGTTTTGTACTTGCACTAGGGTTAGGTTTTGCATATATCTTGTTTGTACTTTCTATTTTAGTCAATTTTACATTGTGACAGCTCGACCGAGCACCTCCCCGGTCTCGGCGACGAGCAGCATCTCGTCATTGTCGCCCTGCAGCTGCACTCCGCTCTCCTTCAGTTGGCCAGCTAATAGCAGGTTCGCATGTACTCGCGGAACGTAGAGCACGCCAGAGATGAGGACCTGCTTCTCTGCCTCCCCTTGTAGAGCGATGGTTCCACGGCCCTCGACGGGCTGCAATGTCCCATTGAATCCACGCACGTGCTTCACACCGTCGCTCGGCGCCATGTCGATGAAGACCGCCTTCATCCCCATCATGTGGTGGGAGCAACCGCTACCGTCTGGAAGTCGACCGTCTCGAGCAGCACCGCCATCGGGTTTGCTTGCACAGCTGCCGCCACCGTCTGGAAGTCCTCGTCAGCCTCCGGCGCTAGCGAGACTGTCGACTCCACCAAACCGACCATCGAGCACGACGCCTCCCCGTCGCCTCGGCCTTTGCCGTTGGATTTGTCGTCTTCGACGGCTGCTTCTCATTACGGGGCTTTGCATCTCGACGGGGGCGATGACTGGCCAATTGACCGCGGCCTCCCTTGTTGTCGTCCTCGTTGTTGTCTTCGCGTTCGGGGCATTCGTAGGAGAGATGGTTGGGGTCGTGGCAGATCCAACACTCCCGCCGTCGACCACCACCTCCTCGGCCCTTGTCCCGCGTCGACCTCTTCTCGTCGACGTCCTTCGTAGACCGCCCATCTCTGCTACCACCTCTGCTCGGCTTCACGCGCTGCTCCTGCTGATGATTCTTCTTCGTCGGTGCAGCGTAACTTGCCAGCGGAAGGAGCTCTGTAGGCTGCTCTGCCTCCTGCATCGCCTCATCTTGGAGAATGTAGCTGGCGAGGGAGTCCTCGTCGAGGGACTCACATGTGCCGGGCACCATTGGCATCCTCTTCATGAGGCCGTAGCTGCGCGGCAGGCCCTTGAGGATGTAGGTGATGTAGGACGCCGTCGAGTATTCGGCGCCTGCCATCCGCATCTCAGCTAGGATCCGTCGAGCACGCTTGCAGTAGTCCGTCACCGACTCCTGCTCGCCCATCTGAATGTGTGTTATCTTCTCCTCCTGCTGTCCGATGTACAGGTCGTCCTTCACCTGGTACGTCGACAGGATGAAATGCCACGCTTGATGACTGGCGTCCATTCGCTCTTGACAGGACCTGAGTGCTAGCTGCACTACTGGCGAGCAGCACCTCGAGATGACCATGAAGGTGAGCAAGTGAGCAGCACGAAACTCCACGCGCAACTCGACATCCTCAACAGGCGGAATTGGCACGGTGCCGTCGGCGGAGCCCTTCAGCCCGGCGACCTCCAGCTGAGGTTCTATCGACTCCCTCGAGGTGATGGGGTCTCGTCGACCTTGCAGCGGTGCGACGGTGATCCGGTCCAGCGAGAATTTGATGTAGCCATACGCCGGTGCAATCTCGCCCGCGGTCACATGCGTCGTCGCTGAGAGCCCTCCACCGCTTCGTAGAGGAGAGCAACGTCGACCATCGACGTCGGCACGCGAGCTGCCTGCAGCCGCCGTCAACTGCTCCAATCGCGCCTGGCTCTTGTCGACGTCACCGTCGACCTTGATCATCCCTCTCTGCTTCGTGCCATCAATGTCGCTGACTCGTGCACCACCATCAACGCCACCTTCGTTTCGTACCGGTCGAGGCGATGCAGGACAGGAAGGGTGCTTCGTCGCACACTACTCCCGGATGCCAAACTCGACAATCGCCAAGGGGGACCTTCCCGTACTCACCATCCTCAATGCGTTTCCGCGCATCAGTCAAGCGTGCCTCCAAGGTGTCCTCTACCACGCCGGCCGTTGGCAGGGTAGGCGTCATGGTTGTACGTGTTGCCGGCCTACGAACGACTTAGTAGGTGCAAAAGTCGGCTCCTATCTGAAGGTAGTATGCGGGACCGTCCACGCTCACTGCACCATGCAGAGAGTCACTCAACAAATGTAGTGGGCTAGACGACGGGGGTTGGCACGAACCACTGGGAGTGAACGTAGCTTTGATTAGTTCCTTAGTGCTTGCACATTCACAGGAGAAATCGGCAAGAGTTTCCACTAGGCAAAGTAGAAATCGCAGAATGATTGAAGAAGCAATGACAACAATGACTACATCGGGCACCTAGCAATTCTGTAGCTATCCTGGTCGACCGCCAGCACAGCTTTGTCGACCGCCTGCCAGCGTTGCGTAGAGGAGCCGCGCCAGCACTGCAGAAAGGCGACCTGCAGCAGAGCGGCTGTCCAGCATTGCCCCATAGAAGACAGCAGTGTGCACGCTCGCAGGTGCGCGCAGATGATTGGCCCGACTGACGAGCCACATCGACATCAAGATACCAACCCTATGTCGCCTTCGCCATTGCGACCTCGACGACGTTCACATGCCTCTGCAGAACTCGTCGAGCAGGTTACCCGGTCAACCACCAGTGCCTCTGGTCGACCACCAGGTGCCTCTGGTCGACCACCAAGTGCCCCTGGTCGACCACAGCTCCCGTCAAGCTACCCCCTGGTCGAACGACCCCTTCCGTCGACCAGAATTGTCAGCTGTTGTCGTCGAGCTCCCCTTGTCGGCCGCTGCTCACTTGTCAGGTCGACAGACTGCTCTGTCGACCTCCCGGGCGAACTGCTCCTCCTTGTCGACGGCAACACCACATCGGTCCTCTGCAGCTTGACGAAGCCCGTCGAGCAACTCTCCCACTATGAACGGTCGGCTGCTTCTCCCGTACATCCGACCAAGTCGTCGGCGTAGCCCAAGCGAGGGCGGGGCCAACACTCCACTCCCGTTAACAGCTGTGACTACGCGTCCTGACATGTCATTCACTGTCAACACCCTTGCATAGTCCAGCGTGGCACGAAGATGCATTCGCATGCGCGCTGCACTGAAAGCACCATGTACTTGGTCGACGCAGCTGGTCGTGTCATCAGGTATGAACGCCAAGGTGGTGAGGAGTTTGTTGGGTAGACCGACTCGAATTGGGGTGGTGAGACTTTTGGCAAGAGTCGCTCTGCCTACATCTTTAAGTTGGAAGGATGAGCTATCAGCTGGTATAGCAAAAGGCAAGGCAGTTTTTGAAGCTGAGTATAAAGCTCTATCGAAGGGGGCTAAGGAGGTCATTTCGTTGATGAGTTTGTTGGCAGAGATGCATGTGGGGGATGGGGGGGCTATTACATTGCTCTGTGATAATGAGGCTTCTGTCTCCCTTGCCCAAAATCCCGTTCTCCATCAGCGCACCAAACACATTAAGGTGTCATGGCACTTTATACGGGATGCGGTGCGCCAGCAAGAGGTCGAGGTGCAATCAGTATGCTTCCACCTCCAGGATGCCGACATGCTCATCAAAGCTTTCTCAAGCTTGCAGCTGCATGAGAACCTTGAGCGCATCGGCATGCGAGTGATGGCTGCAAAGGCCAAGGCTTCATTCGCTAGAGGGGTTGTGTTTTGATTAATGGGTGAGCCTTAATGCTTATTGGAGCAAGGGGGGGTGTTGGAATTAAGGTTAATTCGGGCTGCTGCAATAAACATGTAGTGGCAGATCTACACTATAATAGTGTAAAATACATTGGTTGGGTTGAAAGAACTTGTGATGTACACTCTTTAGAGTGGACCACCTCTCAAACCCTATAGGTTAGAGTTCTCTCTTGTTGGAACTGCACTTCTTGGAAACCCCTTTGGTTCTAGCACAGTTCATGCCCAAGTTGGCTCCTGAGATTCCTATGCTTTAGGAGGAGGTTCCAATACTACTATAGCTTCCGCTAGTAGCTTAGACCATTCTTATACGAGTCGCGCACGAGGAAGCGTGCATGGAAGGGCAGCCGCGATCGCGCTAGACAGGGCGGTGCTAGCGGGCAGCAGATCGCGACTGAGTGGGGGAGGGTAAAACAACGGGCAGGCTAGGAACATCCTAGCTCTTGATACCATGTCAGAATGATTGCTAGGAATGTCGACTAGGTCAAAGGGTGGGGTACAAGAGGAGTATCGAGCAAGTTTGTGTACTCGAAGCATAGCCCCTACATAGCCTAGATAGCTATAGGAATGTTTTGACACAGGAATGCAGTGCACTCAAGTTTCACTTATCGTAACAGATGCACTAAGTTGGGAAACGAGTACAAACTGTAGGTGAAGGCATGAGCGAACATGTATAGTGAAAACAAGCACACGGTTATGCGGTTCGTGCGAGCTAGTTAGTGCGATGCTGCATCGAGGTTCATGCTAGTCCCGAAGCGTAGGCTCACTCGGGCCAGGCCAACGGTGCATGGTTTAGCAAATGTAGCGCGAGAAGCCGGCGAAACACGTTAGCAGTAACGGGCAAAGAAACAGTTGGTCGTGTACGCGATGTTGAGATGTGCGGTAAGGAATACTGAAAAAAAAAAATCTTTACAGTTTCTCATCCTTGAAATAAAAACAAGAGAAAGAGAGTTAGCTAGCAAATTTGTTTGGGAAAACTTGCAGATCCTCATTCATTAGTACGCATTTTCAAACATGATGAGGCAACCAAGCAGTGGTAGACATGACGAGCCAACCATTAGACCACCTTCTTCAGCTTCCCGCAAATTGCGTGAAAGTTGTTAACATGCCCAATAAACACGTATTTGCCTAGCTCAGAAAACGGAACAGGTACATCACCCGGTGCCATCGGCCCCATACTCTCGAAGTACGTGTAGCTGTAGGTCTTGCTCTTGTCACGTGTGACGTTAACCCAACTTAGAGCGCCACCCAGTTCAGTAGGAGCACAGGAAGGCCCCCGTGTTGAATCCAGGATCTGTTCCTCCATTTTTTAGGTTCGAGATGGTGATATATGTTCTGACATTATTTGACGACGCTGAGAACCTGAGAACAGGGGCACGGAGAAAATCGGCGCACAGGTGGGAAAAAAAGTGGGTGGGGATGATGAGGGGCCCACCAGCACAGCAGGAAGTGAATTCTTAATCCTGAGTAGTACTTCTGTGGAACAAAAGCACCATCAGATAGAAAACGCATGGGTACTCACCTCACGGCCAGTTTGACATATTTCCCCGAGGCACCTTTGTCCCCTGTTCGTTTCCCATTTATCCTAGGGGGACGGAGTTTTGCCACGTATTTTTCTGGCAATGGGTAGGGAAGGGAAGGACGTGAAGTAAAAAGGGACTCCCTGGAATTATGCATCTTGCGGCAAGACTCCCAGTGATAAAAACGGGAAACTCGCCACGAACATGTAGGACAGGAATGACAAAAAACTCTTTGGAGGAGGCGGTTGGCGGTTCACCGATAGTACTTGTGGCGTTGCTAGTAAATACTAGAACCCTAAAGGCGCACTTCTTGCAGAGGCAACGCCAACGCGACTTACTGATTATCTTCCCCTTAAACACCGAGGGCTTGGCCTGAGCGCCAGACTGGGCGGCTGAAACGTCGCCGTCGTGTAGGATGAATGACGGAATTGATGCAGCCGCGGCAGCGGCAGTGAAGAACGCCGCACCTGGCGGACAGACAGCGCGCACGAGGGGACAAATTACTGTGGTGGAGGAAAGTCCCAACTTTTGGCGGGCCGCCGCTGACAGAAATTCAATTCCTACCACGGCATGGTTATGGCAGAAACGGAAAGGCCGCCAGCTACTAGTAGTGGCTGACTTCCCACGACAGAGGCGAGTACCTGGGATAGATCGACGAGGCACGACAAGGATCTATACCTGAGCCTGTCGGTAAGCTTCGAATGCTTGTGTCGGAGAATATGTAACTAGCAGTAGTAGTAAGGCAGGAGGTTGTGGTAGCAGTTCTTACCGAGGAGGAGGACGAAGAGAGGTGCTCGCTTCATGTTGGCACGAGAAGCACGAAACGTGAAATAAAAAAATCGGGTGCTCGACATGAAAGAAATATACTGCCACGAACTAGGAGGAGGACGAAGAAAACTTGGCACAATCCACCTGATGGTCGGCTATTTTTGAAAATGCTGCTCCGCCATCCAGTTTGACTGTACAAAGGTGCCAATACAGTCAGTACTAGGGCGAAATCGCGCGCATCGGCGGAAATCGCGTTTCTCTCAAAAGAATCGACCTAAATTGCTCCGACCTCGCCACGTGGGCGTTTTTCATAATTGGATGGACCGCGTTTGCCCCCGGCCTCCCAATCCGATTTTCCCGCGATAGGATCAGTTACCTACTTCAACTATATTCTTACCCCGTACTTCTGCTGAGTTGCCCCCGTACCTTTCTAGACCAGGCATTTTCATCAGGCAGTTCTCTCCTATATCGATTCCATCCTACTTAGCCTCGTAGTTCAGAAGACCATGAGATTTATTGGAGTGTTTGGTGGGGCAGGGAAAGGAGTGAGGCCATGTGGGACAAGTCTGGGAGGGGTTAGGCAAGGTAAACAGTCCTTTGAGTGAGGTAGGGAAGAGAGTGGAAAGAGTAAGGCAAGCTACAAGGTACTTTGGGTGAGGCAGGGAGGGGAGCTGAAGGGTTAGAAAAAGGTGACTCGTGGTTTGAGTGGGGCAGGGGAGAGGGGAATGAATGATGGGTGATGCAATGTGAGGAACGTTCTTCTTGAGACGCAACGTGAGGAATATTTTCTGTGATATTTGGTTTCACCGTCAGGCACATTGCGTAGGTGCCAGGTAGAATACATGTTGTCTGTTTCGCGAGGTGCGCACCGTCGACCACGTGCTGCCATTCCGCAGGTCAAACTTCGCCAATACCTTCTCGGCGAAGTTTCGCACACCTCCTCAGAGTTTCGCACACCTCTGCAAGTTTGGTCGATCTTTTGGACACCGCTCGGTTGAACAGCGTTCGCCGAGCAGCGCTCATCGACCCGAACTCTTCGACCAGAGTTCTTCGACCAGGATCGTCGACCAGCGCTCTTTGACGGGAGCTCTTCGCGCAGAGATCGTCGACCAGACGCAGAGCTCGTTGACCGGATTCTGTCGAGCACAGCCTGCTCGACCGCAACTTCCGTCGAACTGCAGAAGCCCATTTTGTCGACCAATCCGTCGCGAACTTCTCGTCGACAATGAGATCGGCTGCGCCCAAGCGAGGGCGGGGCCTTTCTTCCACAGACTATAGCATATAAGTTTGACAACATGCGTCGTTGTTTAGTCACGGTTCACATTTAAGCCAGTCTCATGAGTGTCCTCAGTTCGATGTGATTCTTGCGTTCACAGGCTGCTTTATATGGTTACACTAGGTTTTAGTAACTTGCCTGGCCGAAACACATATCATGTATAGTCTGGCCCCAGATAGTAGCGCATATGCGCTTATGATACACTCATTTTTTTAAGGGGGGTCTTGTAATTGAGTAACGGCCATAAGCGCCGGTGCTTATATAAAAAGAAATACAATTTAAACACACCAAAATCTATTTCAGTCTCGTAAATTCTAACGAATCGAAATCCTACAGGTTCCTGAATCAGAATCGCGCGAGGGCATTCTCTGACTGTGCACAGAGCTTTGGCACGTCACTTCACAGGCGTGACGGCTCATTCTGACTGGACGCGTGTCAAATGTTATATCTGCTACAGTTGGTTTAGGCTGTAGTGGGGTAGTTACTATGGGGTACAGTAAGTTTAGGGTTTCCTACTTGTACCCACCTCTTATCTAGTGCAAACAATCTTGTTCATTCTGACATGGTATTACGAGCCTAGGTTAGGAACCTAGGACCGCTTAGTCCTAAGGGCCCACCGTTCTGCTAGAAGTGCCCTCGAGCGCCCTACCACTTTCGCGCCCTCGTGCGCCTCTCTGCTAGTGCGTGTCAGATTTATATGACAGAGCTACTGTAGGCTATAGTGGGGTAGCACATATGGGGTACAGTTTTCTAGGGTTTGCATTTTTGTACCCAACCTTCCCTTAGTCATTTTCATTCCTCGTTTCTTCTCATGGTATCGAGCAGGTTCCCTAGTGGGAACGATTCCTAGGGCCCACCACCACGAATTTTTTTTTTCCTGCCCGGAGCGCGCTTCGCTCAGGCCCGAGTCGCGCCCTGGGTGCTCCCCCCCTACCGTCGCGCCCTCGCTAGGCCCCTCACGGCCCCGTCGCGTCGCCCTTAGCGGCCCCCCCTCACGGCTCATCGCGCCCCCCCTTACGGCCCTTCGTGCCGCCCTTACGGCCCGTCGCGCCCGTCGCGCCGCCCTTACGGCCCCTCGTGCCGCCCCTTACGGCCCCTCGCGCCGTCCCTTACGGCCCCTCGCGCGGCCCCTTACGCCCCTTACGGCCCCTCTCGCGGCCCCTCACGGCCCCCTACGGCTCGTCGCCGCCCTCCGCGGCCCCGCCACCTACCTGTGCGGCCCCGCCACCTACTAGCGGCCCCGCCACCTACCTGCGGCCCCGCCACCTACTAGCGGCCCCGCCACCTACCTGCGGCCCCGTCACCTACCTGCGGCCCCGCCACCTCCTAGCGGCCCCGCCACCTACCTGCGGCCCCGCCACCTACCAGCGGCCCCGCCACCTACCCGCGGCCCCGCCACCTACCTATGCTGGCCCCGCCACCTACCTGCGGCCCCGCCACCTACCAGCGGCCCCGCCACCTACCGGCGGCCCCGCCACCTACTAGCGGCCCCGCCACCTACCTGCGGCCCTGCCGCCTCCTCTCAGCGGCCTCGCCGCCTCCTCCCAGCGGCCCCGGACGCCGCCCTCTCAGCGGCTCCGCCGCGCCGCCAAGCAGCCGAGCCGCCCAGCCGCCGAGCCGCCCGGCAGCCGAGCCGCCCAGAAGCCGAGCCGCCGAGCCGCCCAGCAGCCGAGCCGCCGAGCCGCCCAGCAGCCGAGCCGCCGAGCCGCCCAGCAGCCGCGCCGCCGAGCCGCCCTGCAGCCGAGCCGCCGAGCCGCCCAGCAGCCGAGCCGCCGAGCCGCCCTGCAACCGAGCCACCCGAGCCGCCCTGTCCGGTAAGAGCAGCGCCTCTTTCACAGCACTGCCCTCACCCTACTGTTTGCGCTGCTAGTCTACTGCTGTCATGGCTACCCCTAGTGTCCTCGCTTTTGATGCTGAGGGTCGAGCCATTGACTTTGACGTCTGGATAGATGACCTGCAGCTTTTCTTACAGTGCGACAGAGCAGACGGCCTCTCCCTCTTTGACCTCACTTCTGGTGCCTCCCCTGCCCCCGCTGCTGATGCTGACGCCACTGTTCGCTCACAGTGGGCCACGCGCGATGCTGCTGCACGTCTTGCTGTGCGTCGCCACCTGCCTACCTCTGAGCGTGCACACTTTAGCCAGTACAAGAGTGCTCACACCTTGTACGACGCTGTAGTTGCGCGCTACTCCTCCCCTGCCACTGCTGCACTGAGCCGCCTCATGCTACCGTACCTCTTCCCTGACCTTGCTGCCTTTCCCACAGTCGCTGACCTCATTACGCACCTCCGCACTAGTGACACTCGCTACCGCGCTGCGCTTCCTGCTGAGTTCTGCGCCAAGAACCCCCCCCCCATGTACATCACCCTCTACTACATAGTCACCCGGCTCCCTGACTCCCTTCGCGTAGTCAGGGACCACTTCCTCTCAGTTTGCCCCACCACTCTCACCGTTGACCTCCTCGAGAAGTCCCTCCTAGCAGCAGAGAAGAGCATAGTCGCTGTAGGAGCCTCTCGTGGTGACCCTCGCACCCCCATCTTTGAGGGGTGTTCCCCCTCCCCTCTTTTGCCCTCTGCTGCTGCGGCCGACCTCGTTGGGCTTGAGTCGGTCGGTGCGGCGTCTACCCCTAGCGGGAGACGCCGCCCTGGCAAGGGCAAGGGGGGCAGGGGCACTGGAGGAGCTAGCGGGGGCGGTGGAGGCGGCGGTGGAGGCAGTGGAGGGGGTGGGGGTGGCGGTGGGGGTGGTGGTGGGGGTGGAGGTGTCGGTGGCGGCGGTGGAGGCGGAGGCGGCGGCGGCGGTGGCGGTGGGAGCGGAGGTAGCGGCGGTGGAGGAGGCGGCGGCGGAGGAGGTGGAGCTGGTCGGGGTGGCGCTGCGCAGAGGGTCGGCTCCGGTGGTGGTCAGTGCCAGCAGCAGCAACAGCAGCAGCAGCAGCGCACTCGTGACATCCCCCCCCCTCAGCAGCTCCGTGAGTGGTACGCTGCACGCCAGCGGGGTGGGGGTACTGGTCCGTGCACCTACGTCCTCCGCACCGGCGACCGCGCGGGTGACCAGTGCGGGGGGGCGCACTCCACCCAGCGCTGCTTTGGCCGCCTGACGGACGCTTGGCGTCACCAGTTCCCTGAGGCCACTGAGATCCCCCGCCGGGGTGAGCTGTCTAGGGCGGGTGTCGCTGTCTTTGACCTTGACTTTGATGCTATTCTTGCTGCTATGTATACTGTGACTATTAGTGATGAGGGTGACTGTTACCGGTGTTTTCCGCCCGACCCGGGCATTGAGACTGCTGCTCTAGGTACTGGTGAGGCTGCTGCTCTAGGTGCTAGCGAGGCTGCTGCTCTAGGTGCGTCTGCTCCCTCAGGTGCTGGTGAGTCTGCTCTCTCAGGTTCTGCGTCGGCTTCGGCCTCCCACACCTTCACCCTTGACTCGGGGGCTTCTCGCTCCTTCTTTCGAGACCGCACCACACTCACGCCGCTTGGCCGGCCAGTTGCGGTCTCTCTGGCAGACCCCTCTGGGGGTCCTGTCCTTGCTCACTTCTCCACTGTCCTCCCGTGTCCGGCGGCCCCCTCTGGCACCCTGTCTGGTCTTTACCTCCCCTCGTTCTCTACGAACTTGGTGAGTGGTGCTGACCTACAAGATGCGGGGGTTCACCAGTTCACTCCTGCGAGTCAGCGGGTGACCCACTGCACGGACGCTCGGACTGGCCGACACCTGGCCACGTTTACCCGTCGGCCGGGGTCGAGCCTGTACACCCTGACCACTGCGTCTCCTCCAGTCACTGCGTCTGGTCAGGTAGCTGCGTCGCGTCAGGTGTTTGCTGCAGCGTCCAGGTCTGGTCCTGAGTCTGCCCCCTGTTCGTGTCGCCTCCTGTCTCACGAGACTCTCCTCTGGCACCACCGCCTTGGTCACCCCTCCCTGCTTCGTCTCCGAGGCATGGCCTCCCGTGTCCTTGTCTTTGGTCTTCCACGGTCCCTCCCTCCCCTTCCTCCGGGGCCTGGCCCTACCTGCGTCCCCTGTGTCGAGGGGCGGCAGCGGGCTGCCCCTCACTCCTCCCAGTTTCCTCCGACAGAGGCCCCGCTGCAGACGCTTCACATGGACGTGTGGGGCCCGGCCCGCGTCCGTGGACAGGGTCACGAGCGCTACTTCCTGCTGGTGGTTGACGACTACTCGCGTTACACCACAGTCTTCCCCTTGCGCAGCAAGGGTGATGTGACTGAGGTGTTGATCGACTGGATCCGCGCAGCTCGTCTCCAGCTCAGGCAGAGCTTCGGCTCGGACTTTCCTGTTCTGCGTCTGCACTCTGACAGAGGTGGAGAGTTCTCCTCTGGCCTTCTGCGAGCCTACTGTCGTGCGCGAGGCATCCGCCAGACCTTCACGCTTCCGGACTCTCCACAGCAAAATGGGATTGCTGAGCGCCGCATTGGCATGGTCATGGACGTCGCCCGTACGTCCACGATGCATGCGGCTGCCCCCCATTTTCTGTGGCCGTTTGCGGTTCGGTACGCGGCGCATCAGATCAACCTTCACCCTAGGGTCTCCAGGCCGGAGACCTCCCCAGCTTTGCTGTGGACGGGGAAGGTTGGCGATGCGTCTGCGTTCCGTGTCTGGGGATCTCGGGCGTTTGTCCGCGACTTGTCTGCGGACAAGCTGTCCCCTCGTGCTGCTCCTTGCGTCTTCCTTGGCTTCCCCCCTGACGCGCCAGGGTGGCAGTTCTACCAACCCACCTCTCGCTGTGTTCTGTCCTCCCAGGACGTCACGTTTGACGAGTCGGTCCCCTACTACCGCCTCTTCCCCTACCGCACTCCGTCCCTCCCCCCACCACCGCTCTTCCTTGTGCCAGGTCCCCCCCCGGTAGACCCCCTCCCCCCTCAGGGTCCTGCCCCTTCAGGTGTGTCCCAGGTAGACGCAGTCGAGCCTGTTGAGGTTACTGGTGACTCTGGTGCTGCTGAGGGTGCTGAGCCTGGGGGTGCTGACGCTGGGGGTGCTGAGCGTGTGGGTGCGACGCCTGGGGGTGCTGAGCCTGAGGGTGCTACTACTGGGGGTGCTGAGCCTGGGGGTACTGAGCCTGGAGGTGCTACTACTGGGGGTGCTGAGCCTGGGGGTGCTGAGCCTGGGGGTGCTGAGCCTGGGGGTGCTACGCCTGGGGGTGCGGAGCCTGAGGGAGCTGGGCCTGCTTGTGTGGCGTCTGGCGGTGCTGAGCCTGGAGGTTCTCCGGGTGCTTCGTCTCGGCGGGAGCCACTCTCTCCACAGGAGCTGCGCGAGTGGTTTGCCCGGCGCTGGAGGCGTGCTGCTGGTGCTAGAGGTTCTTCGGCTACTGAGGGTACTGGTGCCGCGGGTCCCGGAGGTGCTCGTACTGGGAGTACTGGAGCTGCTGGGCCTACGGGTACGACTGGAGCTGGAGCTGCGGAGGGTGTTGACGCTGAGGCTACTGCTGTCGGTCCTGGAGGCGGTTCTGCTGGGGGTGCTACTGGTGCTGCTGGAGGTACTGGAGCTGGAGGTGCTGCTGGCGCTGGTGCTGCCGCTGGGGGTACTGGTGCTGTCCCTGCTGTGTCTGGAGTCGCCGCGCGGCCTCGGCCGTACTTCGTTCCGCTCCTTCAGCAGGTTCTTGGTCTCCCGCCTTCTACTGGTCCTCCTCCTCCTCCCTTAGAGTGTCCACAGCCTGTCCTGTCACAGTTATAGTTACAGCCGGCCTCCCCACTGCCCGCTCCTTCTCCCTACACTGGTCCTACTGGAGGTCTTGCTGAGCGTCGTGAGCCTGCGTCGCGTCCTGCGTCGCCTGTCCGTACTGCTCGCGCTAGTGGTCGTGGTTCGCGTCAGCGTCCTCCTCCTGTCCCTGGCACGCACCGGATGTCTCTGCGTCCGTCCACTGCTCCTCTGCGTGCCCCTTTGCCTTCTCCTCCTGAGTCCTCTCTTCCTGCTCTTCCCAACCCGGAGTCGGACTCTCTTCGTGCTGCCAGTCCTACTGTCACGCGTCTCCTTGCTACTGTCGTCACTGACCCTTCCTTTGCGTCCACTGCTGCGTCTGCCCTAGTTGCTGAGCTCGTCGACTTTGCTGCTTGCTGTCGTCTAGACTACGCTGCTTGTCTTGTCTCTGAGTCTGAGTCTGTCTGTCCTCCGTCCGTCGGGGGTGAGTGTGCCCTTGGCACGGACGTCCTTGAGGACAGGCAGGAGGAGTTCCAGTGTTTGGCTGCTGCTTCACCTCATCTCGTGTCCGTACTGCTTACCCTTGAGGGAGACCCGGATGCACTTGACATCCCGACTCCGCGCTCTTACGCGGAGGCGATAGAGGGTCCCTACTCCTCTCAGTGGCAGGCAGCTATGGACACAGAGATGGCTTCCTGGAAGTCCACAGGCACCTACGTTGACGAGGTTCCCCCGCCTGGGGCGAACATCGTCAGTGGCATGTGGATTTTCAGGGTGAAGCGGCCGCCGGGTTCGCCGCCTGTCTTCAAGGCGCGTTACGTGGCTCGTGGCTTCAGTCAGCGGCAGGGAGTTGACTACTTTCAGACCTTCTCTCCCACCCCGAAGATGACCACTCTTCGGGTACTGCTGCACATAGCTGCTCACCGCGACTACGAGCTGCACTCTCTTGACTTCAGCACTGCTTTCTTGCAGGGCAGCCTGCACGAGGAGATCTGGCTGCGTCGCCCACCTGGCTTCACTGGGTCTTTTCCTCCTGGCACCCAGTGGAGCCTCCGGCGGCCAGTCTACGGTCTCCGCCAGGCACCGCGTGAGTGGCACGACACACTGAGGACTACACTTGCGGCTCTTGGGTTTGCTCCCTCTACTGCCGACCCGTCGCTGTTTCTGCGCACCGACACTTCTTTGCCGCCGTTCTACATCCTCGTGTACGTCGACGACTTGGTCTTTGCCATAGCTGACACTGCTGGACTCGCCCACGTGAAGTCCGAGCTGCAGAAGAGACACACGTGCACAGACCTGGGTGAACTGCGCAGCTACCTTGGCTTGCAGATCACCCGGGACAGAGCACGCCGCACCATTACCCTGACTCAGTCACACATGGTGCAGCAGGTCCTTCAGCGCTTCGGCTTCACGTACTCCTCGCCTCAGGCCACTCCTCTGCCTACTCGCCACTCGCTCTCAGCTCTGCCTTCGGATGAGTCCGTAGAGTCGAGTGGCCCGTACCCAGAGCTTGTTGGCTGCCTCATGTACCTGATGACCTGCACACGACCTGACCTCGCATACCCTCTTAGCATTCTCGCACGCTATGTTGCTCCTGGGAGACACAGACCGGAGCACATGGCTGCAGCGAAGAGGGTGTTGCGTTACTTGTGCAGTACGTCGGGCATGGGGCTTGTGCTTGGAGGGCAGAGTCCAGTGGTCCTCACTGGGCACGCAGACGCTTCTTGGGCTGACGACCAGGCTACGCAGCGGTCGTCACAGGGTTACACCTTCAGCCTTGGTTCTGGCTCTGTTTCGTGGCGGGCTACCCGCTCGTCTTCTGTTCTCGGCTCCAGTTGTGAGGCTGAGATCTACGCCGGGGCCATGGCTGCACAGGAGCTTCGCTGGCTCACCTACCTGCTGACTGACCTCGGAGAGCCGCCTCGTTCTGCTCCAGTGCTGTACGTAGACAACAAGGCCATGCTGGCCTTGTGTCGAGAGCAGAGACTGGAGCACAGAACGAAGCACATTGCTCTCCGCTACTTCCTTGCTCGTGAGCTACAGCAGCGTGGTCAGCTGCGGCTTGCGTACGTGGCCTCTCAGGCCAACACTGCTGATATCTTCACCAAGGCTCTCAGGTCAGCGTTTCTGTACTCAGCTGGGCCTTGTGCCTACCTTGCCTCACTTGCTCACCCCTTGACCTTGTTTGTACTGTTGCATATATATATACACTTGCTCTTGCTTGTCTAGCCTTATATATATATGTAATCCTGCATGTGAACTGGCCTTGTGGCCTTGAACCTGTGCTCGGAATGTGTGGTGACTTTGTGATCCACCCTGAGCTTGCTTTGCTTTGCTTGACTGGTCTTGTGACCCCTTGTTCTCCCCCACTTTGCCTATGGGGGTGTGTCAGATTTATATGACAGAGCTACTGTAGGCTATAGTGGGGTAGCACATATGGGGTACAGTTTTCTAGGGTTTGCATTTTTGTACCCAACCTTCCCTTAGTCATTTTCATTCCTCGTTTCTTCTCAGTGCGCCCTCGCGCGCCTCTCCCTCTCACGCTGCCCGTGCGCAGCTCGCTAGCCGCCCGCGCGCGGCCCGTTTTTAGCGCGTGCAGCCCGCTAGCCGCCCGCGCGCGGCCTAGCGCGCGTAGGCCGTTAACCGCCCACGCACGACCAGCACCGCCCGCGCGCAGCCTGCGCCGTCCTCGTGCGGCCCCGCGCGCAGCCCGCGCGTCGCAGCTGCTTGCGCACCGGCCGCTGCAGCCAGCGCGTAGCTCGCTGCCCGCGCGCGACTGCAGCCCACGCGCAGCCGCGGCCCGTACGCAACAGCAGCCCACGCGCAGGCCCACCGTAGCGCCGCCCTGCCCGTCCGAGCCGCGCCGCATAGCCCTGTCCGAGCCGCGCCGCGCCGCCCTGCCCGAGCCGCGCCGAGCCGCCCTGCCCGAACCGTGCCGCGCCGCCCTGTCCGAGCCGCGCTGCCCTACTGCTACTGCTGTTCCGCCCGCTCCTACTGCTTCTGTTCCTACTGCTACTGCTGCTACTGCTACTGCTGCTACTGCTACTGCTGCCACTATGGCTAGTCCCACCGTCCTCTCTTTCGATGCTGAGGGCCGTCCGATTCAGTTTGATGCTTGGCTCGACGACCTCCACCTGTTCCTACAGATCACTGCCAAGGACGATGTCTCACTGTATGATCACGCGTCCGGAACCGCTCTAGCACTTGTAGAGACTGCTGACAGTACAGCTCGCTCCCAGTGGCAGACTCGTGACGCTCACGCTCGCCTAGCCATTTGCAGTCACCGGCCGTTAGATTAGCGCGCGCATTTTGGCCAGCACAAGACTGCTAAGGCACTGTACGATGCAGTAGTCGCGCGCTACTCCTCGCCTGCCTCTGCTACGATCGGCCGTCTCTCGCTGCCCTATCTCTTCCCCGATTTGGCCGCCTTTCCCACAGTCGCTGACCTCATTACACACCTCCGCACTAGTGACACTCGCTACCGAGCCGCCCTTCCTGCTGAGTTCCTCGCCAAGAATCCGCCCCCGATGTACCTCGTTCTCTACCACCTAGTCACCCGTCTCCCTGACTCTCTTCGCGCAGTCAGGGACCACTTTCTCGCCCTCTGCCCCACCGAGCTCACCGTTGACCTGCTCGAGAAGCATCTGCTTGCAGCTGAGGCTAGCATAGTTGCTGTAGGTGCCTCTTGTGGCGACCCCCGCACGCCCTTCTTTGACGGGTGTTCCCCTCCCCCCCTTCTCCCCTCGGTCGCCTCTGCTGCCGCTGTCGACTACCTTGGTGCTGAGGAAGTCGGGCGGGCGGCACGCTGGCGGTGATGCAGAGGGCAATGGCCGCCCACTGCTGGAGGGCTGCCACGTGTAGCGCTCTCATTGGCCGCCCACGGCCCCGACCTTCCACCCTGGCACAGCTGGTGCAGACGGTGAGATAGTGGCTTATACAAACAGAATTGCATTTACGGCGATACTGTGTAACGAGCAGATCTTAGTGTCTCCAAACCCACTTCTCTTGTCTTTCCGTTGCTCTCTTCGCTCCATTATACTCTCTGTGTGCATGCCAAGAGTCTTTTTCTGTCCCACCTTCTTCCATCTCTCAATCCTCCTCCTTCACCCCTCCCCTCCCTTGTCTGTCCTCCAGGGCTCGCACACAGTAGGCACAACTGATGCCGTTCTGAGTGGCTGTCTTGCTTCAGCAAGGCACTCTCATCTCAGTCACAGCTGTCAGAGCGCCAGGCCGCCCAGCGTCTGTCACATCTGCGCGCGCTCATCAGCCACGCCTCTGCCCTGCGTGGACCTGCGCCCAGAGATCAAGGTGAGCAGCGAACCTGCTGCTGTCGTCATGGAGAATGCTGATCAAGCGCTGCTGACTATTCACCTCTTGCTGCATTCACCTTATCTCCCTTCCCTGTCCCTCCTCTCCCTGCCACCCCGCGCCACTATCAGAGCCTGCGCCGCGCTGTGGCCCGCCTGGCATCGCGCCTCAAGGCTGATACCGCTGCAACTACTCCTCCTGCCACTCAATCGCCTCCTCCCACCACACCACCCACTGCATCGCTGCTCACCGCACCCTCTCCCGCACGCACAGCGACGCCCCTGGCTGTAGCAAAAACTGTAGCGCCGTCAGGCAAAGCAGCTGCGACAGCACGTTTGGGAATCGGCACCGCAGGTGCTGCCTCGGAACTGAAGGCGTCCGGGCTGAAAGGCTCTCGCAGTGCCAAGCGGAAGCTGGCAGCAGGCGGGGAAGGCAAGGCAGTGCGTGTGGGTAAGGGGAGAGCAGGAGCAGTGGCTGTTGGGGGTGCAGCAGAAGCGAGTGTGAGTGTTGCTCCCATGGCTGCATGCAGTGTGGCGACCAGTGGTACTGCCTCCGCTGCCACCGCTGTCGCTGCTGCTACCGCTGCCACAGTTGCCTCAGCTGGCGCTGGTGCCACGGCCGCAGCCACCAAGGGCAAGAGGAGCCCTCGCGCCCTGCACGCAGCGGCCCTGCAAGGAGGCAGCTGCATGGCCGTGCCTGCTTGTGCTACAACCTGCCCCCGTGGCCCGACTGTAACATACGAGCCTGCCCCCGCCTCCTGCATCGCCTCACCGCTTCTGCCTGCCTGCTCCTCCCTTCCTCAACCCACCGATCCATCCCACATGGCCTCTCGCCTTCTCTCCCCTTCACTCCCTGCCCCCCCGGCCACCTCCCCTGCTGCTGCTCCTCTGCCTGCACCGCTGGCATCGCCAGCTGCCTGCCCGCCTACCCCAGGGGGTGAGGCAGGGGCAGGCGTGAGAGTGAGTGGGAAGAGGAGCAGGTCCGTGAGGAAGAGGAGGAGAGAGGGAGGGGAGGGGAGTGGTGGGGGAGGCGGTGAGGTGAGGGCGGGAGACAGCAGCGATGGCGATGGCGATGGGGATGGGTGTGCTGGCAGTGCGGGAAGTGCTGGTGGGGTGCAGCGCAGCAAGGCAGCAGCAGAAGAACAAGCTGCTGTGCTGCTATCAGCTAAGTTAGCCGCCGTCGCTGCAGCAGCAGCAAGCACAGCAGGAAGCAATGGAGTAACCGCAACAGGATCCACACGAACAACCACAGCAAGCATACGAGCAACAGCAAGAGCGCCTCAAGATGATACACTCGCGAGCCGTGGAGACACATCACAGGTATCCTGCCCTGCCACCAAAGCTACCACCACAGCTATTACCACAGCTGCCACCACAGCTGCCGTCACAGCTGCCACCACAGCTACCACCACAGCTGCCACCACATCTGCCACCACAACTGCCACCACAGCTGCCACCACAGCTGCCACCACAGCTGCCACCACAGCTGCCACCATAGCTGCCACCACTGCTGCCACCACAGCTGCCGCCACAGCTACCACCGCAGCTGCCACCACAGGTGCCACCACAAGTGCCACCGCCGGTACCACTGCAGACCGCATCTCCAAACTCTCAACATTGCCCCTCAAGCAGCCCGCTCTCTCCTTCCCGGTCCTCAAGAAGCGGCGCAGCGACCGACCCAAGGCAGGTGCTGTCAGCACGGCCGAGCCACCTTGAGCTCTTGTTGCCACACACCCTCCTGCTCCTCCCAACGCACCTGCTCACTGCGCTGTTGGCTCCACTGCTGCAGCAGCTGCTGCTGGCACAGCAGCTGGCACTGCTGCCTGCTCTGTTGGTACCACTGTCCCCTCTACTGGTATGACTGCCAGCTCGACCGCCAAGGTTGCCAGCTCAGCAGCCAAGGTTGCTAGCTCAGCAGAAAAGGCTTGCTGCCTAGAAGGGAAGGGCGGTGAGGGTCAGAGGAGGAAAGGCAGGGGAGATAGCCAAGATAAGAGAAGTGGAGACAAGGTGCGGGCGATTGAGAGTGCCATGCCAGGCACACGCACAGCAGGCCAGGGGAAGATGAGCCCTCGGCCACATGAAAGCGCAACAGCAGGCCAGGGGAAGATGAGCCCTCGGCCACATGAAAGCGCAACAGCAGGCCAGGGGAAGATGAGCCCTCGGCCACATGAAAGCGCAACAGCAGGCCAGGGGAAGATGAGCCCTCGGCCACATGAAAGCGCAACAGCAGGCCAGGGGAAGATGAGCCCTCGGCCACATGAAAGCGCAACAGCAGGCCAGGGGAAGATGAGCCCTCGGCCACATGAAAGCGCAACAGCAGGCCAGGGGAAGATGAGCCCTCGGCCACATGAAAGCGCAACAGCAGGCCAGGGGAAGATGAGCCCTCGGCCACATGAAAGCGCAACAGCAGGCCAGGGGAAGATGAGCCCTCGGCCACATGAAAGCGCAACAGCAGGCCAGGGGAAGATGAGCCCTCGGCCACATGAAAGCGCAACAGCAGGCCAGGGGAAGATGAGCCCTCGGCCACATGAAAGCGCAACAGCAGGCCAGGGGAAGATGAGCCCTCGGCCACATGAAAGCGCAACAGCAGCGGCAGCAGAGGGTGTGACAGTTGGCAGTGCGTGGCAGCATGGCAGAGCGAGTGAGAGTGAGAGTTTGGGGCGAGAGGGTGCAGCAGGTGGTGCAGAAGGTGGGAGCAGGGGAGGCGGGGTGGTGGAGGGAGGGGCGGGTAGAGGAAGGCGGTCGGTGCGCAGCACAGCAGGCCGGCACCCTGGCTTCGATGGCTTCCTGCTGCTGCCCCGCATCCGATGATCCCAAGATGACGGCATGTTTGGCATGGAGTGCGTGGCGAGGCGCAGCGTGGCGTGCACACAGCGGTGCCAGAGTAGCATTCACAAGCAGATGTGTGATTGATAGTATGGCTACTGCAGGCCGTGCACATGCAGACTGACTAACCTTGTTACGGCGAGGCTGGAAGCACAGGATGGCTGAGCAGGCAGTGAAAGAAGGCTTCAAGCCACGCATGTGCAACGGAGGAGAGGGAGGCGGTGGTAGTGTCCTTGGCTGCTCGAAGGGAAAGTAATGTTGCTGGTGGAAGGGCTGCAGAAAGGGTTAAACTTAAACAGGTGCGATTGGTTGATGGTATAGGTGAGAGAGGCCAGCAACAGGAGGTGTGGGGATGGTGGATGTTGCTCATCTGCCTCTCTTGATGTAGGTGGTGGCACGCTCCAAGGTCATATTTTCTGACTGTTTGATTTTGCTAAAATCAGAAAGTGATTGTAACCAGGATCACCTCAGGAAGGTTCGCACGCAGAGAAGTGATGTTGGTGGGCCCTTGAACTCAATAGCAGAGTGAATGTAAAATGATTTGAGATAATAAACACGTGCAGTACAAGGAATATAATATGAGTACAGGGGAATTCGAAACGACCTAACTAGCCATGTACTCTAAGGGGTACATTCCCTTATTGCATCGAAATCCAACCGTGCGACTCCGGGTGGTTACGTAACTGTTCGGGCAGAATCCTCGCCACTGCTGCTGCCCAGGCCCTACGATATCAGGATTTTTTCCCTGAAATTCCTGATTTTCAGCCTAGTTTTGTGTACCTACACTGAATTTTCAGTGTTGAGATTTTTGTGACACTGATTTTTTCAGCCTTTACTTCATAGCTAACACTGATGTTTCAGACTTTTATCGAAGTGTACACTGAATGCACATTCCGAATCCTTCCCGTAAAACACCCAAGACAATAAGTCAACCAACATTTCCGCATCATAAAATCTTGTGTAAAAAATACCGATCGTCGACTCGATGAACTGGCTTAGTGGTTAGCGAAGTAGATACCGATTGATAAGGTTTCCGATTCGAATCCCTCTACCACCATGTTCTTAAAGGCTACTCTCTTGCACAATTGCATGATGTAATTGAAAATTCAGGCTCTTGTTTTCCGGAACCCTGAAAATTCAGGCTTTTTTTTTTAGGAACCCTGAAAATTCAGGCTTTTTTTCACAGGGACCCTGATGCATCAACGTCCCTAAAAGTGAATCTGAGGGCCTGCTGCTGCCTGATGCTATCTGCCCGACGGTCCAGATGCTCCTCGTAACCGTCTGTCCCTTCGACTTTCTTCTGGCTTTTCGTCTTCACTCTCGATAGTGCGTGCTTCGGCTTTACAACGGTGAGGAGTGCGCAACAGTGTTTTTCATTAACTACTATTCGTAACACCCCCCTTCACTCCTGGCCGTAGCGAGCATTGACCCGCTTGACTACCCCGCTGAGTTCGGAGCAGTGCTGGTACTGCTGACGCGACAGTCTCTTCGTGAGGAAGTCTACTGCCATGTCACCCGTTGGGCAGTATGTCAGGTCAACTTTGCCTTTGTCAACTTCGTCCTTGACGAAGAAGTACCGCAGTGCGATGTGCTTGGTGCGGTTGACGAAACCAGGTTTGTTCGCGATCCTAATCGCGCTCTGATTGTCGCAGTGCAGGCGAAAGTTCGTTGAGGCCGGAATTTTTGCTTCCTGCAGCAGTTCCTGAAGGTAGAGACCTTCACGAACAGCTGCTGTTGCTGCGATAAATTCAGCTTCCGCCGATGACAGGGCAACCAACTCCTGCTTCTGAGAGTTCCAGGAGATGGGGCCGCTGGGCTCGAGGCGGAAGAGGAACCCTGTCCTGGACCGTCGATTGTCAGGGTCAGCGGCGTGATCGGCATCCACGTAGCCGACGAGGCTGAAGGATGTGGTTGGGATGGTGGAATAACTGAGCCCGACATTGGGCGTGGAGATGAAGAATTGAAGGGCTCGCTGAAGATCTGAGAGATTCTCAGCCGTTGGTTTGCGTGAGTACTGAGCCAACTGGCTCGCAATGTAGGAGAGGTCGGGCCTGCAGGTAACAGATGCGAAAAGCAGGCATCCCAACTGCTGCTGGTAAGTGTGAAGCCCAGCAGGGGACAGGGCTTTGTTGTCAGGCTTGTGGTTGGGTCCTGGAGTGCGGTAAGGGGTGGAGAGTGGTGCAGGCGCAATGTTGAAGCGCTTGCTAAGCTCCTCCGCATACTTCGCTGCTGAGAGATGAATGGCTTCCGGCGAGTAGGTGATGTTGAGTCCGAGAAACTGCTTCACGTCATGATTGCAGGTGATGTCGACGCGCCCTGCGAGGCTTCTCTCAAATTGCTCGAGCAGTTCGTTGCTTGAGCCTGTGTAGAGAAGGTCGTCGACGTAGACCGTGAGGAGGATGTATTCGCCGCGGAAATCGCGGCGATACATTCCAGGATCGTGAGGCAGCTGCTTGAACCCGATTTCAAGCAGTATGTTGTGCAGGTACTGCTGCCAGAGTCTCGGTGCCTGTTTGATCCCATAGAGGGACTTGCGTAGCTGACAGACGCGTGGGTCTCCGTCGCCGTAAGTGTGTGGCTGTTCCACGTAGATCACGGCGTCCACTAATGCGTACAGGAACGCATTCTTCACATCGATCTGCCGGAGTGGTAGGTGTCGTGCGGCTGCGATGGCGAGGAGAATTCTGACGGACGTGTGACGGCTGACCGGTGCGAATGTCTGGTCAAAATCAATCCCGTGCCTTTGATCGTAGCCGCGCACCACCCAGTGTGCCTTGAATCGCTCAATCCTTCCGTCGGCTCCTGTCTTCACTCGGAAGACCCATTTGCCGGAGAGAATTCTTCTCCCCTTTATTGCTGCACGGTCGACGAGCACCCAGGTGTCGCGCGACTCGAGTGCCCGGATTTCCGCATCCATTGCTTCGCGCCACTCCTTGCTGTGTGTGCCTGTGAGAGCTTGCCGTGGGTTCTTAGGTTCGATGATGCGCGGAGCAGTGGAGATGGCAGCGTGTAGTCCGAGTAGCTGGAGACCGGTGACAGTGCTGTCGTGGCGATGTTGAGTGACGACTTCCTGCACGTCGTCATCATCGCTTTCTGGTTCAGGCGGTGCTGTGTCTCCGCCGCTTCTGCTTCCTCCTGCTGCGCCTCCTCCTGTTGTGCCTGTTCCTCCTTCACCTGAATCATCGTCATCGTCGTCGTCGTCGTCGCGGCGATCGCCCCTTGTGAACTCGCCTCTGGGATCCTGCTCCAGAATTGCTGCTGCTGCTTCGTCCTCAGGTGAGGCGTAGCTGTGGCCCTCGTTGGCGTAGACGCGGTTTGCATTCGTCTGCTCGTCGTCACGAAATTGTTGCAGAAACAGTCGCTCGTAGAAGATGACATCGCGCGCATTCTTGATTTTCTGGCTTAGGAGATCCAGGATGATCCACGCCTTGTGTTCGTGGCTGATACCGAGATGGATTCCCCAGCGCGCGCGGCTTTTGAACTTCCCGATGGTTGATGTTGGCGGTCGGTATTGAACCATGCAGCCCCAGACGCGGAGCATGGAGGTGTCCCCCTTTCTTCCCGTCCATTTCACGTGCGGCGATTAATTGCCAGTGATTGCGGTGGTTGACAGCAGGTTGTGCACCCGCACGGCGTGGTGCATCGCGTAGGTCCAGTAGATCGGCGGGAGCTTTGCCTGCCGCATTAGCGCCCGTACCTTCGTCATGAGGGTGCGATTCGTGCGCTCCGCTACGCCCTGCTGCTGGTGCGCGTAGGGGAGGGAGATGTGATGCTCGATCCCCTTTTGCGCGAGGTAATCCTGCAGTTCCTTGCTCCTGAACTCCGCCGCACCATCGGACTGCCAAATCTTCAATTTCTCCCCAGATTGCCGCTGCGCGTGCGCCAGCCACAGACGGAATGCTTCGTAGGCTCTGCTACGCGCTTCCACGTTTACGACCCACACGTGGCGCGTTCCGGCGTCGACGAAGGTGAGTGTGTAGAGTTCGTCGTTGATGCCGCAGTGTCCTACGTTGAGAAAGTCACTGTAAACCTTCTCAAGCTTGGCGTAGCGATTGGTTCCTGGCTCGAGTAGGGGGAAGGGCTGGTGACTCAGCGCAGCTTCGGGGCAGACAGTGCAGCTGCGCGGGTGAGTCCCTCCTCTCACTTCGGAGTCGTCAGGGCGCAACAGCGCGCCAGGTGCAAAGACGCCGTCTTCGATGCAATTCTTCAGGGTCACGCGCGAAGGGTGACCTAGGCGCTGATGCCAGATGGCGTCGTCGGCGCGGAATCCAGATGTGCGCATGTAGCGCTCCAGTGCGGCTGCGGGGTCTTCGTCAGGTGCCGGTGCAGGTGTAGGCGCTGTTCCCCCGTTCTCTTCTTCTTCCTCGTTCGCCGTTGTTAGCATGAGGGCGAGAAATTCTCTGTCGCGGATGATGGAGTAGGGGATGTTGGTTCCGGGGATCGTGCCAAGTACGAACGCCGGTTCGCGTGGTTCAGGGGCAGGTCCGTAGACAGTGCGTCGCGGGGTGAGTGGTTCACTTCCCCAGTCAATGGTGTCCCAGGGGTCACTACCTGAAGGGATGTCAGGCGGCGGTGGTCCTAACGCAGGGCGGCGCGGAGGTCGTCCGAGAGGAACAACGGGAGGCTCGACGTCGGCATGCGCATGTTCTTCTTCCTCTTCCCCCCTTTGATCCTCGCGGAAAGCTCCCCAGCCGCTCGTCTCGCCGCCTTGTGCGGCGCCCCATCCGCCGATGTATGCGCCTGTTGCTGCGCCCCATCCGCCGGTTGTGACGCCCCAGCCGCTGGTGTCGCTCGTTCCCCATCCGCCGGCGCTCCCCCACCCCCCTTCATTGGAGGCGCTTTCCTCGTCCTGCTCCCAGGCGAGCGTTCCGCGTGCCTCGGCGAGGCTCTTCCGCCCAAGCTCTTCGGCTTCTTGTTGCGCCAATGCCTCTTCTTCCGTGGGCGAGAGCCGTTTCTTGGAATCGCGCCGGTGAGAGTAGATCTCTGCCGCCTTTCGTTCGGTGTAGGGCCGGGGATTCCCATGCGCGTCGAAGGTGCCGACGCCAACGCCGCGGAGCATTCCTTGGAGATGCTGGGATGCGGGTCCGGGAAGAGGGTGTTCTGGTGTGCCGAATACGACCCGTGTAGCTGTTTCCAACTCCAGTTGGGAGAGAACCTCTTCAGGCGGTGCATCTCGCTCTGTTTCGCGAATGGCGGCAAGGCCATGGCCGGCGATCGCGCTCGTCGAAGACGTTGGTGTGTGGCAGTTCCTGCAGACGCCGTCGGGATCGGGGTCGTGCAGCGCGAGCTCGCGGGGGTGTGAGTGATGTGGCATCCAGGGGCGCCCATCAGGGTGCTTCCAATCGCGGCGATGAATGTGTTTGAAGCGCAGGGGGACGAGGTCAATCAATTCCTGCGAATCGCTGCTGCAGTCGGGAATGTCGAAGTCGAGAACGTATACGCCATTCTCGGCGCGCGTTCTTCAGATCTGCTTGCGCTTCTTGTTCGGCATCGTGAAGTGGAGCAGGATGTCGCGCGTCTCGGGGTCGGTGCTGAGGATGACTCCGCAATCCAGGAGTTGCGCCGCCGAGAGTAAATTAAAGCGCAGGTTCTGCACAATCAACACGTCGTTAAGTGTGATGTGCGTTCGGCTCCCTCGTGCCTTGAGCACCACGATACCTTGCGCGCTTGCGCGCAGCCGCGTGTTGTTCGCCACTGTGACGTAAGTGACGACGGGAGTGGGGACGGCGTTGGATATGTAACGCTCGGAGCCCACCATATGCTGCCCACAGCAGCTGTCCAGGTACCAGTTGTTGTAGCGCCTGTTGTCGTTTCGCGCGAGCAGCGCCAGTCGCGGAGTGACGATGTGTGGAGTGTCCACCTTCAGAAACTGTTCGCGCGCGATCCAGTCGATCGGTGCCGGCCGCATGTCAGGTACATGCGGAGGGCTCTCAAGCAGCGGGACTGGTAGATTCCAGTCCTGGTTGTCGTCGTCGATGTAGTCGTGATGCGTGCTGAATGGATTGTTGTTCGGAGATGCCTCGATTGGGTCGGGCGCCGGCTCAGGTGAGAGTGAGCGTGCGCGCGGGCGACGAGAGCCGCTCGTCATGGTTATGTTCCCCATGACGTTGCGGACGGGGGCAGCTTGTGGTGGCTGCTGCTGCTGCTGAGTTGTTGGATTCAGGTTGCGCGGTGGGGGTTGAGACCCCTGGGCGGGACGCGTGTCGTTTCTTGCGTCTTGTCGGCCGGACCAAGTGCTCGGATTGGTCTGGCGAGGGCGAGATCGATGCTTGCATCGATCCGCCAGGTGCCCGAAATTTCTGCAGATCTTGCAGTAGAGGCGCCGTGGTCGTCGCTCTTCCGTGTTGTCTGCGTAGAATGCGAGACGTTCTCTCTCTCGTCGTGGCGCTGGTCGCTGCTGGTCCATATCCCGTTGTTCGACGAGGAGGGCGGCGCAAAGGGCGGCCTCCGAGATGACCCCCTGCTGTCGGAGAAGCGCCTTGCAGGGCCGCCACTCTGGGCCGAGCCCTTGGAGCACGATGTTCACGAAGATCTCCTCAGAGATCGAGCTCCCCAATTTCGCGATTTGATCGCGTAGACTCCGACAGCGATTCAGGTAACTGTTGGCTTTCTCTCCTGGTGCCATCCTTGTTTCCAGTAACTCCTGGAGGAGGCGGCTCGACGACACTGAGTCCTTGGGTTGGTATACGCCATTCAGGTGGCGCCAGACGTTGAGGGCTGGAGCAGGGGAGGTCTTGTATGAGCGAATGCTCAATTGCTCCGTCGGCGACATGTTCCGCAGAAGAACCCCATACGCCATCAGGGACTCAATGTAGTACTTGGTTTTTGCGTCGTCAGTTTCTTCCGTAGGCCCCGAGTAGCTTCCGTCGAAATAATGATAAATCTGCGCGTTTTGCAGTAGCAGCTCCAGCTCAAAGCTCCAGGTATAGAAGTCTCTGCCGTCAAAGCACGCACTTGTCTTTATTTTTGATATGCTCAAAAACCTTGATTGCGCAGAGAGAATTGCTTCATCGCTGGGACAGGAAGACTTGGGGGTTGAGCCGTTCGTATCGAGAGAGAAGCCTTGCGGGGCAGAGTTCTGGCCGTTTGAGGCCGGTTGAGTGGGTTGGGAAGAGGTTCCCGCATCGCCATTCCGCAATGTCTGGAGCCCTTGCTCCAGGCTCGTGAGTCGCCGAAGCAGTTGTGCGAGGACGGCGGAAGGAATCGTCGTCGTTTCCTCGTTTGTTGCAGCCGGGTTGGGCTGCGCTTCAGCCGTCAGATTCGTCTGACCTCTAGATCCTCCGGCCATTCTTACACGTGATCGTGTGCCGGACGCCACTTTCCGAATGTCGCAGATTTCGGAGATGGCGGTGCGAAGGATTTTTGAGTCGCTCTCATACCATGCTAAAATCAGAAAGTGATTGTAACCAGGATCACCTCAGGAAGGTTCGCATGCAGAGAAGTGATGTTGGTGGGCCCTTGACCTCAATAGCAGAGTGAATGTAAAATGCTTTGAGATAATAAACACGTGCAGTACAAGGAATATAAATATGAGTACAGGGGAATTCGAAACGACCTAACTAGCCATGTACTCTAAGGGGTACATTCCCTTATTGCATCGAAATCCAACCGTGCGACTCCGAGTGGTTACGTAACTGTTCGGGCAGAATCCTCGCCACTGCTGCTGCCTGATGCTGTCTGCCCGACGGTCCAGATGCTCCTCGTAACCGTCTGTCCCTTCGCCTTTCTTCTGGCTTTTCGTCTTCACTCTCGATAGTGCGTGCTTCGGCTTTACTACGGTGAGGAGTGCGCAACAGTGTTTTTCATTAACTACTATTCGTAACAGATTTGACACTAACCCACTAATTTCTCCATGCACATAGTGAGTCATGACAGTACAAACCCTGGGGCTGCTTGTTCAGGCGGTGTGTGTGTGTGTGTGTGTGCGCTTACTATAAGTGACTATATTTACTAATGAATCATGAATAGGTTTGCTGTACCGTATGGCCCCGCCCCGGATATAAGCGCTGGCCTATGTTAGGCGCATGCCATTCTATCTCAAGAACTGCGCTTATGGCCGGAATTCAATAATAAGCGCACACTTGGGAACCCTTATTGACTACAGACTTCAATTTCTTGTCACCTATTTGACGTTGCAATTTAGCACACTCTTCTTTGACTAATCCTATTGAGGAGATAGCTGGAGTGTAAGCGCTAGACATTTGTTATCATTATTGACGTCTCCGCAACTCACGGGCCTACATTTGTACCACTCCTGCAATGATTGCGAGACTTTCCGCCCACCGCGTTTCTCGCCGCGCCTCATGTCTGGCACCAGCTTGCTTCGCGCTGGTAACCAAATATCGGTCACTTTCGCGCCTCCTGAAGTGCTAAGGACGTGTAACAAATGTCACACCGACCCTGTGAGCGATGTACAGGGCGTGCAGTAACTTCGTCAATTCGGGAATAGTTTCGTTTCTTTTTTCCGTCTTGTGTCTCCAGTCTCCTCGCCACGATCGATATCCCTCCGATTGCCGAGGTCAGATGGCGTCAAATGACGCATCGACCATGCGATTGGAGACGCAGCCCGCAGATGCCGCGCCACCTGTGATGGGCACGATCGATCGCCGTCGATTGTGACAATTGTGACGCGTCCTAGAATGAAGTTGGGCTGTGAATTCAACACTTAGGGCTAGCCCATGGCGTGAGTGACAAGGAACGACGGCAAACTTCCAGACACGCTCAGTGCCTATCACCAAGTAACGCGCTTCGACCAATCATCCCGTTTCCAGCGGCAGATTTCGCGTCGCGCCAATAGCCTCTAGCAACGAATAATCGCATCGACCGCACCCAACCTATAGTAAACCAGCCCCAGCTCGCGGCACTATTTAGCTCCGCACAATTCATTTGCGAGGCCACTCCATCTGCTTCCTTCGAATCCAATCCGGTGGTTGCTTACAATGGCCGTGCTTCGCGTTTTCTTACTGGTGCTCTCTGTGCTCATTGCCGCCGCGCATGTGGTCTCCGCTACAGCGCCGATATTCGAATCTGATCCTGCGCGGGATGTTGGCGTCTTGGCGGCGGACGACCTGTCCTCCCCAGTGGCAGTCAAAGATGCGTCCATCTTACCACTGATGCAGGAGATCCGACGGATGCTCAAGGGGAAGGCGGTCAAGGTGAAGATCGGGCCGAGTGAAATGAAAGCTATCGCTGAGGTTGGAAAGGAGCTTGCGAAGTATTCTAAGAAGGAATGGGATAGGATGGTGAAAGACAAAAAGAAGCAAGCGGAAAAGCTGGAGAAAGGGTGGGAGGATACCAAGAAGGCAGCGAATGAGGTGAAGCAGGGGTTTGAGAAGGTTGGGGAAGGTGCCAGGAAGGCAGCGGACGACGTGAAGCAAGGGTTCGAGAAGGCCACAAACTTCTTTGGAAATCTCGGACGCAAGTAGAGCAGGGCAGTGGTTGATAACCAAGGAAGGTATTGTTGCTGTTTGCATGTGCTCGGGGTGCTGTTTGGGGTTGGGTGGTTGACTTGTATGGGAACAATGTGTGCTTAGAAAGGGGGAAGGGTGGTAGTTCTTTCACGACTGAAAATAATTGGACTATATGGGCATTATGGAGCTCGGCTGCTTGAGAATCAAATCGCTTGGATCATAGCATAATAATCCAAGTTGGAATTATTCCGCCTTTATTTCACCTGCTTTAACAAGTTGTGATAGGATCAGTTACCTACTTCAACTATATTCTTACCCCGTACTGCTGCTGAGTTGCCCCCGTACCTTTCTAGACCAGGCATTTTCATCAGGCAGTTCTCTCCTATATCGATTCCATCCTACTTAGCCTCGTAGTTCAGAAGACCATGAGATTTATTGGAGTGTTTGGTGGGGCAGGGAAAGGAGTGAGGCCATGTGGGACAAGTCAGGGAGGGGTTAGGCAAGGTAAACAGTCCTTTGAGTGAGGTAGGGAAGAGAGTGGAAAGAGTAAGGCAAGCTACAAGGTACTTTGGGTGAGGCAGGGAGGGGAGCTGAAGGGTTAGAAAAAGGTGACTCGTGGTTTGAGTGGGGCAGGGGAGAGGGGAATGAATGATGGGTGATGCAATGTGAGGAACGTTCTTCTTGAGACGCAACGTGAGGAATATTTTCTGTGATATTTGGTTTCACCGTCAGGCACATTGCGTAGGTGCCAGGTAGAATACGTGTTGTCTGTTTCGCGAGGTGCGCACCGTCGACCACGTGCTGCCATTCCGCAGGTCAAACTTCGCCAATACCTTCTCGGCGAAGTTTCGCACACCTCCTCAGAGTTTCGCACACCTCTGCAAGTTTGGTCGATCTTTTGGACACCGCTCGGTTGAACAGCGTTCGCCGAGCAGCGCTCATCGACCCGAACTCTTCGACCAGAGTTCTTCGACCAGGATCGTCGACCAGCGCTCTTTGACGGGAGCTCTTCGCGCAGAGATCGTCGACCAGACGCAGAGCTCGTTGACCGGATTCTGTCGAGCACAGCCTGCTCGACCGCAACTTCCGTCGAACTGCAGAAGCCCATTTTGTCGACCAATCCGTCGCGAACTTCTCGTCGACAATGAGATCGGCTGCGCCCAAGCGAGGGCGGGGCCTTTCTCCCACAGACTATAGCATATAAGTTTGACAACATGCGTCGTTGTTTAGTCACGGTTCACATTTAAGCCAGTCTCATGAGTGTCCTCAGTTCGATGTGATTCTTGCGTTCACAGGCTGCTTCATATGGTTACACTAGGTTTTAGTATCTTGCCTGGCCGAAACACATATCATGTATAGTCTGGCCCCAGATAGTAGCGCATATGCGCTTATAATACACTCATTTTTTTAAGGGGGGTCTTGTAATTGAGTAACGGCCATAAGCGCCGGTGCTTATATAAAAAGAAATACAATTTAAACACACCAAAATCTATTTCAGTCTCGTAAATTCTAACGAATCGAAATCCTACAGGTTCCTGAATCAGAATCGCGCGAGGGCATTCTCTGACTGTGCACAGAGCTTTGGCACGTCACTTCACAGGCGTGACGGCTCATTCTGACTGGACGCGTGTCAAATGTTATATCTGCTACAGTTGGTTTAGGCTGTAGTGGGGTAGTTACTATGGGGTACAGTAAGTTTAGGGTTTCCTACTTGTACCCACCTCTTTCCTAGTGCAAACAATCTTGTTCATTCTGACATGGTATTACGAGCCTAGGTTAGGAACCTAGGACCGCTTAGTCCTAAGGGCCCACCGTTCTGCTAGAAGCGCCCTCGAGCGCCCTACCACTTTCGCGCCCTCGTGCGCCTCTCTGCTAGTGCGCCCTCGCGCGCCTCTATCTCTCACGCTGCCCGTGCGCAGCTCGCTAGCCGCCCGCGCGCGGCCCGTTTTTAGCGCGTGCAGCCCGCTAGCCGCCCGCGCGCGGCCCGTTTCTAGCGCGCGTAGGCCGTTAACCGCCCACGCACGACCAGCACCGCCCGCGCGCAGCCTGCGCCGTCCTCGTGCGGCCCCGCGCGCAGCCCGCGCGTCGCAGCTGCTTGCGCACCGGCCGCTGCAGCCAGCGCGTAGCTCGCTGCCCGCGCGCGACTGCAGCCCACGCGCAGCCGCGGCCCGTACGCAACAGCAGCCCACGCGCAGGCCCACCGTAGCGCCGCCCTGCCCGTCCGAGCCGCGCCGCATAGCCCTGTCCGAGCCGCGCCGCGCCGCCCTGCCCGAGCCGCGCCGAGCCGCCCTGCCCGAACCGTGCCGTGCCGCCCTGTCCGAGCCGCGCTGCCCTACTGCTACTGCTGTTCCGCCCGCTCCTACTGCTTCTGTTCCTACTGCTACTGCTGCTACTGCTACTGCTGCCACTATGGCTAGTCCCACCGTCCTCTCTTTCGATGCTGAGGGCCGTCCGATTCAGTTTGATGCTTGGCTCGACGACCTCCACCTGTTCCTACAGATCACTGCCAAGGACGATGTCTCAGTGTATGATCACGCGTCCGGAACCGCTCTAGCACTTGTAGAGACTGCTGACAGTACAGCTCGCTCCCAGTGGCAGACTCGTGACGCTCACGCTCGCCTAGCCATTTGCAGTCACCGGCCGTTAGATTAGCGCGCGCATTTTGGCCAGCACAAGACTGCTAAGGCACTGTACGATGCAGTAGTCGCGCGCTACTCCTCGCCTGCCTCTGCTACGATCGGCCGTCTCTCGCTGCCCTATCTCTTCCCCGATTTGGCCGCCTTTCCCACAGTCGCTGACCTCATTACACACCTCCGCACTAGTGACACTCGCTACCGAGCCGCCCTTCCTGTTGAGTTCCTCGCCAAGAATCCGCCCCCGATGTACCTCGTTCTCTACCACCTAGTCACCCGTCTCCCTGACTCTCTTCGCGCAGTCAGGGACCACTTTCTCGCCCTCTGCCCCACCGAGCTCACCGTTGACCTGCTCGAGAAGCATCTGCTTGCAGCTGAGGCTAGCATAGTTGCTGTAGGTGCCTCTTGTGGCGACCCCCGCACGCCCTTCTTTGACGGGTGTTCCCCTCCCCCCCTTCTCCCCTCGGTCGCCTCTGCTGCCGCTGTCGACTACCTTGGTGCTGAGGAAGTCGGGGCTGCGTCTGCTCCTAGTGGGAGGCGCAAGGGCGGCAGGGGCAAGGGGGGCAAGGGTGGTGGCGGTGACAGCGGGGGAGGTGGAGGTGGAGGTGGAGGCGGTGGGGGCGGTGGGGGTGGTGGCAGTGGTGGGGGTGGTGGCGGGGCTGGGGGGGTCAGTGGCAGCGGCGGGGGTGGTGGCGGCAGTGGTGGTGGAGGAGGTCGGGGTGGAGGCGGTGGTGGTGGCGGCAGTGGGCGTGGTGGCGGCGGCTAGGGTGGTGGTCGGGGTGGACCAGCGCAGCGTGGAGCTTCGGGTGGTGTCCAGCGGCAACAGCAGCGTCTCGGAGAGACCCCGTCGCCCCAGTAGCTTCGTGAGTGGTACTCTCAGCATGGGGGGTCTGGGGGTGGAGGTACCTGCACGTATGTCATCCGCACAGGTGACCGCGCTGGTCAGACGTGTGGGAGGTCCCACATGCCGCAGCACTGCTTCTCTCGTCTCGACGACGCCTGGCGTGCACAGTTCCCTGACGCCTCTGAGCTGCCCCGCTGGGCTGATCTGCTTAAAAAGAACATTGATATCTTTGCTCTTGACTTTGATGTTATCCTTGGAGCCATGTATGCATTGACTATTAGTATTGAGGGTGACTGTTACTTGTGTGTCCTGCCAGACCCAGGCATTGAGGCCAGTGAGGCTGCCGCTCTAGGTGCTAGTGCGTCTGCTGCCCCAGGTCCTGGTGAGGCTGCTGCTCTAGGTGCTGGTGTGTCTGCTGCTTCAGGTGCTCGTGAGTCTGCGCCTTCAGGTACTACGTCTACTGAGGCACTGCACACCTTCACACTGGACTCAGGTGCTTCCCGCTGTTTCTTTCGCGACCGCACTGCCCTAGCGCAGCTCCCTAGGCCTGTTGCTGTCTCCCTGGCTGACCCCTCCGGGGGTCCGGTCCTTGCGACCTCCACCACTGCCCTCCCTTGTCCAGCTGTCCCGTCCGGCACACTGTCGGGTCTTTACCTCCCCTCGTTCTCTACGAACTTGGTGGCGGGTTCCGCGCTCCAGGATGCGGGTGTTCACCAGTTCACCCCTGCCTACGAGCGTGTGACACACTGCACGTGTGCTCAGACGGGTCGTCACCTGGCTACCTTCACCCGGCAGCCGGGGTCGGACCTGTACACATTGACCACAGAGTCCCCTCAGGTAGCTGCGTCTGCGTCTGCGTCAGGTCAGTTGTCCGCCCCCTGCTCGTGTCGCACCCTGTCGCACCGGACGGTCCTCTGGCACCACCGCCTTGGTCACCCTTCGATGCAGCGCCTTCGTGGCATGCACTCCCGTTTCCTTGTCTCTGGTCTCCCCAGGTCACTGCCTCCCCTGCCACCGTCCCCTGCCTTCCCTGTGTCGAGGGGCGGCAGCGTGCCACCCCTCACTCCTCTGAGTTCCCCCCGACGGAGGCTCCTCTTCAGACCCTTCACATGGACGTGTGGGGCCTAGCCCGCGTCCATGGACAGGGCGGAGAGCGCTACTTCCTGCTGGTAGTTGACGACTACACGCGTTACACCACAGTCTTCCCCTTGCACACCAAGGGAGAGGTCCCTGATGTCTTGATCCCTTGGATCCGCGCTACCCGTCTCTAGCTGGAGAGGCGCTTTTGCACGGACCTTCCCGTCCTGCGACTGCACTCTGACAGAGGTGGTGAGTTTTCTTCCGGCCTCTTGAGAGCTTTCTGTCAGGGGGAGGGCATTGAGTAGAAGTTCACGCTTCCGGCCTCTCCGCAGCAGAATGGGGTTGCTGAGCGCCGCATTGGCTTGGTCATGGAGGTCGCTTGTACCTCCTTGATCCATGCGGCTGCCCCCCATTTTCTGTGGCCGTTTGCGGTCCGGTACGCCGCGCATCAGCTCAACCTCTGGCCCCGTGTCTCCGTTCCGAAGACCTCGCCGACACTGTGTTGGACGGGAGAGGTTGGCGATGCGTCTGTGTTCCGGATCTGGGGATCTCGTGCCTTTGTCCGGGATACGTCCGCGGACAAGCTCTGCTCCCGCGCCGTTCCTTGTGTCTTCCTGGGCTTTGTCCCTGACGCGCCTGGCTGGCAGTTTTACCACCCCACCTCGCGCTGTGTCTTCCCCTCTCAGGACGTCACGTTTGACGAGTCGGTCCCCTTCTACCGTCTCTTCCCCTACCGCACTGCCCCGCTCCCCCCTCGGCCGCTCTTCCTCACGCCAGGTGCTGCTTCGGTAGACCCCCTGCCTCCCCAGGGTCCTGCTCCCTCAGGTGTTTCCCAGGTAGACCCGGTCGAGCCTGTCGAGGTAGCTGTCGACTCTGGTCCTGCGCGAGGTACTGAGCCTAAGCGTGCTGAGCCTGGTGGTGCTGGGTCTGGGGGTACTGGGACTGGGGGTGCTAAGCCTGGGGGTGCGGAGACTGGGGGTGCTGAGCCTGGGGGTGCGGAGACTGGGGGTGCTGAGCCTGGGGGTGCTGTGTCTTGGGGTGCTGAGCCTGGAGGTCCTGAGCCTGGGGGTGCTGCGCCTGGGGGCGCTCTCTCTTCCCAGCAGCTGCGTGAGTGGTATTTTCGGTTCTGTTGCCAACGACGTGGTGTTGTGGGAGCTGGACGTGCTACTGGAGCTGGAGCTGAGGGTGCTGGGCCTACTGGAGTTGGTGTGGCTACTGACCCTGGGGTTGGCGCTGGAGGTGCTGGAGCTGCTAGGACTGGAGGTGCTATTGGAGCTGCTGGAGGTGCTACTTGTACTGGGGCTAGTGGTGCTGCAGGGGCTGGAGCTGGAGGCGCTGCCGCTCGTCCTACTGGAGGTGCTGGAGCCGACGGTGCGACTGGGGCTGATGCTCCTGGGGGTGCTGGAGTTGGCACTATTGGAGCTGCTGGTGGTGCTGCAGGAGTTGGAGCTGCCGCTGGGGGTTCTGGTGCTGTCTCTACTGGTTCTGGGGGCACTCCACGGCCGCGGCCGTACTTCGTTCCGCTCCTTCAGCAGGTTCTTGGTCAGCCGCCTGCTACTTGTCCTGCTCCCTCCTTAAAGTGTCCTCCGCCTGTCCGGTCGCAGTCACAGTTACAGCCTACCTCGCCACTCCTTGGTCCTTCTCCCTACACTGGTTCGACAGGAGGTCTTACAGAGCGTCGTGAGCTTGAGTCTCGTCCTGTGTCGCCGGAGTCTCGTCCTGAGTCGACTGTTCGTGCTGCTCGCACTGGTCATCGTGTCCCGCGTTAGCGTCCTCCTCCTGTCCCAGGCACGCACCAGATGACGCTTCGTGTCCCTCTGCCTTCTCCTCCTGCGTCCTCTCTTCCAGCCCTTGCTGACCCGGAGTCTGACTCTCTTCGTGCTGCTAGTCCTACTGTCACGCGTCTCCTGGCCACTGCTGTCACTGACCCTTCGAGAGTCCGCTGCTGCGTCTGCCTTAGTTGCTGAGCTTGTCGACTTTGCTGTTCACTGTCGTCTAGAATACGCTGCGAGTCTTGTTGCTGAGTCCGAGTCTGTCTGTCCTCCGTCCGTCGGGGGTGAGTGTGCTCTTGGCATGGACGTCCTTAAGGACACGCAGGAGGAGTTTGAGTGCTTTGCTGCTGCTGTACCTCATCTCGTGTCCATGCTGATTGCACCTAAGGGAGACCCGGATGCACCAGACATCCCGACCCCGCGCTCTTACGCTGAGGCGATCGCGGGTGAGTACTCCTCTCAGTGGCAGACAGCCATGGACGCAGAGATGGCATCCTGGAAGTCCACTGGCACTTACGTCGTCGAGGTTCCCCCTCCTGGGGCGAACATCGTCAGTGGCATGTGGATTCTCAAGGTGAAGCGGCCGCCAGGTTCTCCGCCTGTCTTCAAGGCTCGTTACGTTGCTCGAGGCTTCAAGGAGCGAGAGGTAGTAGACTTCTTCCAGACCTTCTCCCCCACCCCGAAGATGACCACTCTTCGGGTGCTACTGCACGTTGCCGCTCAGTGTGACTACGAGCTTGACTCTCTTGACTTCAGCACAGCGTTCTTACAGGGCAGCCTGCACGAGAAGATCTGGCTGCGCCGCCCTCCTGGCTTCACTGGGTCGTTCCCTCCTGGTACCCAGTGGAGCCTCCGGCGGCCGTTCTACGCGCCAGGCGCCACGTGAGTGGCACGACACACTGAGGACTACACTTGCGGCTCTTGGGTTCGCGCCTTCTACTGCTGACCCGTTGCTGTTTCTGCGCACCGACACTTCGCTGCCGCCGTTCTACATCCTCGTGTACGTCGACGACTTGGTCTTTGCCACTGCTGACACTGAGGCTCTCGCCCTAGTGAAGTCGGAACTGCAGAAGAGACACATGTGCACAGACCTGGGTGAACTGCGCAGCTACCTTGGCTTGCAGATCACCCGGGACAGAGCACGCCGCACCATCACACTGACTCAGTCACACATGGTGCAGCAGGTCCATCAGCGCTTCGGCTTCACCTGGTCCTCGGCACAGCCGACTCTTCTGGCTACAGGTCACTCGCTCTTAGCTCCACCTTCAGACGAGTCCGTAGAGCCGAGTGGTCGTTACCCAGAGCTAGTTGGCTGCCTCATGTACCTGATGACTTGCACTCGTCCTGACCTCGCGTACCCTCTTGGCCTTCTGGCTCGCTACGTGGCTCCTGGTCGGCACCGAAAGGTGCACATGGATGCTGCTAAGAGGGTACTGAGCTACTTGTGCAGTACATCAGGCATGGGGCTCATGCTAGGAGGGAGGAGCTCAGTTGTTCTCACTGGGCACTCAGACGCTTCTTGGGTTGACGACTAGGCTACACAGCGGTCGTCACAGGGTTACACCTTCAGCCTTGGCTCTGGTTCTGTTTCTTGGCGTTCTACACGGTCGTCTTCAATTCTCAGCTCCAGTTGTGAGGCTGAGATCTGCAGACGCCGTCGGGATCGGGGTCGGGATGTTGGTGTGTGGCAGTTCCTGCAGAAGCCGTCGGGATCGGGGTCGTGCAGCGCGAGCTCGCGGGGGTGTGAGTGATGTGGCATCCAGGGGCGCCCATCAGGGTGCTTCCAATCGCGGCGATGAATGTGTTCGAAGCGCAGGGGGACGAGGTCAATCAATTCCTGCGAATCGCTGCTGCAGTCGGGAATGTCGAAGTCGAGAACGTATACGCCGTTCTCGGCGCGCGCCCGTCCGATCTGCTTGCGCTTCTTGTTCGGCATCGTGAAGTGGAGCAGGATGTCGCGCGTCTCGGGGTCGGTGCTGAGGATGACTCCGCAATCCAGGAGTTGCGCCGCCGAGAGTAAATTAAAGCGCAGGCTCTGCACAATCAACACGTCGTTAAGTGTGATGTGCGTTCGGCTCCCTCGTGCCTTGAGCACCACGATACCTTGCGCGCTTGCGCGCAGCCGCGTGTTGTTCGCCACTGTGACGTAAGTGACGACGGGAGTGGGGACGGCGTTGGATATGTAACGCTCGGAGCCCACCATATGCTGCCCACAGCAGCTGTCCAGGTACCAGTTGTTGTAGCGCCTGTTGTCGTTTCGCGCGAGCAGCGCCAGTCGCGGAGTGACGATGTGTGGAGTGTCCACCTTCAGAAACTGTTCGCGCGCGATCCAGTCGATCGGTGCCGGCCGCATGTCAGGTACGTACGGAGGGCTCTCAAGCAGCGGGACTGGTAGATTCCAGTCCTGGTTGTCGTCGTCGCTGTAGTCGTGATGCGTGCTGAATGGATTGTTGTTCGGAGATGCCTCGATTGGGTCGGGCGCCGGCTCAGGTGAGAGTGAGCGTGCGCGCGGGCGACGAGAGCCGCTCGTCATGGTTATGTTCCCCATGACGTTGCGGACGGGGGCAGCTTGTGGTGCCTGCTGCTGCTGCTGAGTTGTTGGATTCAGGTTGCGCGGTGGGGGTTGAGACCCCTGGGCGGGACGCGTGTCGTTTCTTGCGTCTTGTCGGCCGGACCAAGTGCTCGGATTGGTCTGGCGAGGGCGAGATCGATGCTTGCATCGATCCGCCAGGTGCCCGAAATTTCTGCAGATCTTGCAGTAGAGGCGCCGTGGTCGTTGCTCTTCCGTGTTGTCTGCGTAGAATGCGAGACGTTCTCTCTCTCGTCGTGGCGCTGGTCGCTGCTGGTCCATATCCCGTTGTTCGACGAGGAGGGCGGCGCAAAGGGCGGCCTCCGAGATGACCCCCTGCTGTCGGAGAAGCGCCTTGCAGGGCCGCCACTCTGGGCCGAGCCCTTGGAGCACGATGTTCACGAAGATCTCCTCAGAGATCGAGCTCCCCAATTTCGCGATTTGATCGCGTAGACTCCGACAGCGATTCAGGTAACTGTTGGCTTTCTCTCCTGGTGCCATCCTTGTTTCCAGTAACTCCTGGAGGAGGCGGCTCGACGAAACTGAGTCCTTGGGTTGGTATACGCCATTCAGGTGGCGCCAGGCGTTGAGGGCTGGAGCAGGGGAGGTCTTGTATGAGAGAATGCTCAATTGCTCCGTCGGCGACATGTTCCGCAGAAGAACCCCATACGCCATCAGGGACTCGTTGTAGTACTTGGTTTTTGCGTCGTCAGTTTCTTCCGTAGGCCCCGAGTAGCTTCCGTCGAAATAATGATAAATCTGCGCGTTTTGCAGTAGCAGCTCCAGCTCAAAGCTCCAGGTATAGAAGTCTCTGCCGTCAAAGCACGCACTTGTCTTTATTTTTGATATGCTCAAAAACCTTGATTGCGCAGAGAGAATTGCTTCATCGCTGGGACAGGAAGACTTGGGGGTTGAGCCGTTCGTATCGAGAGAGAAGCCTTGCGGGGCAGAGTTCTGGCCGTTTGAGGCCGGTTGAGTGGGTTGGGAAGAGGTTCCCGGATCGCCATTCCGCAATGTCTGGAGCCCTTGCTCCAGGCTCGTGAGTCGCCGAAGCAGTTGTGCGAGGACGGCGAAGGTTGGGAAAGGTGCCAGGAAGGCAGCGGACGACGTGAAGCAAGGGTTCGAGAAGGCCACAAACTTCTTTGGAAATCTCGGACGCAAGTAGAGCAGGGCAGTGGTTGATAACCAAGGAAGGTATTGTTGCTGTTTGCATGTGCTCGGGGTGCTGTTTGGGGTTGGGTGGTTGACTTGTATGGGAACAATGTGTGCTTAGAAAGGGGGAAGGGTGGTAGTTCTTTCACGACTGAAAATAATTGGACTATATGGGCATTATGGAGCTCGGCTGCTTGAGAATCAAATCGCTTGGATCATAGCATAATAATCCAAGTTGGAATTTTCCGCCTTTATTTCACCTGCTTTAACAAGTTGTGATAGGATCAGTTACCTACTTCAACTATATTCTTACCCCGTACTGCTGCTGAGTTGCCCCCGTACCTTTCTAGACCAGGCATTTTCATCAGGCAGTTCTCTCCTATATCGATTCCATCCTACTTAGCCTCGTAGTTCAGAAGACCATAAGATTTATTGGAGTGTTTGGTGGGGCAGGGAAAGGAGTGAGGCCATGTGGGACAAGTCTGGGAGGGGTTAGGCAAGGTAAACAGTCCTTTGAGTGAGGTAGGGAAGAGAGTGGAAAGAGTAAGGCAAGCTACAAGGTACTTTGGGTGAGGCAGGGAGGGGAGCTGAAGGGTTAGAAAAAGGTGACTCGTGGTTTGAGTGGGGCAGGGGAGAGGGGAATGAATGATGGGTGATGCAATGTGAGGAACGTTCTTCTTGAGACGCAACGTGAGGAATATTTTCTGTGATATTTGGTTTCACCGTCAGGCACATTGCGTAGGTGCCAGGTAGAATACATGTTGTCTGTTTCGCGAGGTGCGCACCGTCGACCACGTGCTGCCATTCCGCAGGTCAAACTTCGCCAATACCTTCTCGGCGAAGTTTCGCACACCTCCTCAGAGTTTCGCACACCTCTGCAAGTTTGGTCGATCTTTTGGACACCGCTCGGTTGAACAGCGTTCGCCGAGCAGCGCTCATCGACCCGAACTCTTCGACCAGATTTCTTCGACCAGGATCGTCGACCAGCGCTCTTTGACGGGAGCTCTTCGCGCAGAGATCGTCGACCAGACGCAGAGCTCGTTGACCGGATTCTGTCGAGCACAGCCTGCTCGACCGCAACTTCCGTCGAACTGCAGAAGCCCATTTTGTCGACCAATCCGTCGCGAACTTCTCGTCGACAATGAGATCGGCTGCGCCCAAGCGAGGGCGGGGCCTTTCTTCCACAGACTATAGCATATAAGTTTGACAACATGCGTCGTTGTTTAGTCACGGTTCACATTTAAGCCAGTCTCATGAGTGTCCTCAGTTCGATGTGATTCTTGCGTTCACAGGCTGCTATATATGGTTACACTAGGTTTTAGTAACTTGCCTGGCCGAAACACATATCATGTATAGTCTGGCCCCAGATAGTAGCGCATATGCGCTTATGATACACTCATTTTTTTAAGGGGGGTCTTGTAATTGAGTAACGGCCATAAGCGCCGGTGCTTATATAAAAAGAAATACAATTTAAACACACCAAAATCTATTTCAATCTCGTAAATTCTAACGAATCGAAATCCTACAGGTTCCTGAATCAGAATCGCGCGAGGGCATTCTCTGACTGTGCACAGAGCTTTGGCACGTCACTTCACAGGCGTGACGGCTCATTCTGACTGGACGCGTGTCAAATGTTATATCTGCTACAGTTGGTTTAGGCTGTAGTGGGGTAGTTACTATGGGGTACAGTAAGTTTAGGGTTTCCTACTTGTACCCACCTCTTTCCTAGTGCAAACAATCTTGTTCATTCTGACATGGTATTACGAGCCTAGGTTAGGAACCTAGGACCGCTTAGTCATAAGGGCCCACCGTTCTGCTAGAAGCGCCCTCGAGCGCCCTACCACTTTCGCGCCCTCGTGTGCCTCTCTGCTAGTGCGCCCTCTCGCGCCTCGCTGCCCGTGCGCAGCTCGCTAGCCGCCCGCGCGCGGCCCGTTTTTAGCGCGTGCAGCCCGCTAGCCGCCCGCGCGCGGCCCGTTTCTAGCGCGCGTAGGCCGTTAACCGCCCACGCACGACCAGCACCGCCCGCGCGCAGCCTGCGCCGTCCTCGTGCGGCCCCGCGCGCAGCCCGCGCGTCGCAGCTGCTTGCGCACCGGCCGCTGCAGCCAGCGCCTAGCTCGCTGCCCGCGCGCGACTGCAGCCCACGCGCAGCCGCGGCCCGTACGCAACAGCAGCCCACGCGCAGGCCCACCGTAGCGCCGCCCTGCCCGTCCGAGCCGCGCCGCATAGCCCTGTCCGAGCCGTGCCGCGCCGCCCTGCCCGAGCCGCGCCGAGCCGCCCTGCCCGAACCGTGCCGCGCCGCCCTGTCCGAGCCGCGCTGCCCTACTGCTACTGCTGTTCCGCCCGCTCCTACTGCTTCTGTTCCTACTGCTACTGCTGCTACTGCTACTGCTGCCACTATGGCTAGTCCCACCGTCCTCTCTTTCGATGCTGAGGGCCGTCCGATTCAGTTTGATGCTTGGCTCGACGACCTCCACCTGTTCCTACAGATCACTGCCAAGGACGATGTCTCAGTGTATGATCACGCGTCCGGAACCGCTCTAGCACTTGTAGAGACTGCTGACAGTACAGCTCGCTCCCAGTGGCAGACTCGTGACGCTCACGCTCGCCTAGCCATTTGCAGTCACCGGCCGTTAGATTAGCGCGCGCATTTTGGCCAGCACAAGACTGCTAAGGCACTGTACGATGCAGTAGTCGCGCGCTACTCCTCGCCTGCCTCTGCTACGATCGGCCGTCTCTCGCTGCCCTATCTCTTCCCCGATTTGGCCGCCTTTCCCACAGTCGCTGACCTCATTACACACCTCCGCACTAGTGACACTCGCTACCGAGCCGCCCTTCCTGTTGAGTTCCTCGCCAAGAATCCGCCCCCGATGTACCTCGTTCTCTACCACCTAGTCACCCGTCTCCCTGACTCTCTTCGCGCAGTCAGGGACCACTTTCTCGCCCTCTGCCCCACCGAGCTCACCGTTGACCTGCTCGAGAAGCATCTGCTTGCAGCTGAGGCTAGCATAGTTGCTGTAGGTGCCTCTTGTGGCGACCCCCGCACGCCCTTCTTTGACGGGTGTTCCCCTCCCCCCCTTCTCCCCTCGGTCGCCTCTGCTGCCGCTGTCGACTACCTTGGTGCTGAGGAAGTCGGGGCCGCGTCTGCTCCTAGTGGGAGGCGCAAGGGCGGCAGGGGCAAGGGGGGCAAGGGTGGTGGCGGTGATAGCGGGGGAGGTGGAGGTGGAGGTGGAGGCGGTGGGGGCGGTGGGGGTGGTGGCGGTGGTGGGGGTGGTGGCGGGGCTGGGGGGGTCAGTGGCAGCGGCGGGGGTGGTGGCGGCAGTGGTGGTGGAGGAGGCCGGGGTGGAGGCGGTGGTGGTGGCGGCAGTGGGCGTGGTGGCGGCGGCTGGGGTGGTGGTCGGGGTGGACCAGCGCAGCGTGGAGCTTCGGGTGGTGTCCAGCGGCAGCAGCAGCGTCTCGGAGAGACCCCGTCGCCCCAGTAGCTTCGTGAGTGGTACTCTCAGCATGGGGGGTCTGGGGGTGGAGGTACCTGCTCGTATGTCATCCGCACAGGTGACCGCGCTGGTCAGACGTGTGGGAGGTCCCACATGCCGCAGCACTGCTTCTCCTGTCTCGACGACGCCTGGCGTGCACAGTTCCCTGACGCCTCTGAGCTGCCCCGCTGGGCTGATCTGCTTAAAAAGAACATTGATATCTTTGCTCTTGACTTTGATGTTATCCTTGGAGCCATGTATGCATTGGCTATTAGTATTGAGGGTGACTGTTACTTGTGTGTCCTGCCAGACCCAGGCATTGAGGCCAGTGAGGCTGCCGCTCTAGGTGCTAGTGCGTCTGCTGCCCCAGGTCCTGGTGAGGCTGCTGCTCTAGGTGCTGGTGTGTCTGCTGCTTCAGGTGCTCGTGAGTCTGCGCCTTCAGGTACTACGTCTACTGAGGCACTGCACACCTTCACACTGGACTCAGGTGCTTCCCGCTATTTCTTTCGCGACCGCACTGCCCTAGCGCAGCTCCCTAGGCCTGTTGCTGTCTCCCTGGCTGACCCCTCCAGGGGTCCGGTCCTTGCGACCTCCACCACTGCCCTCCCTTGTCCAGCTGTCCCGTCCGGCACACTGTCGGGTCTTTACCTCCCCTCGTTCTCTACGAACTTGGTGGCGGGTTCCGCGCTCCAGGACGCGGGTGTTCACCAGTTCACCCCTGCCTACGAGCGTGTGACACACTGCACGTGTGCTCAGACGGGTCGTCACCTGGCTACCTTCACCCGGCAGCCGGGGTCGGACCTGTACACATTGACCACAGAGTCCCCTCAGGTAGCTGCGTCTGCGTCTGCGTCAGGTCAGTTGTCCGCCCCCTACTCGTGTCGCACCCTGTCGCACCGGACGGTCCTCTGGCACCACCGCCTTGGTCACCCTTCGATGCAGCGCCTTCGTGGCATGCACTCCCGTTTCCTTGTCTCTGGTCTCCCCAGGTCACTGCCTCCCCTGCCACCATCCCCTGCCTTCCCTGTGTCGAGGGGCGGCAGCGTGCCACCCCTCACTCCTCTGAGTTCCCCCCGACGCAGGCTCCTCTTCAGACCCTTCACATGGACGTGTGGGGCCCAGCCCGCGTCCATGGACAGGGCGGAGAGCGCTACTTCCTGCTGGTAGTTGACGACTACACGCGTTACACCACAGTCTTCCCCTTGCACACCAAGGGAGAGGTCCCTGATGTCTTGATCCCTTGGATCCGCGCTACCCGTCTCTAGCTGGAGAGGCGCTTTCGCACGGACCTTCCCGTCCTGCGACTGCACTCTGACAGAGGTGGTGAGTTTTCTTCCGGCCTCTTGAGAGCTTTCTGTCAGGGGGAGGGCATTGAGTAGAAGTTCACGCTTCCGGCCTCTCCGCAGCAGAATGGGGTTGCTGAGCGCCGCATTGGCTTGGTCATGGAGGTCGCTTGTACCTCCTTGATCCATGCGGCTGCCCCCCATTTTCTGTGGCCGTTTGCGGTCCGGTACGCCGCGCATCAGCTCAACCTCTGGCCCCGTGTCTCCGTTCCGGAGACCTCGCCGACACTGTGTTGGATGGGAGAGGTTGGCGATGCGTCTGTGTTCCGGATCTGGGGATCTCGTGCCTTTGTCCGGGATACGTCCGCGGACAAGCTCTGCTCCCGCGCCGTTCCTTGTGTCTTCCTGGGCTTTGTCCCTGACGCGCCTGGCTGGCAGTTTTACCACCCCACCTCGCGCTGTGTCTTCCCCTCTCAGGACGTCACGTTTGACGAGTCGGTCCCCTTCTACCGTCTCTTCCCCTACCGCACTGCCCCGCTCCCCCCTCGGCCGCTCTTCCTCACGCCAGGTGCTGCTTCGGTAGACCCCCTGCCTCCCCAGGGTCCTGCTCCCTCAGGTGTTTCCCAGGTAGACCCGGTCGAGCCTGTCGAGGTAGCTGTCGACTCTGGTCCTGCGCGAGGTACTGAGCCTGAGCGTGCTGAGCCTGGTGGTGCTGGGTCTGGGGGTACTGGGACTGGGGGTGCTGAGCCTGGGGGTGCGGAGACTGGGGGTGCTGAGCCTGGGGGTGCGGAGACTGGGGGTGCTGAGCCTGGGGGTGCTGTGTCTTGGGGTGCTGAGCCTAGAGGTCCTGAGCCTGGGGGTGCTGCGCCTGGGGGCGCTCTCTCTTCCCAGCAGCTGCGTGAGTGGTACTCTCGGTTCTGTCGCCGCCGACGTGGTGTTGTGGGAGCTGGAGGTGCTACTGGAGCTGGAGCTGAGGGTGCTGGGCCTACTGGAGTTGGTGTGGCTGCTGACCCTGGGGTTGGCGCTGGAGGTGCTGGAGCTGCTAGGACTGGAGGTGCTATTGGAGCTGCTGGAGGTGCTACTTGTACTGGGGCTAGTGGTGCTGCAGGGGCTGGAGCTGGAGGCGCTGCCGCTCGTCCTACTGGAGGTGCTGGAGCCGACGGTGCGACTGGGGCTGATGCTCCTGGGGGTGCTGGAGTTGGCGCTATTGGAGCTGCTGGTGGTGCTGCAGGAGTTGGAGCTGCCGCTGGGGGTTCTGGTGCTGTCTCTACTGGTTCTGGGGGCACTCCATGGCCGCGGCCGTACTTCGTTCCGCTCCTTCAGCAGGTTCTTGGTCAGCCGCCTGCTACTTGTCCTGCTCCCTCCTTAAAGTGTCCTCCGCCTGTCCGGTCGCAGTCACAGTTACAGCCTACCTCGCCACTTCTTGGTCCTTCTCCCTACACTAGTCCGACAGGAGGTCTTACAGAGCGTCGTGAGCTTGAGTCTCGTCCTGTGTCGCCGGAGTCTCGTCCTGAGTCGACTGTTCGTGCTGCTCGCACTGGTCATCGTGTCCCGCGTCAGCGTCCTCCTCCTGTCCCAGGCACGCACCAGATGACGCTTCGTCCTTCCACTGCTCCACAGCGTGTCCCTCTACCTTCTCCTCTTGCGTCCTCTCTTCCTGCCCTTGCTGACCCGGAGTCTGACTCTCTTCGTGCTGCTAGTCCTACTGTCACGCGTCTCCTGGCCACTGCTGTCACTGACCCTTCGGGAGTCCGCTGCTGCGTCTGCCTTAGTTGCTGAGCTTGTCGACTTTGCTGTTCACTGTCGTCTAGACTACGCTGCGAGTCTTGTTGCTGAGTCTAAGTCCGTCTGTCCTCCGTCCGTCGGGGGTGAGTGTGCTCTTGGCACGGACGTCCTTGAGGACACGCAGGAGGAGTTTGAGTGCTTTGCTGCTGCTGTACCTCATCTCGTGTCCATGCTGATTGCACCTGAGGGAGACCCGGATGCACCAGACATCCCGACCCCGCGCTCTTACGCTGAGGCGATCGCGGGTGAGTACTCCTCTCAGTGGCAGACAGCCATGGACGCAGAGATGGCATCCTGGAAGTCCACTGGCACTTACGTCGTCGAGGTTCCCCCTCCTGGGGCGAACATCGTCAGTGGCATGTGGATTCTCAAGGTGAAGCGGCCGCCAGGTTCTCCGCCTGTCTTCAAGGCTCGTTACGTTGCTCGAGGCTTCAATCAGCGAGAGGGAGTAGACTTCTTCCAGACCTTCTCCCCCACCCCGAAGATGACCACTCTTCGGGTGCTACTGCACGTTGCCGCTCAGCGTGACTACGAGCTTCACTCTCTTGACTTCAGCACAGCGTACAGGGCAGCCTACACGAGAAGATCTGGCTGCGCCGCCCTCCTGGCTTCACTGGGTCGTTCCCTCCTGGTACCCAGTGGAGCCTCCGGCGGCCGTTCTACGCGCCAGGCGCCACGTGAGTGGCACGACACACTGAGGACTACACTTCCGGCTCTTGGGTTCGCGCCTTCTACTGCTGACCCGTTGCTGTTTCTGCGCACCGACACTTCGCTGCCGCCGTTCTACATCCTCGTGTACGTCGACGACTTGGTCTTTGCCACTGCTGACACTGAGGCTCTCGCCCTAGTGAAGTCGGAACTGCAGAAGAGACACATGTGCACAGACCTGGGTGAACTGCGCAGCTACCTTGGCTTGCAGATCACCCGGGACAGAGCACGCCGCACCATCACACTGACTCAGTCACACATGGTGCAGCAGGTCCTTCAGCGCTTCGGCTTCACCTGGTCCTCGGCACAGCCGACTCTTCTGGCTACAGGTCACTCGCTCTTAGCTCCACCTTCGGACGAGTCCGTAGAGCCGAGTGGTCGTTACCCAGAGCTAGTTGGCTGCCTCATGTACCTGATGACTTGCACTCGTCCTGACCTCACGTACCCTCTTGGCCTTCTGGCTCGCTACGTGGCTCCTGGTCGGCACCGAAAGGTGCACATGGATGCTTCTAAGAGGGTACTGAGCTACTTGTGCAGTACATCAGGCATGGGGCTCATGCTAGGAGGGAGGAGCTCAGTTGTTCTCACTGGGCACTCAGACGCTTCTTGGGTTGACGACTAGGCTACACAGCGGTCGTCACAGGGTTACACCTTCAGCCTTGGCTCTGGTTCTGTTTCTTGGCGTTCTACACGGTCGTCTTCAATTCTCAGCTCCAGTTGTGAGGCTGAGATCTGCAGACGCCGTCGGGATCGGGGTCGGGATGTTGGTGTGTGGCAGTTCCTGCAGAAGCCGTCGGGATCGGGGTCGTGCAGCGCGAGCTCGCGGGGGTGTGAGTGATGTGGCATCCAGGGGCGCCCATCAGGGTGCTTCCAATCGCGGCGATGAATGTGTTCGAAGCGCAGGGGGACGAGGTCAATCAATTCCTGCGAATCGCTGCTGCAGTCGGGAATGTCGAAGTCGAGAACGTATACGCCGTTCTCGGCGCGCGCCCGTCCGATCTGCTTGCGCTTCTTGTTCGGCATCGTGAAGTGGAGCAGGATGTCGCGCGTCTCGGGGTCGGTGTTGAGGATGACTCCGCAATCCAGGAGTTGCGCCGCCGAGAGTAAATTAAAGCGCAGGTTCTGCACAATCAACACGTCGTTAAGTGTGATGTGCGTTCGGCTCCCTCGTGCCTTGAGCACCACGATACCTTGCGCGCTTGCGCGCAGCCGCGTGTTGTTCGCCACTGTGACGTAAGTGACGACGGGAGTGGGGACGGCGTTGGATATGTAACGCTCGGAGCCCACCATATGCTGCCCACAACAGCTGTCCAGGTACCAGTTGTTGTAGCGCCTGTTGTCGTTTCGCGCGAGCAGCGCCAGTCGCGGAGTGACGATGTGTGGAGTGTCCACCTTCAGAAACTGTTCGCGCGCGATCCAGTCGATCGGTGCCGGCCGCATGTCAGGTACGTACGGAGGGCTCTCAAGCAGCGGGACTGGTAGATTCCAGTCCTGGTTGTCGTCGTCGCTGTAGTCGTGATGCGTGCTGAATGGATTGTTGTTCGGAGATGCCTCGATTGGGTCGGGCGCCGGCTCAGGTGAGAGTGAGCGTGCGCGCGGGCGACGAGAGCCGCTCGTCATGGTTATGTTCCCCATGACGTTGCGGACGGGGGCAGCTTGTGGTGCCTGCTGCTGCTGCTGAGTTGTTGGATTCAGGTTGCGCGGTGGGGGTTGAGACCCCTGGGCGGGACGCGTGTCGTTTCTTGCGTCTTGTCGGCCGGACCAAGTGCTCGGATTGGTCTGGCGAGGGCGAGATGGATGCTTGCATCGATCCGCCAGGTGCCCGAAATTTATGCAGATCTTGCAGTAGAGGCGCCGTGGTCGTCGCTCTTCCGTGTTGTCTGCGTAGAATGCGAGACGTTCTCTCTCTCGTCGTGGCGCTGGTCGCTGCTGGTCCATATCCCGTTGTTCGACGAGGAGGGCGGCGCAAAGGGCGGCCTCCGAGATGACCCCCTGCTGTCGGAGAAGCGCCTTGCAGGGCCGCCACTCTGGGCCGAGCCCTTGGAGCACGATGTTCACGAAGATCTCCTCAGAGATCGAGCTCCCCAATTTCGCGATTTGATCGCGTAGACTCCGACAGCGATTCAGGTAACTGTTGGCTTTCTCTCCTGGTGCCATCCTTGTTTCCAGTAACTCCTGGAGGAGGCGGCTCGACGAAACTGAGTCCTTGGGTTGGTATACGCCATTCAGGTGGCGCCAGGCGTTGAGGGCTGGAGCAGGGGAGGTCTTGTATGAGAGAATGCTCAATTGCTCCGTCGGCGACATGTTCCGCAGAAGAACCCCATACGCCATCAGGGACTCGTTGTAGTACTTGGTTTTTGCGTCGTCAGTTTCTTCCGTAGGCCCCGAGTAGCTTCCGTCGAAATAATGATAAATCTGCGCGTTTTGCAGTAGCAGCTCCAGCTCAAAGCTCCAGGTATAGAAGTCTCTGCCGTCAAAGCACGCACTTGTCTTTATTTTTGATATGCTCAAAAACCTTGATTGCGCAGAGAGAATTGCTTCATCGCTGGGACAGGAAGACTTGGGGGTTGAGCCGTTCGTATCGAGAGAGAAGCCTTGCGGGGCAGAGTTCTGGCCGTTTGAGGCCGGTTGAGTGGGTTGGGAAGAGGTTCCCGGATCGCCATTCCGCAATGTCTGGAGCCCTTGCTCCAGGCTCGTGAGTCGCCGAAGCAGTTGTGCGAGGACGGCGAAGGTTGGGAAAGGTGCCAGGAAGGCAGCGGACGACGTGAAGCAAGGGTTCGAGAAGGCCACAAACTTCTTTGGAAATCTCGGACGCAAGTAGAGCAGGGCAGTGGTTGATAACCAAGGAAGGTATTGTTGCTGTTTGCATGTGCTCGGGGTGCTGTTTGGGGTTGGGTGGTTGACTTGTATGGGAACAATGTGTGCTTAGAAAGGGGGAAGGGTGGTAGTTCTTTCACGACTGAAAATAATTGGACTATATGGGCATTATGGAGCTCGGCTGCTTGAGAATCAAATCGCTTGGATCATAGCATAATAATCCAAGTTGGAATTTTCCGCCTTTATTTCACCTGCTTTAACAAGTTGTGATAGGATCAGTTACCTACTTCAACTATATTCTTACCCCGTACTGCTGCTGAGTTGCCCCCGTACCTTTCTAGACCAGGCATTTTCATCAGGCAGTTCTCTCCTATATCGATTCCATCCTACTTAGCCTCGTAGTTCAGAAGACCATAAGATTTATTGGAGTGTTTGGTGGGGCAGGGAAAGGAGTGAGGCCATGTGGGACAAGTCTGGGAGGGGTTAGGCAAGGTAAACAGTCCTTTGAGTGAGGTAGGGAAGAGAGTGGAAAGAGTAAGGCAAGCTACAAGGTACTTTGGGTGAGGCAGGGAGGGGAGCTGAAGGGTTAGAAAAAGGTGACTCGTGGTTTGAGTGGGGCAGGGGAGAGGGGAATGAATGATGGGTGATGCAATGTGAGGAACGTTCTTCTTGAGACGCAACGTGAGGAATATTTTCTGTGATATTTGGTTTCACCGTCAGGCACATTGCGTAGGTGCCAGGTAGAATACGTGTTGTCTGTTTCGCGAGGTGCGCACCGTCGACCACGTGCTGCCATTCCGCAGGTCAAACTTCGCCAATACCTTCTCGGCGAAGTTTCGCACACCTCCTCAGAGTTTCGCACACCTCTGCAAGTTTGGTCGATCTTTTGGACACCGCTCGGTTGAACAGCGTTCGCCGAGCAGCGCTCATCGACCCGAACTCTTCGACCAGAGTTCTTCGACCAGGATCGTCGACCAGCGCTCTTTGACGGGAGCTCTTCGCGCAGAGATCGTCGACCAGACGCAGAGCTCGTTGACCGGATTCTGTCGAGCACAGCCTGCTCGACCGCAACTTCCGTCGAACTGCAGAAGCCCATTTTTTCGACCAATCCGTCGCGAACTTCTCGTCGACAATGAGATCGGCTGCGCCCAAGCGAGGGCGGGGCCTTTCTCCCACAGACTATAGCATATAAGTTTGACAACATGCGTCGTTGTTTAGTCACGGTTCACATTTAAGCCAGTCTCATGAGTGTCCTCAGTTCGATGTGATTCTTGCGTTCACAGGCTGCTTCATATGGTTACACTAGGTTTTAGTATCTTGCTTGGCCGAAACACATATCATGTATAGTCTGGCCCCAGATAGTAGCGCATATGCGCTTATAATACACTCATTTTTTTAAGGGGGGTCTTGTAATTGAGTAACGGCCATAAGCGCCGGTGCTTATATAAAAAGAAATACAATTTAAACACACCAAAATCTATTTCAGTCTCGTAAATTCTAACGAATCGAAATCCTACAGGTTCCTGAATCAGAATCGCGCGAGGGCATTCTCTGACTGTGCACAGAGCTTTGGCACGTCACTTCACAGGCGTGACGGCTCATTCTGACTGGACGCGTGTCAAATGTTATATATGCTACAGTTGGTTTAGGCTGTAGTGGGGTAGTTACTATGGGGTACAGTAAGTTTAGGGTTTCCTACTTGTACCCACCTCTTTCCTAGTGCAAACAATCTTGTTCATTCTGACATGGTATTACGAGCCTAGGTTAGGAACCTAGGACCGCTTAGTCCTAAGGGCCCACCGTTCTGCTAGAAGCGCCCTCGAGCGCCTCTCTGCTAGTGCGCCCTCGCGCGCCTCTCTCTCTCACGCTGCCCGTGCGCAGCTCGCTAGCCGCCCGCGCGCGGCCCGTTTTTAGCGCGTGCAGCCCGCTAGCAGCCCGCGCGCGGCCCGTTTCTAGCGCGCGTAGGCCGTTAACCGCCCACGCACGACCAGCACCGCCCGCGCGCAGCCTGCGCCGTCCTCGTGCGGCCCCGCGCGCAGCCCGCGCGTCGCAGCTGCTTGCGCACCGGCCGCTGCAGCCAGCGCGTAGCTCGCTGCCCGCGCGCGACTGCAGCCTACGCGCAGCCGCGGCCCGTACGCAACAGCAGCCCACGCGCAGGCCCACCGTAGCGCCGCCCTGCCCGTCCGAGCCGCGCCGCATAGCCCTGTCCGAGCCGCGCCGCGCCGCCCTGCCCGAGCCGCGCCGAGCCGCCCTGCCCGAACCGTGCCGTGCCGCCCTGTCCGAGCCGCGCTGCCCTACTGCTACTGCTGTTCCGCCCGCTCCTACTGCTTCTGTTCCTACTGCTACTGCTGCTACTGCTACTGCTGCCACTATGGCTAGTCCCACCGTCCTCTCTTTCGATGCTGAGGGCCGTCCGATTCAGTTTGATGCTTGGCTCGACGACCTCCACCTGTTCCTACAGATCACTGCCAAGGACGATGTCTCACTGTATGATCACGCGTCCGGAACCGCTCTAGCACTTGTAGAGACTGCTGACAGTACAGCTCGCTCCCAGTGGCAGACTCGTGACGCTCACGCTCGCCTAGCCATTTGCAGTCACCGGCCGTTAGATTAGCGCGCGCATTTTGGCCAGCACAAGACTGCTAAGGCACTGTACGATGCAGTAGTCGTGCGCTACTCCTCGCCTGCCTCTGCTACGATCGGCCGTCTCTCGCTGCCCTATCTCTTCCCCGATTTGGCCGCCTTTCCCACAGTCGCTGACCTCATTACACACCTCCGCACTAGTGACACTCGCTACCGAGCCGCCCTTCCTGCTGAGTTCCTTGCCAAGAATCCGCCCCCGATGTACCTCGTTCTCTACCACCTAGTCACCCGTCTCCCTGACTCTCTTCGCGCAGTCAGGGACCACTTTCTCGCCCTCTGCCCCACCGAGCTCACCGTTGACCTGCTCGAGAAGCATCTGCTTGCAGCTGAGGCTAGCATAGTTGCTGTAGGTGCCTCTTGTGGCGACCCCCGCACGCCCTTCTTTGACGGGTGTTCCCCTCCCCCCCTTCTCCCCTCGGTCGCCTCTTGTGCCGCTGTCGACTACCTTGGTGCTGAGGAAGTCGGGGCTGCGTCTGCTCCTAGTGGGAGGCGCAAGGGCGGCAGGGGCAAGGGGGGCAAGGGTGGTGGCGGTGACAGCGGGGGAGGTGGAGGTGGAGGTGGAGGCGGTGGGGGCGGTGGGGGTGGTGGCGGTGGTGGGGGTGGTGGCGGGGCTGGGGGGGTCAGTGGCAGCGGCGGGGGTGGTGGCGGCAGTGGTGGTGGAGGAGGCCGGGGTGGAGGCGGTGGTGGTGGCGGCAGTGGGCGTGGTGGCGGCGGCTGGGGTGGTGGTCAGGGTGGACCAGCGCAGCGTGGAGCTTCGGGTGGTGTCCAGCGGCAGCAGCAGCGTCTCGGAGAGACCCCGTCGCCCCAGTAGCTTCGTGAGTGGTACTCTCAGCATGGGGGGTCTGGGGGTGGAGGTACCTGCACGTATGTCATCCGCACAGGTGACCGCGCTGGTCAGACGTGTGGGAGGTCCCACATGCCGCAGCACTGCTTCTCCCGTCTCGACGACGCCTGGCGTGCACAGTTCCCTGACGCCTCTGAGCTGCCCCGCTGGGCTGATCTGCTTAAAAAGAACATTGATATCTTTGCTCTTGACTTTGATGTTATCCTTGGAGCCATGTATGCATTGACTATTAGTATTGAGGGTGACTGTTACTTGTGTGTCCTGCCAGACCCAGGCATTGAGGCCAGTGAGGCTGCCGCTCTAGGTGCTAGTGCGTCTGCTGCCCCAGGTCCTGGTGAGGCTGCTGCTCTAGGTGCTGGTGTGTCTGCTGCTTCAGGTGCTCGTGAGTCTGCGCCTTCAGGTACTACGTCTACTGAGGCACTGCACACCTTCACACTGGACTCAGGTGCTTCCCGCTGTTTCTTTCGCGACCGCACTGCCCTAGCGCAGCTCCCTAGGCCTGTTGCTGTCTCCCTGGCTGACCCCTCCGGGGGTCCGGTCCTTGCGACCTCCACCACTGCCCTCCCTTGTCCAGCTGTCCCGTCCGGCACACTGTCGGGTCTTTACCTCCCCTCGTTCTCTACGAACTTGGTGGCGGGTTCCGCGCTCCAGGATGCGGGTGTTCACCAGTTCACCCCTGCCTACGAGCGTGTGACACACTGCACGTGTGCTCAGACGGGTCGTCACCTGGCTACCTTCACCCGGCAGCCGGGGTCGGACCTGTACACATTGACCACAGAGTCCCCTCAGGTAGCTGCGTCTGCGTCTGCGTCAGGTCAGTTGTCCGCCCCCTGCTCGTGTCGCACCCTGTCGCACCGGACGGTCCTCTGGCACCACCGCCTTGGTCACCCTTCGATGCAGCGCCTTCGTGGCATGCACTCCCGTTTCCTTGTCTCTGGTCTCCCCAGGTCACTGCCTCCCCTGCCACCGTCCCCTGCCTTCCCTGTGTCGAGGGGCGGCAGCGTGCCACCCCTCACTCCTCTGAGTTCCCCCCGACGGAGGCTCCTCTTCAGACCCTTCACATGGACGTGTGGGGCCCAGCCCGCGTCCATGGACAGGGCGGAGAGCGCTACTTCCTGCTGGTAGTTGATGACTACACGCGTTATACCACAGTCTTCCCCTTGCACACCAAGGGAGAGGTCCTTGATGTCTGTTATAGTCACAATAGGCTTGAATGTGCCTAAAACGAAAGATAGAGAGCACAGACGGATTTCTGCACAGCGGCTTCAAACGTTGATAGCGTTCTGCTCACAGCTGCAAATGACTTGATTCAAATTGGATCTGGAGCGTCTTCACGTCGTCTACAATTATCAATTTAGATTGCACGATTTTTTAAAGAATTGACGACACAGCGTCGGTTTGAACGAACGGTACTATGGCAGCCACTATAGTCTTAGAACACAAGATAGGAAGAGTTACGAGTTGGGAATGACTCCCAGCTCCTACAAACCCCAAGAGCCGAGGTACAGTGATGTGGAACAGTGCCACACTGTCCCCAACCACGAAGGGTCTCGAAACTACCCTTCACTAGGGCCTACACCAAGTGAAATGTTACACTACACAAAGTAATGTAACTATCTTCAATATCTTGAGGTGTACCCTTTTGGCGAGCTTCGAAATCACTTGAGGCTTGACACCAAGGCTCGGGCTCTTCATCACAAACTCATCCTTGAGTTCTTGATGGGTCTGCTGCACACACCTGCGACACGCCGAACGTTCGACACAGGACAAAATAGAAACCGCGCACGACAAAATAGAAACCGCGCGCGAGACACAAACGACCGCGTAACACGCGTCTAGCGATAACTCGCTATTGACTCGACACACACACTCGACATCATGACTCAACATTCACACACAATTATAAGCATGAAATATATATTATCCCATGCCCTCATACCATTCCATACACACACACATTCACGCACACGGACAACAAGCCGAGTGCAAACCGTAGGGTTGCACCAACAATGTCTTGATCCCTTGGATCCGCGCTACCCGTCTCTAGCTGGAGAGGCGCTTTCGCACGGACCTTCCCGTCCTGCGACTACACTCTGACAGAGGTGGTGAGTTTTCTTCCGGCCTCTTGAGAGCTTTCTGTCAGGGGGAGGGCATTGAGTAGAAGTTCACGCTTCCGGCCTCTCCGCAGCAGAATGGGGTTGCTGAGCGCCGCATTGGCTTGGTCATGGAGGTCGCTTGTACCTCCTTGATCCATGCGGCTGCCCCCCATTTTCTGTGGCCGTTTGCGGTCCGGTACGCCGCGCATCAGCTCAACCTCTGGCCCCGTGTCTCCGTTCCGGAGACCTCGCCGACACTGTGTTGGACGGGAGAGGTTGGCGATGCGTCTGTGTTCCGGATCTGGGGATCTCGTGCCTTTGTCCGGGATACGTCCGCGGACAAGCTCTGCTCCCGCGCCGTTCCTTGTGTCTTCCTGGCTGGCAGTTTTACCACCCCACCTCGCGCTGTGTCTTCCCCTCTCAGGACGTCACGTTTGACGAGTCGGTCCCCTTCTACCGTCTCTTCCCCTACCGCACTGCCCCGCTCCCCCCTCGGCCGCTCTTCCTCACGCCAGGTGCTGCTTCGGTAGACCCCCTGCCTCCCCAGGGTCCTGCTCCCTCAGGTGTTTCCCAGGTAGACCCGGTCGAGCCTGTCGAGGTAGCTGTCGACTCTGGTCCTGCGCGAGGTACTGAGCCTGAGCGTGCTGAGCCTGGTGGTGCTGGGTCTGGGGGTACTGGGACTGGGGGTGCTGAGCCTGGGGGTGCGGAGACTGGGGGTGCTGAGCCTGGGGGTGCGGAGACTGGGGGTGCTGAGCCTGGGGGTGCTGTGTCTTGGGGTGCTGAGCTTGGAGGTCCTGAGCCTGGGGGTGCTGTGCCTGGGGGCGCTCTCTCTTCCCAGCAGCTGCGTAAGTGGTACTCTCGGTTCTGTCGCCACCGACGTGGTGTTGTGGGAGCTGGAGGTGCTACTGGAGCTGGAGCTGAGGGTGCTGGGCCTACTGGAGTTGGTGTGGCTGCTGACCCTGGGGTTGGCGCTGGAGGTGCTGGAGCTGCTAGGACTGGAGGTGCTATTGGAGCTGCTGGAGGTGCTACTTGTACTGGGGCTAGTGGTGCTGCAGGGGCTGGAGCTGGAGGCGCTGCCGCTCGTCCTACTGGAGGTGCTGGAGCCGACGGTGCGACTGGGGCTGATGCTCCTGGGGGTGCTGGAGTTGGCGCTATTGGAGCTGCTGGTGGTGCTGCAGGAGTTGGAGCTGCCGCTGGGGGTTCTGGTGCTGTCTCTACTGGTTCCGGGGGCACTCCACGGCCGCGGCCGTACTTCGTTCCGCTCCTTCAGCAGGTTCTTGGTCAGCCGCCTGCTACTTGTCCTGCTCCCTCCTTAAAGTGTCCTCCGCCTGTCCGGTCGCAGTCACAGTTACAGCCTACCTCGCCACTCCCTGGTCCTTCTCCCTACACTGGTCCGACAGGAGGTCTTACAGAGCGTCGTGAGCTTGAGTCTCGTCCTGTGTCGCCGGAGTCTCGTCCTGAGTCGACTGCTCGTGCTGCTCGCACTGGTCATCGTGTCCCGCGTCAGCGTCCTCCTCCTGTCCCAGGCACGCACCAGATGACGCTTCGTCCTTCCATTGCTCCACAACGTGTCCCTCTGCCTTCTCCTCCCGCGTCCTCTCTTCCTGCCCTTGCTGACCCGGAGTCTGACTCTCTTCGTGCTGCTAGTCCTACTGTCACGCGTCTCCTGGCCACTGCTGTCACTGACCCTTCGGGAGTCCGCTGCTGCGTCTGCCTTAGTTGCTAAGCTTGTCGACTTTGCTGTTCACTGTCGTCTAGACTACGCTGCGAGTCTTGTTGCTAAGTCTGAGTCTGTCTGTCCTCCGTCCGTCGGGGGTGAGTGTGCTCTTGGCATGGACGTCCTTGAGGACACGCAGGAGGAGTTTGAGTGCTTTGCTGCTGCTGTACCTCATCTCGTGTCCATGTTGATTGCACCTGAGGGAGACCCGGATGCACCAGACATCCCGACCCCGCGCTCTTACGCTGAGGCGATCGCGGGTGAGTACTCCTCTCAGTGGCAGACAGCCATGGACGCAGAGATGGCATCCTGGAAGTCCACTGGCACTTACGTCGTCGAGGTTCCCCCTCCTGGGGCGAACATCGTCAGTGGCATGTGGATTCTCAAGGTGAAGCGGCCGCCAGGTTCTCCGCCTGTCTTCAAGGCTCGTTACGTTGCTCGAGGCTTCAATCAGCGAGAGGGAGTAGACTTCTTCCAGACCTTCTCCCCCACCCCGAAGATGACCACTCTTCGGGTGCTACTGCACGTTGCCGCTCAGCGTGACTACGAGCTTCACTCTCTTGACTTCAGCACAGCGTTCTTACAGGGCAGCCTGCACGAGAAGATCTGGCTGCGCCGCCCTCCTGGCTTCACCGGGTCGTTCCCTCCTGGTAACCAGTGGAGCCTCCGGCGGCCGTTCTACGCGCCAGGCGCCACGTGAGTGGCACGACACACTGAGGACTACACTTGCGGCTCTTGGGTTCGCGCCTTCTACTGCTGACCCGTTGCTGTTTCTGCGCACCGACACTTCGCTGCCGCCGTTCTACATCCTCGTGTACGTCGACGACTTGGTCTTTGCCACTGCTGACACTGAGGCTCTCACCCTAGTGAAGTCGGAACTGCAGAAGAGACACATGTGCACAGACCTGGGTGAACTGCGCAGCTACCTTGGCTTGCAGATCACCCGGGACAGAGCACGCCGCACCATCACACTGACTCAGTCACACATGGTGCAGCAGGTCCTTCAGCGCTTCGGCTTCACCTGGTCCTCGGCACAGCCGACTCTTCTGGCTACAGGTCACTCGCTCTTAGCTCCACCTTCGGACGAGTCCGTAGAGCCGAGTGGTCGTTACCCAGAGCTAGTTGGCTGCCTCATGTACCTGATGACTTGCACTCGTCCTGACCTCGCGTACCCTCTTGGCCTTCTGGCTCGCTACGTGGCTCCTGGTCGGCACCGAAAGGTGCACATGGATGCTGCTAAGAGGGTACTGAGCTACTTGTGCAGTACATCAGGCATGGGGCTCGTGCTTGGAGGGAGGAGCTCAGTTGTTCTCACTGGGCACTCAGACGCTTCTTGGGTTGACGACCAGGCTACTCAGCGGTCGTCACAGGGTTACACCTTCAGCCTTGGCTCTGGTTCTGTTTCTTGGCGTTCTACACGGTCGTCTTCAATTCTCAGCTCCAGTTGTGAGGCTGAGATCTACGCCACAGCCATGGCTGCACAGGTTTTACGCTGGCTCACCTACCTGCTGACCGACTTGGGAGAGCGGCCTCGTTCTCCTCCAGTACTGTACGTCGACAACAAGGCTGCCATTGCCTTGTGTAAGGAGCACAGACTGGAGCACAGAACGAAGCACATTGCTCTGCGTTATTTCCTGGCTCGAGAGTTGCAGCAGCGTGGTCAGCTTCGTCTTGCTTACGTGGCCACTCGGGCCAACACTGCTGATATATTCACCAAGGCACTTCAGTCTGGTGATCATCAGCGTTTCTGCACTTTGCTAGGGCTTGTGCCCACTTTTCCTCACTTGTTGTAGGCTTTGCTTGTACTGTGATCTATATGTATATACGTGCATGCTTGCTTTGCTAGGTAGAGATCACTGTGATGTTTGGTTTGCATATATGCCTCTGCATGTGAACTGGCCTTGTGGCCCTTTGCTTGTGCTAAGTGAGTGTGGTGACGTTGTGATCCACCCTGAGCTTGCTTTGCCTTTCTTGACTGGTCTTGTGACCCCTTGTTCTCCCCCACTTTGCCTATGGGGGTGTGTCAAATGTTATATCTGCTACAGTTTGTTTAGGCTGTAGTGGGTTAGTTACTATGGGGTACAGTAACTTTAGGGTTTCCTACTTGTACCCACCTCTTCCCTAGTGCAAACACTCTTGTTCATTCTGACAACGCGCAACCAGTGAGGCCCTCGAAAGTCAAACAAGGTGAAAATGGGTGTTGATTCGCTGCAAATTTGAAATTCGCTACCGTTTTGATAATTTCTGCAGCCACTCGCGCTTCAGCAGCAGGGCCATCGGTGTGAGAGTACGACGGCTTCTGCTAGCTATGCTTGCTTGCCTTTAGGGCGGGTCCAGCGAGTACGTTTTCCGTACATTATAGTTCATCGAGTGCGGTAATCTGTATTGCGTGACGGTTTGAAACGGTGCAATTTTAGAACCATTGTGCACCGCTTGATATCTTTTTCAAACCACTACAAATGAACTGTATTGTATCTGTAAACATACGCGCTGGACCCGCCCTTACTTTATTATGCTATTTCTAGCATAGGTTTATTTTATGTCAGAATGAGAGAAGTGGTTGGACTAGCAAGACTGAGAGTACAAGTGAGAAAACCCTAGAATGTTGTACCCCCTAAGGCTAAACCCACTGTAGCCTACAGAACAGTAACATATACAATATTTGACACACCCCCATAGGCTAAGTGGGGGAGAACAAGGGGTCACAAGACCAGTCAAGAAAGACAAAGCAAGCTCAGGGTGGATCACAACGTCACCACACACTCTGAGCACAAGCAAGAGGCCACAAGGCCAGTTCACATGCAGAGGCATATATGTAACACAAGCATCACAGTAATCTATACCTAGCAAAGCAAGCATGCAGGTATATATACATAGATCACAGTACAGGCAAAGTCTACAACAAGTGAGGAAAAGTGGGCACAAGCCCTAGCAAAGTGCAGAAACGCTGATGATCACCAAACTGAAGTGCCTTGGTGAATATATCAGCAGTGTTGCCCTGAGTGGCCACGTAACGCAGACGAAGCTGACCACGCTGCTGCAACTCTCGAGCCAGAAGTAACGTAGAGCGATGTGCTTCGTTCTGTGCTCCAGTTTGTGCTCCTCACACAAGGCAATGGCAGCCTTGTTGTCGACGTACAGCACTGGAGGAGAACGAGGCCGCTCTCCCAGGTCGGTCAGCAGGTAGGTGAGCCAGCGTAACTCCTGTGCAGCCATGGCTGTGGCGTAGATCTCAGCCTCACAACTGGAGCTGAGAACTGAAGACGAACGCGTAGAACGCCACGAAACTGAGCCAGAGCCAAGGCTGAAGGTGTAACCCTGTGACGACCGCTGAGTAGCCTGGTTGTCAACCCAAGAAGCGTCTGAGTGCCCAGTGAGAACAACTGAGCTCCTCCCTCCAAGCACGAGCCCCATGCCCGATGTATACTGCACAAGTAGCGCAATACCCTCTTTGCAGCATCCCAGTGCACCTTTCGGTGCCTACCAGGAGCCACGTAGCGGGCCAGAAGGCCAAGAGGGTACGCTAGGTCAGGACGAGTCCAAGTCATCAGGTACATGAGGCAGCCAACTAGCTCTGGGTAAGGACCACTCGGCTCTACAGACTCATCCAAAGGCAGAGCTGAGAGCGAGTGACCTGTAGCCAGAGGAGTCGCCTGTGCCGAGGACCAGGTGAAGCCGAAGCGCTGAAGGACCTGCTGCACCATGTGTGACTGAGTCAGTGTGATGGTGCGGCGTGCTCTGTCCCGGGTGATCTGCAAGCCAAGGTAGCTGCATAGTTCACCCAGGTCTGTGCACGTGTGTCTCTTCTGCAGCTCCGACTTCACGTGGGCGAGAGCCTTAGTGTCAGCAATGGCAAAGACCAAGTCGTCGACGTACACGAGGATGTAGAATGGCGGCAGCGACGTGTCGGTGCGCAGAAACAGCGACGGGTCAGCAGTAGAAGGCGCGAACCCAAGAGCCGCAAGAGTAGTCCTCAGTGTGTCGTGCCACTCACGTGGCGCGTGGCGGAGACCGTAGACCGGCCGCCGGAGGCTCCACTGGGTACCAGGAGGAAACGACCCAGTGAAGCCAGGAGGGCGGCGCAGCCAGATCTCCTCGTGCAGGCTGCCCTGCAAGAAAGCTGTGCTGAAGTCAAGAGAGTGAAGCTCGTAGTCACGCTGAGCGGCAACGTGCAGTAGCACCCGAAGAGTGGTCATCTTCGGGGTGGGGGAGAAGGTCTGGAAAAATGATCCAATCAGCGTGCATAAGAGCCTCTAGAGATTTAGAAGCAACCTCCGATATTATCAAGAGTCTATTGCGAAAGCTGATGTGGCATGCCACAAGTACAGGGAGGATTTGGCATGATGTGGGGAGCATATATTCGTCACTGTTTGTGATTCCACAAAAATCCAGCAGGAGCCCAAATTTCGGAGGGGAAGGGCGGGAAAATCGGATTGGGGTGGGCGGGGGGAAAGGTGGTCCATTCATTTAAGAAAAACGCCCACGTGGCAAAGTCGTAGCAATTCGGGTCGAGTGAATTGAGAAAAATGTGATTTCCGCCGATGCGCGCGATTTCGCCCAGTACTAGGCCGTCGTGAAAGATGTCCTGATTTTGACAAGGTACATTGACTTGATGAAATCTGAGTGTATTTCGGGAAGGAACTCGAGGACCTCGAGGCCTTTCGTGCAAACCCACCAACTCTCATCTCTCCTCAAACTATCGGCCACTTAGTGAGGGTCCATTCTTGGCTCGTGTCTGACATGAGGTCAGACACGAAGTAAAGTTGAGGAAGACCCGAAGTGAGCTGGAACTCTAGCAAACCAATGTTCGGAAGACCCGAAGTGGGCCACTTCGGGTCTTCCGAACCTCCATCCAAACCTCCACTTCGTGTCTAACACGAGGTAGGAATGCTCCCTGAAATGGAGTTTGGAAAACCATTCAGCCTCACTCCCCATAGACTTTTCAAAGGTATTATTTAAACGCAAAGAGACACTAGCAGTGCACATTACATCAAACATTCGTTTTCAAGGACGTGTTTTTTCTTTCCGAGCAACATGTTTTGTTCGAGTTAGTCTCGGGTCTCAAAAAGAGGTGCCCAAAATCAGTTCTCAGAGCCAGCAAGACGTTTCGCTGAAGCTAACTCAGCGCATCGCGTCAGTTCGGTGCGTAGTGGTCCTGCACGACGTCGAACCAACTGCTACCCTACTGACTTCCCGCCCCCATACACCAGTTGGGCTGATTGGATTCTAGAGGCAATAACAGACTCGTTACAAACCTGCTTGTACAGTAGACTCCTGCCAATGTTCAGGGTGGGTATGATGAGGCTTCACCTCTAAGGATGGCAAGGTAATCCTTGAAGAGTTCGTTTTGGTAATCCTAGAGGCGAAAGCAGCGGGCGAAAGCTATGAGACGAAAGCACGGCAGAACGTGGTGACGATGAAAGCGGGGAGCACGACGGTTCCGATGCGCGGCAACGAGGCGAGCAAAACGCGGCAAAGAGTGCAGAGTAGAACGCGCAAGTGATTAGTGGTTGATGCAGACGGCGCCGCTAGAACGCACTGATGGAGTTGGGCGAAGCTGGTTTTTATTTGCGACTATATCTGCTTCTGAGTCACTACGTACTATGGGCAGACGACTGTTGAGTGAAGTTGGGCCCTCATAAAGCCGAGTTTTGGTACACTAACTCAGATGGCGTTCACAGCAAGTTCCCCCAAAGCGAACCGCCCCAAAGCGAACCGCGCAGGGCGAATATTCGGTCCAGCGTGGCAGTTTTGCAACCGACCACACCCACTCCACGTGCCATGCGAATGTGGATACATAGGTAGACGAGTTTGAGCGAAGTAGCAAACCCAATCACGTGCATGTAACCCCAGCAACTTCAAGATCGTTTTGAACAACTTTTCGTGAAGCAACCCCAAGCACGTGCTTCACAAATATCTGTGCACTGTTGTTGAGCGCGGTTCGCTTTGGGGGAACTTGCTGTGAACGCCATCTCACACCAAGCGCGTCAATTTCTAAACTGGCGAAATCCGATGTGTTTCTGTTGTTGGTCTGGGAAACCCCCGGCTCGTCCCTCCTTCCGCCTCGACTGTTCGCTTGCTCCGCAAACGGTACTTGTGGAGGCAGTGTTACCCTGTTTTCAAATTATAAACCTTTGCCTGTCGCTCGAAGAATGTATACGGAAGGAAATAACCTTACACCTTGTTTAGCGCCATCAGACAAATAAACACCAAAATCCAACGTCAACGTCAACCATGTCGAAATTCTAGGCCGCCATGGGCATCGTCGCTAGCTGTGACCAGGTCAAAGGCACAGCACGCTATCATTGATTTAGTCTCTGATTACACCTTTTTATCCCCCATGTTATTCTTTAGTATGTTATCGTATTGTACCCATCACGCTGATATTTCTCATGCTAATCGAGTGTCGGCTCATGTACTGACGGTACATTCCAGACTGTTGGCGGTAAATGGTCGCCCTCTCTTGAGCGAAGCCGGCCTTGCAGTCGGGTGCGCGAGCGATATTGCCGGCTGCCCGCGGACTACGCGGGAAATGTGCACGGGATTGTTGAAAAGAATGGAGTGTTGGCCCCGCCCTCGCTTGGGCAACGCCGACGACTTTGTCGGATGTACGGGAGTAGCAGCCGACCGTTCACAGTGGAAGAGCTGCTCGACAGGCTTCGTCGAGCTACAGGGGATTGTTGTGGTGTTGCTGTCGACCAGGGAGCTCGACCAGGAGGGGCAGTTCGACCGAGAGGTCGAGGAACATTCCGTCAACCTGCAGTTCGTCCGGGAGGTTGATGTAGCAGCCTGTCGACCTGACAAGTGAGCAGCGGTCGACGAGGGGAGCTCGGCGACAGGCGCTGACAATTCTGGTCGACGGAAGGGGCCCGTCGACCAGGGGGTAGCTCGACGGGAGCTGTGGTCAACCGGGGACACCTGGTGGTCGACCAAAGGCACCTGGTGGTCGACTAGAGGCAGTGGTGATTGACCGGAGCACATGGTGGTCGACCAGGTCGATCGGGTAACCTGCTCGACGAGTTCCGCGGAGGATCGCGAACGTCGTCAAGGTCACGATGGCAAAGGCGACTGCGGGGTGGTATCCCGAAGTCGATGTGGCACTGCTGTGTCCTACGGGGCAACGCTGGACAGCCGCTCTGCTGCAGCATTGGCACGTCGTCGACCTGCTCTGTTGGCAGGTCCCCTTTCCTCAGTGCTGGCACGACTCCTCTACGCAACGCTGGCAGGCGGTCGACCAAGCTGTGCTGGCGATCGACCAAGCTAGCTGCAGAGTTGCTAGGTGCCTGGTGTAGTCATTCTTGTCATTGTGAACTGAACCATTCTGTAATTTCGACTTTGCCTAGTGGAAACTCTTGCCGGTTTCTCCTGTGAATGTGCAAGCACTAAGGAACTAAGCAAAGCTACGATCACTCCTAGTAGTTCGTGCCAACCCCCGTAGTCTATCTACTACCGTTGTAGAGTGATTCCCCGCATGGTGCTGGATCTGCCACGACCCCGACCATCTCTCCTTCGAGTGCCCTGACCGCGATGACAGCGATGAGGACGACAGCAAGGGAGGCCGCAATCGATCGGCTCGAGATGGGAAGCCGCGCAAGCAGAAGTAGACGCCGAAGAAGACGTCGTCGACGAAGGACGTCGACACCTCCAGCGGCAAGGGCCGGAGCGACGGGGAGGCGTCGTGCTCGATGGTCGGCGTGGTGGAGCCGACAGTCTCGCTGGCACCGGAGGCTGGCGAGGACTTCCAGACGGTGGCGGCAATTGTGCAGGCCAACCCGATGGCGGTGCTGCTCAACAGCGGGTGCTCCCACCACCTGATGGGGACGAAGGCGGTCTTCGTCGACATGGTGCCGAGCGACGGGGTGAAGCATGTGCGTGGATTCAACGAGGCGCTGCAGCCTGTCGAGGGTCGCGGAACCGTCGCCCTACAAGGGGAGGCCTGGAAGCAGGTCCTCATCCCCGACGTGCTCTACGTTCTGGGCGTACATGCGAACTTGCTGTCAGCTGGCCAACTGAAGGAGAGCGGAGTGCAGCTGCAGGGCGACGGCGACGAAATGCTGCTCGTCGCCACGAACTGGGAGGTGCTCGGTCGAGCACGTTACACCGGACGAGTCCTCTGCACCGACCTTCGCCCCTGGTCGACGCGGTCGCCGTCGACCGAGGTGGTGGCTCTGCGGACAATCGTCTCGGCGACGAAGTCGACCCCTAACCGGTTGCATGCGAGGCTCGCGCACGTTGGCGTCGACACGGTCAAGAGCTCGGCGAAGCATGATGTGGCTACTGGGCTTGACATCACGCCGTCGACTGGAGCAGAGCCGCCGTGTGTCTCGTGCATCGGAGGAAAGCTGGCGCGGCACACCTTCCCCGACAAGGGCTCGGACGCCGACGAGGCATTGGTTGTCGTGCACATTGACTTGTGCGGGCCATTTCGGGTGGCTGCCAAGGATGGCAGCTTGTACTTCCTGCTGCTGAAGGATCGCCATACTCGGTTCGTGTGGGCAATGCCGGTCGCCAAGAAGAGCGACATGTTGCGGGAGTTTCAGAAGAGGTTGGTGCTGGTGGAACGGCAGACAAAGAAGTCGGTGCTGTCGCTTCGCTCCAACCGAGGAGAAGAATTCCTCGGGAAGGATTTCACCAACTTCGTCGACGGGAAGGGCATCGTCCATGACCTGACGTGCCCCTACACTCCGCAGCAGAACGGCATGGCTGAGCGGGAGATGCGCACGGTCGTCGAGTCCGTGCGGACAATGCTGCTGCACATAGGCGTGCGGCACCACTGGTGGCACCTCGCTTCGACAGGCTGTATGGGTGCGCAATTGCTTGGAGCGGTCGGCGACGCTGCCAGGGACGACGCCTTACCAGGAGGAAGCCTGACCTTACGCTGGCGCGGGTGTGGGGGTGCATGGTGCAGTTCATGATTCCCGAGCAACGACGCGGTGGTGTGAGAGTACGACGGCTTATGCTGGCTTTGCTAGCTTGCCTAGACTTTATTATGCTATTAATAGCTTGGGTTTTATTTATCATGCATAGATATGCTTGATTTCCTAGGTTAGGTGCATTCCTATATTTTATTATAGTTATAGCACCGAACCAGGTTACCTGTACCGAACTCAAGCCTATTCGGTTTCCACCGAATTGCTTTCTACTGAGTTCGGGAAGGTTCTCTTCGGTACGCTTCGCGACCCTCAGAACATTTGCGTAACACCTGGGTAACTGGCCTTGTGTCAAGACTATATACAGCCTCGTGTTGTACCCAGGTGAATCAATCAATTACAATTCTCTTTTCTGAGCTCGATCCTAGATCCTCACACTTGGTAATCAGAGCCCGTTTACACGCGAAAGTTTTTCGACCGCTAAAACCGAGTCTTCAAAAACCGCGGGGGCGACGCTGATAAACGCCGATTTCGGGTACGTAAAACCGGTTCCGTGTTTTTCGCTCCTCCTCGTTTTGGTTTTTTCGAACGCGCAATGTCAGGCATGGAGGGCCAAGGCGACAACTATGCGACCACAAGCGACATCGCAAGCCTCCGCACCGACATGGAGCAGACGCAGGCGGCGATCCGACGACTCGAGGCCCTTCTGACACACCAACCAGGAGCCGCCACCGCAGCAGCAGCGAACGTAGTAGCGACAACACCAGCAGCAGTGGCGACATCGACATTTCATGGACCGATGGCACCACTGTCGCCGAACCTCGAAGTAGCACGCCCGAGGCTCCCCGAAGCGTTCGATCCCAGCGCGAAAGGATCCGACGTTTGACGATTCGTGGCAACCCTCGAAATTTACTTCAAGGCCATTGGCTGTTCGATCCCGACACACGACGCAGCAAGTGTCAAACATATATGACATAGTCTGTGTAGGCAGTAGTGGGGTGGACTATATGGGGTACAACACTGCTAGGTTGTCTTACTTGTACCCATCTCCTTGCTAGTTTAGTCATTCCTTGTTCGCCACTTTTAACATGGTTTCAGAGCAGGTTCCCTAGTGGGACCGGTTTTTTTTTAGGGCCCACCACAAACCTTTTTTTTTTTCTGCCCTGCCCGAATCGCACTATCGTGCCTACCTGCCCTGTCACGTGCCTTGCGCCTGACTACCCGCGCCCTCGAGCGCCTACCTACCCGCGCCCTCGAGCGCCTGCCTACCCGCGCCCTCGAGCGCCTGCCTACCCGTGCCCTCGAGCGCCTGCCTACCCGCGCCCTCGAGCGCCTGCCTACCCGCGCCCTCGAGCGCCGGCCTATCCGCGCCCTCGAGCGCCTGCCTACCCGCACCCTTGAGCGCCTGCCTACCCGCGCCCTCGAGCGCCACCCTGCCGCCCTGCCCTGCAGTCCGCGCGCGGGCCTGCCTTGCACCCGCGCAGCCGCCCCTGGACCCCGCGGCGCGGCCCCTGGACCCCGCGACGCGTCGCCCTACTCGTCGCGACGCCTCTGCGGGACCCGGGCGTCGCCCCTGCCTCGTCGCGACGCCCCTGCGGGACCCGCGCGTCGCCCCCGCCTCGTCGCGGCGCCTCTGCGGGATCCGGGCGTCGCCCCTGCCTCGTCGCGACGCCCCTGCGGGACCCGCGTGTCGCCCCCGCCTCGTCGCGACGCCCTAACAGGACCCGGGCGTCGCCCCCCCCCTCGTCGCGACGCCCCTGCGGGACCCGCGCGGCGTCGCCCCTGCCCGCCGCGGCGCCCTGCCCTACCCCGCGCCCGCCCTTGGGACGGCCGCCCCTGCCCCGCCCTGCAGCATCCTGCCGTCGCGGCCCTGCCCCGCCCTACAGCAGCGGCCGTCGCGGACTGCCCAGCCCTGCAGCAGCTGCCGTCGTGGCCCTGCCCCGCCCTGCAGCAGCTGCCGTCGCGGCGCTGCCCCGCCTTGCAGTAGCTGCCATCCCGGACTGCCCCACCCTGCAGCAGCTGCCGTCGCGGCCCTGCCCCGTCCTGCAGCAGCGGCCGTCGCGGCCCTGTCCCCACCCTGCAGCAGCTGCCGTCGCGGCCCGGCCCCGCCCTACAGCAACTGCCGCGGAGCCCCTAGCCGCAGTCGTGGCCCCGCCCTGCAGCAGCTGCCGTGGAGCTCCCTGCCGCGGTTGCGGCCCAGCCCTGCACCTGTAGCGGCCCCGCCGTCGCCGCCGTCTTGCGCCTGCCCTTCCCACCACTGGTGAGCACTGCCCTGCCCGCGCTGCTACCACTGCTACTGCTTTTACTGCTGCTACTGCTACTACTACTGCTGCTACTGCTGTTACTGCTGCTACTGCTGCTCCAGGCGTGGCCAGATGCAGCTCCAGAGCCGTCCGCGTGAGTCCCTCACGCCCCAGCAGCTTCGTGAGTGGTACGCTAGTTGGGGTTTTCGGGGTGGCCGTAGTGGGAGTCGTCCTGGAGTGGGTAGTTCAGGAGCTTCTTGTAGTGGCCCGGTGCAGCTGCAGCGTCGTCCGCGCGAGTCCCTCACGCCCCAGCAGCTTCGTGAGTGGTACGCTAGTTGGGGTTGTCGGGGTGGCCGTAGTGGGAGTCGCCCTGGCGTGGGTAGTTCGAGAGTTTCTGGTAGTGGCCAGGTGCAGCTGCAGCGTCGTCCCCGCGAGGCTCTTTCGCCCCAGCAGCTTCGTAAGTGGTACGCTCAAAGTAGAGGGTCACTGAGTACTGCTCGCTGCCCGTACATCATTCGCACGGGTGTCCGGACTGGTCAGCCTTGCGGGACACCTAGTCACACAGAGTCTCGCTGCTTCGCCCGTCTGAGCGACGCTTGGCGTACAGAGTTTGGCGACGCCGCTGAGCTCCCCTCCTGGCTGGAGCTGCTTAGGCAGAGGGTAGATATCTTTGCTCTTGACTATGATGCTCTCCTCACTGCCGTGTATGCATTGTCTACTAGTGCTGAGGGTGCCTGTCACCTGTGTGTGCCGCCTGACCCTGGTATCCAGTCTGCTGCTCTAGGTGCTGGTGAGGCTGCTGCTCTAGGTGCTCGTGCGTCTCCTGCTCCAGGTGCCGGTGAGGCTGCTGCTCTAGGTGCTCGTGCGTCTCCTGCTCCAGGTGTTGGTGAGACTGCTGCTCTAGGCGCTGGTGAGTCTACTGCTCCAGGTGCTGGTGAGTCTGCTCTCTCTGGTGCTGCGCCTGCTGCGGTCTTGCACACCTTCACTCTTGACTCGGGTGCTTCCCGCTCCTTCTTTCGAGACCGCACCACACTCACGCCGCTTAGTCGGCCGGTTGCAGTCTCCCTGGCAGACCCCTATGAGGGTCCTGTCCTTGCCCACTACTCCACTGTCCTACCGTGTCCGGCGGCCCCGTTTGGCTCCCTGTCAGGTCTTTACCTCCCCTTGTTCTCTACGAACTTGGTGAGTGGTGCTGACCTGCAGGATGGGGGGGTTGACCAGTTCACTCCTGCGAGTCAGCGAGTGACCCACTGCACGTGTGCTCGTACGGGCCGACACTTGGCCACGTTTACCCGTCAGCCGGGGTCGAGCCTGTACACACTGACTACTGAGTCTCCTCCGGTTACTGCGTCTGGTCAGGTAGCTGCGTCGGGTCAGGTGTTTGCTGCAGCGTCCAGGTCTGGTCCTGAGTCTGTCCCCTGCTCGTGTCGTCTCCTATCTCACCAGACTCTCCTCTGGCACCACCGCCTTGGTCACCCCTCCCTGCCTCGTCTCCGAGGCATGGCCTCCCAAGTCCTTGTCTCTGGTCTCCCCCGGTCCCTCCCTCCCCTTCCCCCAGGGCCTGCCCCTACCTGCGTTCCCTGCGTCGAGGGGTGGCAGCGCGCCGCTCCTTACTCCTCCGAGCTTCCTCCGACAGAGGCTCCGCTGCAGACTCTCCACATGGACGTATGGGGCCCAGCCCGCGTCCGTGGACAGGGTCATGAGCGTTACTTCCTGCTGGTGGTTGACGACTACTCGCGTTACACCACAGTCTTCCCCTTGCGCTGCAAGGGTGAGGTCACTGAGGTGCTGATCGACTGGATCCGCGCTGCCCGTCTCCAGCTCAGAGAGAGTTTCGGCTCGGACTTTCCTGTTCTGCGTCTGCACTCCGACAGAGGTGGAGAGTTTTCCTCCGACCTTCTGCGAGCCTTCTGTCGTGCGGAGGGCATCCGCCAGACGTTCACGCTTCTGGCCTCTCCGCAGCAAAATGGGATTGCTGAGCGCCGCATTGGCATGGTCATGGACGTCGCTCGTACGTCCATGATCCATGCGGCTGGTCCCCATTTTCTGTGGCCGTTCGCGGTTCAGTACGCGGGGCATCAGATCAACCTTCAGCCCCGGGTCTCCATGCCGGAGACCTCCCATACACTGCGGTGGACGGGGAAGGTTGGCGATGTGTCTGCGTTCCGTGTCTGGGGATCTCGAGCTTTCGTCCGCGACTTGTCTGCGGACAAGCTGTCCTCCCGTGCTGTTCCCTGCGTCTTCCTTGGCTTCCCCCCTGACGCGCCTGGTTGGCAGTTTTACTACCCCACCTCGCGCCGTATTCTGTCCTCCCAGGACGTCACGTTTGACGAGTCGGTTCCTTACTACCGTCTCTTCCCCTACCGCGCTGCCCCCCTCCCCCCCCCGCCGCTCTTCCTCGCGCCAGGTCCCCCCCCGGTAGGCCCCCTCCCCCCTCAGGGTCCTGCCCCCTCAGGTGTGTCCCAGGTAGACGCAGTCGAGCCTGTCGAGGTAGCTGTTGACTCTGGTGCTGCTAGGGGTGCTGAGCCTGCGGGTGCCGGGTCTGGGGGTGCTGAGCCCGAGCGTGCGGAGCCAGGGGGTGCTGGGTCTGGGGGTGCTGAGCCTGGGGGTGCTGAGTCTGGGGGTGCTGAGCCTTGGGTTGCTGAGTCTGGGGGTGCGGAGCCTGAGGGTGCTGGGCCTGCTCGTGTGGAGTCTGGCGCTGCTGGGCCTGGAGGTCCTTTGGGTGCTTCGTCCCGGCGGGAGCTACTCTCTCCGCAGGAGCTGCACGAGTGGTTTGCTCGGCGCTGGAGCCGTGCTACTGGTGTGAGAGTACGACGGCTTATGCCAGCTATGCTTGCTTGCCTTTACTTTATCATGCTATTTCTAGCATAGGATAATTATATGCATGCATGAATTGCTTGATTTCCTAGGCTAGGTGCTTTCCTATATTTTATTATAGTTATAGCACCGAGCTAGGTTGCGTGCACCGAATTCTGGCTTTTTGGTTGCCACCGAATTGCCTTCTACCGAATTCGGGAAGGATCTGTTCGGGACGCTTCGCGACCCGCGGAACCTTCGCGTAACACCTGGTTACTGGGCCTTGTGTCGAGCCTATATATAGCCTCGTGTTGTACCCAGGTGATAATTCGATTCAATTCAATTCACATTCTCTTTTTTGAGCTCGATCCTAGATCCTCACAGCTGGAGCTGGTGGTGCTTCCGGCACTGGAGTTTATGCTGCTGCTGGAGGTCCTTCTGCTGCTGGGGCTGCTGGGGGTTCTGGAGCCACGGATCCCGGAGGTGCTCGTACTGGAGGTACTGGAGCTGCTGGGCCTGTTGGTGCTACTGGTGCTGGAGCTGCTGGCGGTGCTGGAGCTGGCAGTGCTGCTGGAGTAGGTGCTGCTGGAGGTACTGGAGCTGGAGCTGCTTCGTCTTCCGGTAGTCCTGCTGGAGCTGGAACTGCTGGAGGTGCTGGAGCTGGAGGTGCTGCTGGAGCCGGTGCTCCTGTGGGTGCTGGAGTTCGCGCTACTGGAGCAGCTGGTGGTGCTACTCGAGCTGTTGGAGCTGACGCTGGGGGTGCTGGTGCTGTCCGTGCTGGTTCTGGAGGTGCTGCGCGGCTGCGGCCGTACTTCGTTCCGCTCCTTGAGCAGTTTCTTGGTCTCCTGCCTTTTACTGCTCCTGCTCCTTCCTTAGAGTGTCCCCCGCCTGTCCAGTTCGAGTCACAGTTACAGCTGGCCTCCCCACTGCCTGCTCCTTCTCCCTCGTCGTGTTCCGCGTCAGCGTCCTCCTGCGGTCCCAAGCACGCACCAGATGGCACTGCGTCCTTCCACTGCTCCACTGCATGTCCCTTTGCCGTCTCCTCCAGAGTCCTCTCTTCCTGCTCTTGCTGACGCGGAGTCTGACTCCCTTCGTGCTGCCAATCCTACTGTCACGCATCTCCTGGCTACTGTTGTCACTGACCCTTCCTTTGAGTCCACTGCTGCGTCTGCCTTAGTTGCTGAGCTTGTCCACTTCGCTGCTCACTGTCGTCTAGACTACGCCGCTAGTCTTGTTGTTGAGTCTGTGTCTGTCTGTCCTCCGTCCGTCGGGGGTGAGTGTGCTCTTAGCACGGACGTCCTTGAGGACAAGCAGGAGGAGTTCCAGTGTTTTGCTGCTGCTTTACCTCATCTCGTGTCCATGCTGCTTGCCCCTGAGGGAGACCCGGATGCACCAGACATCCCGACCCCGCGCTCTTACGCAGAGGCGATAGAGGGTCCCTACTCTTCTCAGTGGCAGAAAGCCATGGACGTAGAGATGGCTTCCTGGAAGTCCACAGGCACCTACGTCGACGAGGTTCCCCCACCTGGGGCGAACATCGTCATTGGCATGTGGATCTTCAGGATGAAGCGGCCGCCGGGTTCTCCACCTGTCTTCAAGGCGCGTTACGTGGCTCGAGGCTTCAGTCAGCGACAGGGAGTTGACTACTTCCAAACCTTCTCTCCCACCCCGAAGATGACCACTCTTTGGGTGCTGCTGCACATAGCCGCTCAACGCGACTACGAGCTTCACTCTCTTGACTTCAGCACTGCTTTCCTACAGGGCAGCCTGCACGAGGAGATTTGGCTGCGCCGCCCACCTGTCTTCACTGGGTCGTTTCCTCCTGGTACCCAGTGGAGCCTCCGGCGGCCAGTCTACGGTCTCTGCCAGGCGCCCCGTGAGTGGCACGACACACTGAGGACTACGCTTGCGGCCCTTGGGTTTGCTCCTTCTACTGCTGCCCCATCGCTGTTTCTACGCACCGACACCTCTTTGCCGTCGTTCTACATCGTCATGTACGTCGACGACTTGGTCTTTGCTACTGCTGACACTGCTGGACTCGCCCACGTGAAGTCCGAGCTGCAGAAGAGACACACGTGCACAGACCTGGGTGAACTGCGCAGCTATCACCCGGGACAGAGCACGGTGCACCATTACCCTGACTCAGTCACACATGGTGCAGCAGGTCCTTCAGCGCTTCGACTTCACGTACTCCTTGCCTCAGGCCACTCCTCTGTCTACTCACCACTCGCTCTCAGCTCTGCCTTCGGATGAGTCCGTAGAGCCGAGTGGCCCATACCCAGAGCTTGTTGGCTGCCTCATGTACCTGATGACCTGCACTCGACCTGACCCGGCATACCCTCTTAGCATCTTGGCACGCTATGTTGCTCCTGGGAGACACCGACCAGAGCACATGGCTGCAGTGAAGAGGGTGTTGCGATACTTGTGCAGTACGTCGGGCATGGGGCTCGTGCTTGGAGGGTGGAGTCCAGTGGTCCTCACTGGTCACGCAGAGGCTTCTTGGGTTGACGACTTGGCTACGCAGCGGTCGTCATAGGATTAAACCTTCAGCCTTGGTTCCGGCTCTGTTTCGTGGCGGTCTACCCGCTCGTCTTCTGTTCTCAGCTCCAGCTGTGAGGCTGAGATCTACGCAGGGGCCATGGCTGCACAGGAGTTACGCTGGCTCACCTACCTGCTGACTGACCTGGGAGAGCCGCCTCGTTCTCCTCCAGTTCTGTACGTAGACAACAAGGCCATGCTGGCCTTGTGTCGGGAGTACAGACTGGAGCACAGAACGAAGCACATTGCTCTTCGCTACTTCCTTGCTCATGAGCTGCAGCAGCGTGGTCAGCTGCGCCTTGCTTACGTGGCCTCTCGGGCCAACACTGCTGATATCTTTACCAAGGCACTTCAGCCTTGTGATCATCAGTGCTTTTGTACGATGCTAGGTCTTGTGCCTACTTGGCCTCACTTGCTCACTTCTTGACTTTGCTTGTACTGTGATCTAGATATACATGCACTTGCATGCTTACCCTTGCTAGGTTGAGATCACTGCCTTGCTTGTTCACCTTGATATATAACTCTGCATGTGAACTGGCCTTGTGGCCTTGTGCTTTTGCTCAGATTGTGTGGTGACGTTGTGATCCACTCTGAGCTTGCCTTGCTTTGCTTGACTGGTCTTGTGACCTCTTGTTGTCCCCCACTTTGCCTATGGGGTTGTGTCAAACATATATGACATAGTCTGTGTAGGCTATAGTGGGTTAGACTATATGGGGTACAACACTGCTAGGTTTTCTTACTTGTGCCCATCTCCTTGCTAGTTCGGTCATTCCTTGTTCGCCACTTTTAACGGCAAGGATTCGGCTCGCAGCGACACTGTTACGTGGTCCGGCATTGGAGTGGATCTACTACACTGACGTGGCCCGCGGGGAGAAAACGTGGCAGCAGTTTCGGGCAGACCTCATCGAACGTTTCGAGCCCATTAATAGGACCTACATGGCACGGCAGCAAATACACCGTCACAAGCAATACAGTAGTGTAGCACAGTACACGCAGCAAATGGAGCTCCTGTTCAATCGCATCACCGACCTGACCGAAGGCGAAAAAATCCAGGCGTACACAGAAGGGTTAAAATTGGAGATCCGCCGACAGGTCATCGCAGCGAATTACAACAGTTACCGCGACATCGTGCGTGCTGCCGAGCGATACGACGCATTGACTCGAGGTCAACCCGAAACACGACGCTTCACGTCGAACCGTACATTCGGCACGGAGCGATCGGCACCCCCCACGTTCGCCGAACCGATGGACATCGACAAATACGACGCGAAGCAGCAGCCGACAAAATGCGAATTTTGCGGCGCAGCATGGCATCAGTTTTTGTCGTGCTATAAAATGAAAAAGGCACGTGCGGCACTGCAGGGCGGTAACAGTGGAGCACCCCCGAAGTAAAAAAACGGGAATCGCTAGTAGCCGCGGATCGACCTAGCGATCGCGTAAAGATCCGAAAACGAGAAAAAGGCGACGACGTGGCGACTTCGGAGCGGGTGAAAAAAGGAGGAAATGATGGCGCGAATATAAAACGTCACGACCAACCAACATCAAGGGAAATCGCCGAGGCTAAACACCCACGAAAATAAGAATTCGTTAAAAGTATCCTATAAAGATACTATAACGAAGACTATTGCTTCTCGTGGTTTTCAAGCCTTTGAAAAACTCAGGGGAGATTTAGAGGCCAAGAAAAAGCCTTTAGAGATTATTCAGGTACCTGAGAAGTTGGGCAAAGTACTACGGAGCGTAGAAAAGGGTCGTGCGTTCGGTGGAGTTAATATTCTCTCCCCGCAGCACAGTGTTAAGGCTCCCCGTTGCCCACAGGTGAAGCCTACACAGCTGCCAAGGCTTTGAGGAGAATTTCAGGCTCCTGAGAAGTTGTACAAGCCTCGGAAAAATCCTCCTACCCCCCAGGTGAAGTTGGAAGAGGAAAGTGCTGAGTCAGGTATAGGAAATAGGGATGGTATTCAGTTTGATGTACCCTATGATCCTATTAATGAGACCCTCTTTTGCTACTCAGCGCAGCAGGCGCCACTACTCCTCGAGGTGTTATGCAAAGGACGACGCCTCCAGGCACTGGTGGACAGTGGTGCATCTCACTCACTACGTGACCGCAGGACGTTGGAGAAAATTGGGGAACCTTCCGAGGAGACCAAGTTCTCGGCAACGATGGTGGACGGTACGAAACTTCCCATCCACGGCGAAGCATCACTGCAGCTGCACATAGGGGCGCTAAGGTGGAAGCCGACGTTGCCGATCACGAATATCAAGTGCCTAGATTTCATCTTGGGGCGAGATTTCCTGAAGCGGTTCAACCCCGAGATCGACTGGGTTAACAGGAAGGTGTGCATCTACAACAACGGGAAGCGAATATCACTACGAAGCTCGACGGACACAGGGGACGTTCCTGAAACGACACTGGCACGGTTTGAACAGACAGTGAACGAGAAGAACTCGGGATACCTAGCATTGGTTATGGCAGCAGCAGAGGAGGAGAAGCTGAACACAGAGCTACCTGCAGCAGTGAAGGAGGTTTTGGAGCAGTACAAGGATATAATGCCCGACGACCTACTGCGGAGATAACTCGTGCAACGGGAGCTAGACTGCGGGCTAGGCACGGGGCAAGAGTGATCTTAGCGTTCGTTCGTTCCTTAGTCGTTTCCGAGTGCTAACACTGCTTGCTAGTTCACGGGGAAAATTGGCAAGAGTTTCACTAGGAAAACATCACAACAAAAGTTCAGAATGATTACATCACCATTGGCAACACTGACTACACCAGACCTAGCAAGGCTTGCTGGTCCACTGCCAGCGCAGCACGGTCGACCGCGTGCCAGCACAACTCGGTCGACCGCGCTCCAGCAGAGCAGAGTCGCGGCTTGCCAACGTTGCAAGTCCGCGGTGCGCCAACGCTGCAGTATGTCGGCTGCACAGCGTCGCATCCGCGGGACAACGGTGCACCAGCTTCGCAGGTGCGTGCAGCTGGTTGGCGCCCAACTCCCCGTCACATGCCCAGCGCAGACACTCCGCCCGTGACGGCGCCCACCAGCCACGTCGACCTCGGGAAACCACCCCCGAGATCGCCATCGTAGATAACATCCCCGGCGACTTTCGCGTACGTCGCCCGGGTATCCTGGTTGACCGGGTTCTTTGCGGTCCTCCCGCGGTTTCTCGGTCAACACCGTCGCCACCGGCGATCCACGATCGTGGTCCTCCCGCGGTTTCGTGGATCCACGATCCCCCGTGATTTCGTGGCTCCGCGGTCCCCCACGATTTCGTGGCTCCGTGGTCCCCCACGATTTCGTGGCTCCCACGGGCCACTGCAATTTCGTGGCTCCCACGGTCGGCTCCGCCCAAGCGAGGACGGGGCCAAACACAACTCCTGTTGACACTCCCCTGCCGCGTTCATGCTTGGGCCCCTCCCCCTCGGCCCACACGGCAGTACTTCTCGGAGAATAGCCCATCGGCGTGCACACAACGCACAGCACGCCGGTCACCGCACCAGCCATGCAAAAGGGCATGGCACCTACTGCTGCACGTCGTTGTCACCGTCGCCCACATCGGCCAGACACACTTGGCCGATTGCAACGGAGCACCGGTTGAAGGCCGGGTAGTGCAGCGCCTTCGTCAGGAAGTCGGCCGGCTGCTCAGCGGTCGGGATGTACTTCAGCGAAAACTTCCCGCGCTTCACCATGTGTTGCAGCCAGGCCTGTCGCCGTTCCATGTGCTTGAGGTTGCCCGTTAACCCCATGCCCTCGCCGACCGTGATAGCCGACTTGTTGTCCACCCTGAGGACAGTCGGCTTTCCGGCGTCCAGCCGCTGGAATTCCGCGAGAAGGAAGCGAAGGCGACGTCCCTCCTTGCCGGCTTCGACGGCCACCACGTACTCCGACTCGGTCGACGACAGCGTCGCGCACTTGATGCGCTGGCTCGACCAGGAGACCGCGGCCCCTCCGTAGATGAACACGTAGCCGCCCGTGCTCATCCGGTTCTGCTTGTCACCCGCGTCGTCGGCGTCCACGAAGCCGACCAACTCCAGTGACTCTGGACCAACGCCGTACTCCAGAGCGGTGTCTCGCGTGTTGGCAAGGTAGGCGAGACAGCGGTCGACTTCGCGCCAGTGCTGGTCGCTCCTCACCGTGAGGCCACTCCCCAGCTTGCTGCACGCAAACGCGATGTCCGGCCTCGTCGTCGTCGCCGCGAACTGCAGCGAGCCGACCTTCTGCCGGTACTCCTCCTCCTCGCGCTCCTGCGCCTCCTCGTCGTCGAATGTCTGCTCCGCGTAGGCGCCGACGGAGACCGGCGTCTTCGGGGTGTGCCCGGTCTGCTCCTCGTCGATGAAACGCCTGCGCAGCTTATCGGCGTAGCCCTGCTGGTGCAGCCACAATTTTCGTGCCGGCCTATCGCACACGATCTCCAGGCTGAGATACTTCTGCACCGGCGAAATTTCGCGCAGCTCGAAAGCGGCCTCCAGCAGTTCCTTCAGCTCCTTCAGCATCGTGGTACTGCTGCTCGCGGCGAGAAGGTCGTCGACGTAGACCAGCACCCAGCAGGTCACCTTGTCGTCGCCGACCTTGAAGTACAGAGCCTCGTCGACTTGGCTCTTCTTCCACCCGGCGCCAACCAACACGTCGTTGAGAGCCGTGTACCACAGCAGCGGCGACTGCTTCAGCCCATAGAGGCTCTTCAGCAGCTTGCACACCCGGCCGGTCCCGTCGTTGAAGTAGTCCGGCTGGTACATGTACAGCACGCGGTCGAGCTTGCTCTGCAAAAAGGCGTTCTTCATGTCCAGCTGCATCAGGTTGAGGTCGAGGACGGCGACGATGCTGAGAAAAATCCTCAGCGTGACGTAGCTGCTCACCGGCGCGTACGTCTCGTCGTAGTCAGCACCATACACCTGCGTGAAGCCCTTCACGACCAGCCTCGCCTTTTCGCGCTCGACAGTGTCGTCGATGCGGTACTTCGTTGTCAGCACCCACCGGTTTTTCATTATGTTTACCCCCGGCGGGCGTTCGACCAGCTCCCAAGTGCCCATGTTGATGAGGCTACGGATCTCCTCCTGCATGGCGGCCTTCACCGCCGGGCCCTTCCAGCTCGCCAACGCCTCCTTCACCGTCATGGTCGAAATGTCCCAACGGTGTTCGGGATCGGCGTGAATATCGGCGTCGAGCTCCGAAAACTCCTCATCGTCCTCGGCGTCATCGTACGCCAGGTCGTCGTCGTCCACATCGTACACCGTGGTGAAGGCAGCAGGGACGAAGAAGTCGGGTGGCCTCCGAACTCGGCCCGACTTCCGAGGTCCGAGCTGCACCTCCACCACGTCGCTCGATGTGCCTTCATCGAACTGCTCCCCTGTTGTCCGCTCCTCTGGAGCAAGCTTCGAGTTCGACGGCTTCCCTGTCGAGGACTCCTCTGAAACGCGCTTCCCGTCCGACTCCCCTCTCGGCGGCTTCTCTGAAACGCGCCTCCTGTTCGAGAGCTCCCCTGCCGACTGCCCCGCGGTCGGCTTCACTCCTGCATCATCCTCTGTCTGCTGCCAGCTAGCCGCGGGCTCCTCCGCGGTCTCCTCCGCGGTCTCCTCCGCGGTCGGCGTGGCGATCTCCTCCGCGGTTTCCTTCGCGAGCTCCTTCGCGGGTTCCGCGGTTTCCTTCGCGGGCTCCTTCGCGGTCTCCTCCGCGATCTCCTCCGCGGTCTCGTCCGCGGTCTCCTTCGCGGGTTTCGCGGTGTCCTTCGCGGTGCCCGTCGCGGTCTCCTTCGCGGTGTTCTTCGCGGCCTCCTTCGCGGTGTTCTTCGCGGCTTCCTTCGCGGCGTCCAAAGTTGGCTGCACATCCGCGGCCCGCTTCTCCGCGACTGGCTGGGCATCACGTCGGCCACCAGCGATGCTCTTGGCCGGCGCCACAGGCGACGCCCCACGACTCCCCTCATCGCCGGAGGCCGACACCGAAGTCAAGCCACGCAGTCCGACGAGAAGGGGATGGGAAGAAGGGGCAGGAGATGGCGAGGCAGGGGCGACCGCGACATCCTCATCAGCCTGTTCACCAACCTCGGCGAGCAGAGGAAGCGTCGCCGTCGAGGTGTCCGTCGGCGGGTTGGCCCACGTCCGCCCCGACGCGGGCCCGAATTCTGACTTGCACACCTCCAGCGACAGAGTTTCGTAGAACACCACGTCCGACGTGGTAACCACCCGGTTGTTAGCGATGTCAAGGAGCTCCCAGCCCTTGCTCTCCTCCGACACGCCGAGGTGAAGGCCCCACCGAGCCTTCGGCTTCAGCTTCCCACCGCGCTGCTGCTCAGGGACGAGAAATTGTGCCATGCAGCCCCACACCCGCGCCATCGACAAATCGGGCTTCTGCCCGGTGAGGAGCTGGTACGGCGTAGTTTTCGCGGGCAGCGAAGACCGCTCCAGGCAGTTGCGAACCCAGACGGCCTGCCGCAGAGCGAGATGCCACCAGTGGTGCTGCACGCCCATGTGCAGCAGCATCGTCCGCACCGACTCCACCACCGTCCTCATCTCCCGCTCCGCCATGCCATTCTGCTGCGGGGTGTAGGGGCAGGTCAAGTCGTGGACGATGCCCTTGCTGTCCACGAAGGCGGTGAAGTCCTTTCCGAGGAACTCCCCTCCGCGATCAGAGCGCAGTTGCAGCACCGAATGCTTCGCCTGCCGCTCCACCAGCACCAGCCACTTCTGGAACTCCAGCAGCACGTCCGACTTCTTGGCGACCGGCCTCACCCACACATAGCGGGTCTTGCGGTCCTTCAGCAGCAAGAAGTACAGGCTGCCGTCCTTGGCAGCCACGCAAAATGGCCCGCACAAATCGATGTGCACGACGGCCAAGACGTCGTCTGCTTCGGAGCCGTGGTCAGGGAAGGTGTGCCGCGCCAGCTTCCCGCCGACGCACGAAACACACGGTGAGTCGGCGCCAGACACCGACTGGAGGTCCAGCCCAGTGGCGACCTCGTGCTTCGCCGAGCTCCGAATCGTGTCCATGCCAACATGCGCAAGCCTCGCGTGAAGCCTGTTCGGGGTTGCCTTCGTAGCCGAGACTATCGCCCGCAGAGCCACCTCCTCTTTCGCGGGCGTCGTCGCCGTTACCGCGCATGGGCGTAGGTCAGTGCAGAGGACCCGGCCGGTGTACGTCGCTCGACCGAGCACGTCCCCCGCCGCGGAGACGAGCAACATCCGATCGCCGTCGTCCTTCAGCGTCACCCCGCTCTCCTTCAGCTGGCCAGCCGAAAGCAGATTCGCCTGCACGCCCGGGACGTAGAGAACGTCGGAGATGAGCACTTGCTTCCCGGCCTCCCCTTGCAGCGCAACCGTGCCACGGCCGCGAACGTCCTGCAGCGCCCCATTGAAGCCACGCACGTGCTTCACGTCGCCGCTCGGCCCCAATTCGACGAAGGCTTCCTTCGTCCCCATCAGGTGGTGCGAGCAGCCGCTGTCGAGCAGGACCACCGCGGGGTTCGCCTGCACAGCTGCCGCCACCGCCTGGAAATCCTCGCCAGCTTCCGGCGCCAGCGAGACAGTCGGCTCCACGATACCGACCAGCGAGCACGACGCCTCCTTGTCGCCTCGCCCTTTGCCACCCGCGGAAGAGTCGGCGTCCTTCGCCGAGGTCGATTTCGTCGACTGGTTCTCTTTTCGCGGCTGGTTTCCTCGACGCGAACGACGGCTGCCAGAACTTCCGCGGCCTCTCTTCGCGTCGTCGTCGTCGGAATCGCTGCGGTCGGGGCACTCGAAGGAGAGGTGATCGGGATCGCCGCACACCCAGCATTCCCGACGTCGGCCTCCTCCTCCACGACCGCTATCCTTGGCAGACTTCTGCTTGTCAGCATCCTTCGCCAGCTTCCCGCCACCGCGGTGGCAACCACCAGACTGTCCCGGTCGACCACCTTGTTTCGCGGGGGCCGCGAAATTCACTTGCGCGAGGAGCTCCTGGGACCGCTCAGCCTCCTGCATCGCCTCGTCCTGTAGGATGTACGAGGTCAATGTGTCCTCGTTGAGCGTCGCTCGCGTGCTCGGCGCCATTGACAGCCGCTTCAGCAGATTGTAGCTGCTCGGGAGTCCCTGCATGACATGCGTGACGTACGACGCTGTCGAGTATTCCGCGCCTGCCATCCGAATGGTGGTGAGAATTCGCCGAGCGCGGTTGCAGTAGTCAGTCGCGGTCTCCTCGTCGCCCATACGCAGGTGCGTCAACTGCCCCTCAAGCTGGGCGATGAACAAGTCGTCGGTGACCTGGTAAGTTGACTCGATGAAATGCCACGCCCGGTGGCCAGCGTCGAGGTACTCCCTGCACGACTTCAGGGCGATCTGTACGCCCGGCGAGCAGCACCGCGAAATGACCGTAAGGGTCAGCAGCTGCACGGCGCGAAATTCGGCTCGCAGGTCAGGGTAGTGCTCCTCCGGCGTCGCCACGGTCCCGCGGGCGAAGCCCATCAGCCCGGCCATCTCCAGCTGGGGCTCGATGGCTTCCTTCCACGTGAGGATGTCGGGACGACCGACCAGCGGAGGTGAGACCGAGATCCTGTCCGGCGTAAACTTGTAGCCGTAGCTCGGCGCGATTCCTCCCGCGGTCACATGAGTCGCCGATATCGGCGCCAATTCACTTCGTCTCCCTCCGACGTAGTTTCGCGGGGCCCCTGCAGCCGCCGACGACTGCATCCCTCGCGTCTGAATGCCGCCGACTTCATCGGCGCGAATCACACCTCGCTGCCTCGACGTGCCTCCCGCGCTGCTACCGACTTGGTCACCCGCGGCGTTGACTCCCGCGTCGACGCCGCCTGCATTGTTCACCGGTCGAGGAGATACAGGCCGAGAAGAGGGGTGCTCCGCCGCCCACAAGGCGCGAATGCCTGCCTCGACCACCGTCAGCGGGAGAGTTCCGTACTCGTTCGCCGCATGACGTCTCCTCGCGTCCTCCAGCCGTGCTCCCAAGGTGTCCGCGACACCCGCCTCTACTACGGGGTCCACCATGGCGTCTAACACAGCTGCCGGTCTACGAACAAGCTAGGTGAGTGAGAAGTCAGCTAAACCGAAGGTTTCGTCGCGGTGTCTTCCACGCTCACCGCACCATGCGGAGATAACTCGTGCAACGGGAGCTAGACTGCGGGCTAGGCACGGGGCAAGAGTGATCTTAGCGTTCGTTCGTTCCTTAGTCGTTTCCGAGTGCTAACACTGCTTGCTAGTTCACGGGGAAAATTGGCAAGAGTTTCACTAGGAAAACATCACAACAAAAGTTCATAATGATTACATCACCATTGGCAACACTGACTACACCAGACCTAGCAAGGCTTGCTGGTCCACTGCCAGCGCAGCACGGTCGACCGCGTGCCAGCACAACTCGGTCGACCGCGCTCCAGCAGAGCAGAGTCGCGGCTTGCCAACGTTGCAAGTCCGCGGTGCGCCAACGCTGCAGTATGTCGGCTGCACAGCGTCGCATCCGCGGGACAACGGTGCACCAGCTTCGCAGGTGCGTGCAGCTGGTTGGCGCCCAACTCCCCGTCACATGCCCATCGCAGACACTCCGCCCGTGACGGCGCCCACCAGCCACGTCGACCTCGGGATACCACCCCCGAGATCGCCATCGTAGATAACATTCCCGGCGACTTTCGCGTACGTCGCCCGGGTATCCTGGTTGACCGGGTACTTCGCGGTCCTCCCGCGGTTTCTCGGTCAACACCGTCGCCACCGCCGATCCACGATCGTGGTCCTCCCGCGGTTTCGTGGATCCACGATCCCCCGTGATTTCGTGGCTCCGCGGTCCCCCACGATTTCGTGGCTCCGCGGTCCCCCACGATTTCGTGGCTCCCACGGGCCACTGCAATTTCGTGGCTCCCACGGTCGGCTCCGCCCAAGCGAGGACGGGGCCAAACACAACTCCCGTTGACACCTACCTGCAGGCGTACCTCCAGCACGCACCCACGAGCATGAGATCGTGGAGGAACCAGGTGCGAAACCCGTCTCACGTGCACCATACCGACTGAGTCCGACCGAGCTGACCGACATGAAGAAACAGATAGAGTATCTACTGGACAAAAAACTGAAGTAACCCATCCACGACAAGGAAGCCTTAGCTATAGTCATAGCCTTCAAGGCGTGGAGGTGTTACCTAGAGGGAGCCAAGACTACAGTTTATACTGACCACTGTAGTCTTAAATACCTTAAGTCGCAGCCGATGCTCTCACGACGACAGGTGCGGTGGGTTGACTTCCTGGAAACTCACTTCCACTACGACATCGTCTACAAGCCCGGGCTACACAACAAGGCAGACGCGTTGAGCCGCCGCGTACATGTAGCAGGCATCCAGCTGGACGGGATGAACCCTATCCTCAAGGGTCTATTCCAACACGGGTACTCCGTGGACGCAGAGATCGCTATAGCACAGACTAAGAAGCTGTTACAGTGGGAGAAAGACTTAGCTGTAAGGAAGGGTTTAGGAAAGATTTGGGTACCAAATTACGCCCCGCTTAGACAGATCCTATTGGGGGAATTTCACGACGTACCTTATGCAGGACATTTCGGGAGCAACAAGACGTTAGCAGGGATAGCAAAGTATTACTACTGGCCCGGGATGGCAGTAGACGTGCAGCAGTTCGTCACCTCGTGCGACACGTGCCAGCGGATGAAGAGTAGCATGCAGAAAAAAACAGGGTTACTTCAGCCTCTACCCGTACCGGAGCAGCCATGGGAGGTCGTTAGCCTCGACTTCATCACAGGACTTCCTTCGACCTCACGGGGGCACGATTCCATCCTCGTAGTGATCGATAAGTTCTCCAAAATGGGTCACTTCATACCAACCAACGCCACAGCTACAGCTGAAGCAACTGCTCGCCTCTTCTTCGACCGCATCATTACCATCCACGGCATCCCCGCTACACTCATCTCAGACAGAGACTCCAAATTCACTAGTAAGTTCTGGAAGGGGATTGTTGGGGACTAAGCTTGCGATGTCTTCAGCATACCATCCCCAGACTGACGGACAAACAGAGCGACTCAATCAAGTGGTTGAACAGTTACTGCGCACAGCTTGCAAAGACGATGTCAGCCACTGGGACACACAGTTACCGACCCTAGAGTTCGCTTACAACAACGCGTCACATGCGGCCACAGGGAAAACTCCTTTCTTCCTGTGTTACGGGCGGGAACCACTCACACCACAGCAGCCAACCACACCGGCACATGTCCAAGCCGCACATGACTTCATCACCACCATGCAGCAGTTATGGGAGAAGACTCAGCGAAGACTCACCACGATGCAGACCTCCTAGAAGCAGTATGCCGATCGTCAGCGACGAGATCACTCGGAGATCAGGTGCTTCTTGACACACGCAACTTGAACCTGTCTCACCTCCCATCCAAACTCCGGCCTCGCTTCTGTGGTCCTTTTCTCGTTGAGGCACGGGTGACACCAGTTACATTCCGCTTGCGCTTACCAGATACATGGAAGCTTCACAACGCTTTCCATGTTCAGCTACTGAAGCCCTACAAGGACCCCAACCAAAAGTTCAAGGGACGGCAGCTACCGTCACGACCACCTGTTCTCATACAGGATGAACCCGAGTACGAAGTGGAGCGCGTTCTCACTCATCAGCGCCGCGGCGGCAAGACCCTTGAGTTCCTGATACGCTGGAAGGGATATGACCCTACTGAGGACAGTTGGGTTGCAGAAGCTGATATGGGCAACGCACGCCGTGCTCTCAAGGACTATCTTGTCAAGCAGGGAGCATCTCACGCCACCCAGCTTTGAGGGGGGGACGTGTGAGAGTACGACGGCTTATGCTGGCTTTGCTAGCTTGCCTAGACATTATTATGCTATTACTAGCTTGGGTTTTATTTATCATGCATAGAAATGCTTGATTTCCTAGGTTAGGTGCATTTTTATATTTTATTTTAGTTATAGCACCGAACCAGGTTACATGTACCGAACTCAAGCCTATTCGCTTTCCACCGAATTGCTTTCTATTGAGTTCAGGAAGGTTCTGTTCGGGACGCTTCGCGACCCTCAGAACATTCGCGTAACACCTGGGTAACTGGCCTTGTGTCGAGACTATATATAGCCTCGTGTCGTACCCAGGTGAATCAATCAATTACAATTCTCTTTTCTGAGCTCAATCCTAGATCCTCACAGGTGGGAAGCTGGCACCGAAATCCTGCTGGGGGCTTCACCTGGGTGTGTCGCCGGAGAGCAAGGGCTGGGAGGTGCTCGACCTGACCGACAACAAGGCGCTCACGTCGGTCGAGGTGATCTTCTACGAGACACTGTCACTCGAGGTGTGGAAGGCGAAGTATGGGCCGGCGTCGGGGCGGACGCAGGCGCACCCGCCGACGGACACCTCGACGGCGACGGTTCCATTGCTCGCCGACGTCGACGAGCCTGCTGATGAGGATGTTGTGGAGGTTCCTCCATCTCCCCCTGTTCTTGCTCCCCCTCCCCCGTTGCAGATCGGCCTGCGTCGACGCCTGTGTCGGCCGCCGGCGATGAGGGGAGCCTTGAGGCGTCGCCTGTGGCGCCCAGTGGCATCGCCGGCGGTCGACAAGGCGCCAAGCTCGTCGACCAGGATGGGAAGCCGTCGATGACAGGGGAGTAGCAGAAAAGGGAGCCAATCGAACAGGATGCAACAGCATGGGTGCACTCGACAGGGGAGCAGCAGCCGGGGCGGTCGACAGGGGAGCTGTCGAAGTCAGCATGACGAGAGCAACCGGCCGACGGGTCGAAGCAGCTGGTCGACGACAAGGACGTTGACGAGGAAGGGGAACAGTCGGCGGGTGAGGAGTCCACCGACTACGATGTGGTGGAAGTGCCGATCACGAAGCCTGGGCTGCGACGCACAGGTCGAGCTCGACGGCCGCCGGAGCGGCTCAGCTTCCACGCCTGCCTACCGCTAGCTGCATTCACCACGGTGTACGACGAGGTCGACGGCGACCTGTTGTACGACGGCGCCAAGGAGGATGAAGAACTGCTGGAGCTCGACTTCGACGTGCATGCCGACCCCGAACACTGCTGGGACTTTGCCACGATGACGGTGAAGGAGGCGCTGGCGAGCTCGAAAGGCGAGGCGGTGAAGGCCGTCATGGACGAGGAGATCCGCAGCCTTATCGGCATGGGCACATGGGAGTTGGTCTAACCCCCATGTGGGGTGAACATCATGAAGAACCGATGGGTGCTGACGACCAAGTACCGCATCGACGACACCGTCGAGCGCAGAAGGCGAGGCTGGTTGTGAAGGGCTTCAAGCAGATGTACGGTGCCGACTACGAGGAGACGTACTCGCCGGTGAGCAGCTACGTCACACTGAGGAACTTTCTCAGCATCGTCGCCGTCCTTGACCTCAATCTAATACAACTCGACATGAAGAACACTTGTCGCCGAATAGATTGCTGTTAGCAATTTATTCAGTTACTCGCTAGTGTAGGTGTAGTAGGATTATCCGAAGCACTATAGAAGGTCAGTTTGGTGCGTGGGTAGTGACGCGAAGTAGTGACCCAGGGACTTGCGAGGCGCAGGGTGGGACAGATTTAAGGGCGAGCCCTTGGCAATCCGAAGGGCCAATCCTGAAGCCTAGCGGGCGGAGCCCAATGTGCCTTACGGGAAACTGCACGGCACGGGGTAGCTGCTCAAATAGGCTAGGAACTCACTGTCAAACTTATATGCTATAGTCTTTCTAGGCTGTAGTGGGGTAGACAGTATGGGGTACAGCTTTCTAGGGTTTCATATTTGTACCCAAATCATTTCCTAGTTCATCATTCATTCCTCATTTCTTCACATGGTATCAGAGCGTGTGCAGGTCATCAGGTACATGAGGCAGCCAACAAGCTCTGGGTACGGGCCACTCGGCTCTACGGACTCATCCGAAGGCAGAGCTGAGAGCGAGTGGCGAGTAGACAGAGGAGTGGCCTGTGGCGAGGAGTACGTGAAGCCGAAGCGCTGAAGGACCTGCTGCACCATGTGTGACTGAGTCAGGGTAATGGTGCGCTGTGCTCTGTCCCGGGTGATCTGCAAGCCAAGGTAGCTGCGCAGTTCACCCAGGTCTGTGCACGTGTGTCTCTTCTGCAGCTCGGACTTCACGTGGGCGAGTCCAGCAGTGTCAGCTGTGGCAAAGACCAAGTCGTCGACGTACACGAGGATGTAGAACGGCGGCAAAGAGGTGTCGGTGCGCAGAAACAGCGACGGGTCAGCAGTAGAAGGAGCAAACCCAAGAGCCGCAAGTGTAGTCCTCAGTGTGTCGTGCCACTCACGAGGTGCCTGGCGGAGACCGTAGACTGGCCGCCGGAGGCTCCACTGGGTGCCAGGAGGAAAAGACCCAGTGAAGCCAGGTGGGCGGCGCAGCCAGATCTCCTCGTGCAGGCTACCCTGTAGGAAAGCAGTGCTGAAGTCAAGAGAGTGAAGCTCGTAGTCGCGCTGAGCGGCTATATGCAGTAGTACCCGAAGAGTGGTCATCTTCGGGGTGGGAGAGAAGGTCTGAAAGTAGTCAACTCCCTGCCGCTGACTGAAGCCTCGAGCCACGTAACGTGCCTTGAAGACAGGCGGAGAACCCGGGGGCCGCTTCACCCTGAAAATCCACATGCCACTGACGATGTTCGCCCCAGGTGGGGGAACCTCGTCGACGTAGGTGTCTGTGGGCTTCCAGGAAGCCATCTCTGCGTCCATGGCTGCCTGCCACTGAGAGGAGTAGGGACCCTCTATCGCCTCCGCGTAAGAGCGCGGAGTCGGGATGTCTGGTGCATCCGGGTCTCCCTCAGGGGCCAGCAGCATGGACACGAGATGAGGTGAAGCAGCAGCAAAGCACTGGAACTCCTCCTGCCTGTCCTCAAGGACGTCCGTGCCAAGGGCACACTCACCCCCGACGGACGGAGGACAGACAGACTCAGACTCAGCGACAAGACTAGCAGCGTGGTCTAGACAACAGCGAGCAGCAAAGTCGACAAGCTCAGCAACTAAGGCAGACGCAGCAGTGGACTCGAAGGAAGGGTCAGTGATGACAGTAGCAAGGAGACGCGTGACAGTAGGACTGGCAGCACGAAGGGAGTCCGACTCTGGGTCAGCAAGAGCAGGAAGAGAGGACTCAGGAGGAGAAGGCAAAGGGGCACGCAGCGGAGCAGTGGAAGGACGCAGAGACATCCGGTGCGTGCCGGGGACAGGGGGAGGACGCTGACGCGAACCACGACCACTAGTGCGAGCAGCACGGACAGGCGACGCAGGACGAGACGCAGGCTCACGACGCTCAGCAAGACCTCCAGTAGGACCAGTGTAGGGAGAAGGAGCAGGCAGTGGGGAGGCTGGCTGTAACTGTGACTCAGACTGGACAGGCGGCGGACACTCTAAGAGAGGAGCAGGACTAGTAGAGGGCGGAAGACCAAGAACCTGCTCAAGGAGCGGAACGAAGTACAGCCGCGGCCGTGCAGCACCCCCAGAACCAGCAGGAACAGCACCAGCACCACTAACGGCAGCACCAGCTCTAGTAGCACCCCCAGCTCCAGTAGCGCCAGCAGCTCCAGCACCAGCACCCCCAACAGCAGCACCAGCTCCAGTAGCACCCCCAGCTCCAGCCGCGCCAGCAGCACCAGCTCCAGCAGCACCAACACCAGCACCCTCAGAAGCACCAGCACCAGCAGCACCTCCAGCGCCAACACCCCGAGCAGCTCCAGCTCCAGCTCCAGCACCTCCAGCAGCTCCAGCACAAGGAGTACCCGCAGGCCCAGCAGCTCCAGTACCTCCAGTACGAGCACCTCCGGGACCCGTGGCACCAGCACCCTCAGCAGCAGTAGAACCTCCAGCACCAGCAGCACCTCCAGCTCCAGCAGCACGGCTCCAGCGCCGAGCAAACCACTCGCGCAGCTCGTGTGGAGAGAGTAGCTCTCGCCGGGACGAAGCACCCGAACGACCTCCAGGCCCAGTCCCTCCAGACGCCACACGAGCAGGCTCAGCACCCCCAGGCTCCGCACCCCAAGGCTCAGCACCCCCAGGCGCAGCAACCCCAGGCTCAGCACCCCTAGACTCAGCACCCCCAGACTCAGCACCCCCAGTCTCAGCGCCCCCAGAGTCAGCACCCCCAGGCTCAGCACCCCCAGGCCCCGCACCCGCAGGCTCAGCACCCCTAGCAGCACCACAGTCAACAGCTACCTCGACAGGCTCGACTGCGTCTACCTGGGACACACCTGAGGGGGCAGGACCCTGAGGGGGGAGGGGGTCTACCGGGGGGGGACCTGGCGCGAGGAAGAGCGGCGGCGGGGGGAGGGACGCAGTGCGGTAGGGGAAGAGACGGTTGTAGGGAACCGACTCGTCAAACGTGACGTCCTGAGAGGACAGAACACGGCGCGAGGTGGGGTGGTAAAACTGCCAACCAGGCGCGTCAGGGGGGAAGCCAAGGAAGACGCAGGGAACAGCACGGGGGGACAGCTTGTCCGCAGACAAGTCGCGGACAAACGCCCGAGATCCCCAAACACAGAACGCAGACGCATCGCCAACCTTCCCCGTCCACCGCAGAGCAGGGGAGGTCTCCGGCATGGAGACCCGGGGCTGAAGGTTGATCTGATGCGCCGCGTACTGAACCGCGAACGGCCACAGAAAATGGGGGGCAGCCGCATGGATCATGGACGTACGAGCGACGTCCATGACCATGCCAATGCGGCGCTCAGCAATCCCATTTTGCTGTGGAGAGGCCGGAAGCGTGAACGTCTGGCGGATGCCTCGTGCACGACAGAAGGCTCGCAGAAGGTCAGAGGAGAACTCTCCGCCTCTGTCGGAGTGCAGACGCAGAACAGGAAAGTCCGAGCCGAAACTCTCTCTGAGCTGGAGACGAGCAGCGCGGATCCAGTCGATCAACACCCCAGTGACCTCACCCTTGCTGCGCAAGGGGAAGACTGTGGTGTAACGCGAGTAGTCGTCAACCACCAGCAGGAAGTAACGCTCGTGACCCTGTCCACGGACGCGGGCTGGGCCCCACACATCCATGTGAAGCGTCTGCAGTGGAGCCTCTGTCGGAGGAAACTCGGAGGAGTGAGGAGCAGCGCGCTGCCGCCCCTCGACGCAGGGAACGCAGGTAGGGGCAGGCCCTGGAGGAAGAGGAGGGAGGGACCGGGGGAGACCAGAGACAAGGACACGGGAGGCCATGCCTCGGAGACGAGGCAAGGAGGGGTGACCAAGGCGGTGGTGCCAGAGGAGAGTCTGGTGAGACAGGAGACGACACGAGCAGGGGGCAGACTCAGGACCAGACCTGGACGCCGCAGTAGACACCTGACCCGACGCAGCTACCTGACCAGACGCAGCAACCGGAGGAGACTCAGTAGTCAGTGTGTACAGGCTCGACCCCGGCCGACGGGTAAACGTGGCCAAGTGTCGGCCCGTCCGAGCACACGTGCAGTGGGTCACTCGCTGACTCGCAGGAGTGAACTGGTGAACCCCCCCATCCTGTAGATCAGCACCACTCACCAAGTTCGTAGAGAACGAGGGGAGGTAAAGACCTGACAGGGTGCCAGAAGGGGCCGCCGGACACGGTAAGACAGTGGAGAAGTGGGCAAGGACAGGACCCCCAGAGGGGTCTGCCAGGGAGACCGCAACTGGCCGACTAAGCGGCGTGAGTGTGGTGCGGTCTCGAAAGAAGGAGCGGGAAGCACCCGAGTCAAGGGTGAAGGTGTGGGAGGCCTGAGCCGACGTGGTACCTGAGAGAGCAGAGTCACCAGCACCTGGGGCATCAGACTCACTAGCACCTAGAGCAGCAGCCTCACCAGCACCTAGAGCAGCAGCCTCACCAATGCCCGGGTCAGGCGGAACACACAGGTAACAGTCACCCTCATCACTAGTAGACACAGCATACATGGCAGCAAGAATAGCATCATAGTCAAGATCAAAGATAGCAACCCCCGCCCTAGACAGCTCGCCCCAGCGAGGGATCTCCGTGGCGTCAGGGAACTGGTGACGCCAAGCGTCCGTCAGGCGGCCGAAGCAGCGCTGGGTGGAGTGCGGGCCTCCGCACTGCTCACCAGTGCGATCACCGGTACGAAGGACGTAGGTACAGGGACCAGCACCCCCACCCCGCTGACGCCCAGCGTACCACTCACGAAGCTGCTGGGGGGACGGGGTCTCACGAGTGCGCTGCTGCTGCTGGCGCTGACCACCACCGGAGCCACCCCTCTGCGCAGAGCCGCGACCAGCTCCACCGCCGCCGCCGCCACCTCCGCCGCCTCCGCCACCTCCGCTCCCACCGCCACCGACGCCTCCACCCCCGCCACCACTCCCACCACCACCCCCACCCCCTCCACCGCCTCCACCGCCACCTCCACCGCCCCCGCCAGCTCCTCCAGCACCCTTGCCCCCTTTGCCTTTGCCGGAGCGGCGTCTCCCGATAGGGGCAGACGCAGCTCCGACCGACTCGAGGCCAACGAGGTCGGCCGCAGCAGCAGAGGCAACAGAGGGCAAGAGGTGGGAGGGGGAGCACCCCTCAAAGAAGGGGGTACGAGGGTCACCACGAGAGGCTCCTACAACGACTATACTCTTCTCTGCTGCCAGGAGGCGCTCCTCGAGGAGGTCAACGGTGAGTGTGGTGGGGCAAACAGAGAGGAAGTGGTCCCTGACCGAGCGAAGGGAGTCAGGGAGCCGGGTGACTATGTAGTAGAGGGTGATGTACATGGGGGGGGGGGGTTCTTGGCGCAGAACTCAGCAGGAAGCGCAGCGCGGTAGCGGGTGTCACTAGTGCGAAGGTGCGTAATGAGGTCAGCGACTGTGGGAAAGGCGGCGAGGTCAGGGAACAGGTACGGCAGCATGAGGCGGCTAAGGGCAGCAGTGGCAGGGGAAGAGTAGCGTGCAACTACAGCGTTGTGCAAGGTCTTAGCACTCTTGTACTGACTAAAATGCGCACGCTCAGCGGTCGGTAAGTGGCGACGCACAGCAAGACGGGCAGCAGCATCGCGTGTGGCCCACTGTGAGCGAACAGTGCTGTCAGCATCGGCAGGAGGGGCAGGAGAGGCACCAGAGGTGAGATCGAACAGGGAGAGTCCGTCTGTCCTATCGCACTGTAGGAAAAGCTGCAGGTCATCGACCCAGACCTCAAAGTCAACAGCCCGACCCTCAGCATCAAAGGTAAGGACACTGGGGGTAGCCATGACAGCAGCAGTCTAGCAGTGAGAGCAGTAGGCTAGGGGCAGCGCAGTGGCAAAGGCGCTGCTCGGGAGTGCTCTCACTAGTCCGGGTGGGTAGGGCCGGGGCGCGCCGGCAGGAACAGGGCCGGAACTGCGGCGTCGGCGGCTCGACAGCGGCAGCCGCGGCTCGGCGGCGGCGGCGGCTCGACGGCGGCGGCGGCGGCTCGAAGGCGGCTCGGCGGCGGCGGCGGCTCGACAGCGGCGGCTCGACGGCGGCGTCTCGACAGCGGCGGCTCGACGGCGGCGGCGGCGGCTCAGCGGCTCGGCGGCTCGGCGGCGGCCGCAAGAGGGCGGCAGGAGGGCCGCGAGAGGGCGGCGACGGGGCCGCGAGAGGGCGGCGACGGGGCCGCGAGAGGGCGGCGACGGGGCCGCGAGAGGGCGGCGACGGGGCCGCGAGAGGGCGGCGACGGGGCCGCGAGAGGGCGGCGACGGGGCCGCGAGAGGGCGGCGACGGGGCCGCGAGAGGGCGGCGACGGGGCCGCAAGGGTGGCGACGGGGCCACAAGGGCGGCGACGGGGCCGCAAGGGCGGCGACGGGGCCGCTGAGGGCGGCGACGGGGCCGCTGCGGGCGGCGAAGGGGCCGCTGAGGGCGGCGACAGGGCCGCTGAGGGCGGCGACGGGGCCGCTAGAGGGCGGCAACGGGGCCGCGAGAGGGCGGCGACGGGGCCGCAAGAGCAGCGGCGTCGGGGCCGCTGCGGGCGGCGAAGGGGCCGCGGAGGGCGGCGACGGGGCCACTGAGGGCGGCGACGGGGCCGCTAGAGGGCGGCGATGGGGCCGCGAAGGGCGGCGACGCGGCCGTTAAGGGCGGCGGCGGGGCCGCTAATGGCGGCGACGGGGCCGCGAGAGGGCGGCGACGGGGCCGTGTAGGGTGGGGCCGCGAGGGGCCGCTAAGGGCGGTGACGGGGCCGCGAGAGGGGCCGTGAGAGGGCGCGACGGGCCGCTAAGGGGAGGACGGCACACAGGGCGCGCCTCGGTCAGGAGCGACTCGCTCTCCGGGCAGAAAAAAAAAAAAAAATCGATTTTCAGTGGTGGGCCCTAGGAACAGTTCCCACTAGGGAACCTGCTCTATACTATAGCACTCGCGCCTTGTGATCATCAGCGCTTCTGTACTCTGTTAGGTCTTGTACCTACTTTGCCTCACTTGCTCACTTCTTGACCTTGCTTGTACTTTGACCTATACATACTTGCACTCGCATGTTTAACTTTATATATATATATATCTCTGCATGTGAACTGGCCTTGTGGCCCTTGAACTTGTGCTCAGAATGTGTGGTGACGTTGTGATCCACCCTGAGCTTGCTGTGCTTTGCTTGACTGGTCTTGTGACCCCTTGTTCTCCCCCACTTTGCCTATGGGGGTGTGTCAAACTTATATGCTATAGTCTTTCTAGGCTGTAGTGGGGTCGTATGGGGTACAGCTTTCTAGGGTTTCATATTTGTACCCAACTCATTTCCTAGTTCATCATTCATTCCTCATTTCTTCACACTCACTGTTTAGTTCGTTCTCTTGTTTGTTTGCCTATTATAGTGGATGTAAGTTGCCGATCGACGCTACTACAGCTAGGTGACTAAGCCACTAGGGGCAGCCATCGTGTGGGAGCGGGACACTCTCACAAACAAGAGAACGAAGATCGGGCAGAATGGACTGCCACGAGCTGCGCTGGCAGCAGATAAACTCGCGTCCGGAATTTTGGCCGTCGCGGAGGTTGCGCTCACTGGAGCGCGGGAGATCGCGGACGCGTTCACCACGGAGGGTGGCGTACCGCATGGATCTGGTGTTTGACGGACGTCGAGAATGTTAGAGATTAAGGACGGAGTCTATGAAGATTAGGGGCTGAAATATCTCAAAATCGTCAACTACAATTCTGGACAGAAAAGTCGTCGTCACAAGAAACGTCGTCGACGAAAGGTCCACTGTTAGAATTCTTTCAAACTCGAGTATGTTGTAGCCCTTGACCGTGGCTATCTTTCCCAATTTGAATAGTATCAGAATATGGAGTATAACTCGAGTTATGAACTTCGGCGCACTAGGGGGTATGCTGCCATAGAAAACGTAACTCAATCACAATGATCTCACAAGTTCACACAAGAAAGTTAGAGTAGCAATAGAACCAGGTAGGAGGGGATGAGGAGGACGAGAGGGAAGGTCCCAAGAGAGTCCCCAACCAAGGAAACCCCATGCCATACAATTCCCTTCCCCATAGGCAACCCAACTTTGACCTTTGTCACTATCCCAACCTCCACAATCCACCTCAACCCAACTTGGCCACACTTGCCAACCTGGTTTGGTTTCTCCCAACCATTTGGCAGCAACTACAGTAGAAAAGACGAATTTCCCAACCCCCAAAAGTCTGTACCCCATATTGAGTCAACCCCACAACTTCCCATAGTCACCACAACCAAATATCAAAAGCATACGAGCTCCAACGTTCGTAACTTTCTTGTTCGTGCTCCGATTGAAGCGATACTTGGTTCCTCGGAAAGCTCTTGAGCAGAGGAGTCACTTCAGATATCTGCTCAAGCCAAATAACATTCACACACACACTCAGAAAAACCAAACCGCACAAAACACAAATTCTTGCACACACTCACAACACGCATGCAACGCACGAACATATGATGGGAGGCAGACAGACGTGAATGCGAATGGTAGCATCACTCAACAAACTCCCCCTCTGGCTGCCAACCATCATCCCACATGCCATAGCTCAAGCATGCATCCTCAATGCACACTCATCCCAGCAAGCTTCATGCCCTTCCAATGCTCAGATTCAGCCAGGCGCTTGGTGAGAATGTCAGCCGCCTGCTGATGGGTCTTCACAATCTCCAGCCGCACCTCCTTGTCCAGGAGCCTCCTCACCCAATGCCACTTAGGCCTGATGTGCTTCGTCAGCCCATGAAGGCAAGCATTCTTAGCAAGCTTCACAGCCGACTCGTTGTCACAGAAAATCACAGTTGGATCCTTTTGGCACACTCCGATCTCCTCCAACAAACGCCTCAGCCACACCACCTCCTTTGCCCCATGATGCAGAGCCATGTACTCTGTCTCACACGAGGACTGCCCCACCTCGTTCTGCTTCTTGCTGCGCCAGCTCACAGCACCACCTCCAAACAGGCACACATAGCCTCCAATGCTGGTGCCATCCGCCTTCACAGAGTTGAAGCTAGCGTCGGTGTAGCAGGTCAGGAGCATCTCCCCCTTGCCCAAATCAGCTGCACCCCTCTGCAGCCTCTGTCGCACAGCACTGTACTCCAAGCCCACTAATGCCGTAGCGCTCACATAGCGGACCAACCTCTTGGCCGCTTCCAGCTGCTCATGACTGGGGCGTGAAACCACACTTGCAAGCCTGGATGTAGCAAAGGCAATGTCAGGCCGCGTGTGGTTAGCCGCATAATTGAGTGCCCCCACCATGGAATGAAACAGCTTCCTGTCACTCTCACCCACCACCTCCTCTTCAGCACAGGGCTCCACAGTGAACCCCGAAGGCAGTGGGGTGGCTGGCTTTCCTCCATCTTGCAGCCCATACTTCTCAGCCAGCCCCTCACAATACTTTCTCTGGTGCAACCTCAACACTCCCTTGTCAAGGTCCCTCTCCACATGCATGCCCAAATAGTACTTCACATCTCCCATCTTGGAGCACTTAAACTGCATCTCCAGCATCTCCTCCACATGCTCAATCATTGCAGACGACTCAGAGAAGAGCAGGATGTCATCCACATACACCAGGAGCATGAGAAACTGCTCCTTCTCCTGCAGCAGGAACAAGCTGTGATCACACTCACTCTTCTTGAAACCCCCAGCCAGCAGAGTCTCCTCTAACTTGTGGTACCATGCACGAGGAGCCTGCTTCAGGCCATAGATGGCCTTCTTCAGCCTGCACACCCTGCCGCTCCCATCATCCAAACCCTCAGGCTGTAACATGTACAGCTCCTCCAGAATGATCCCATTGAGGAAGGCGGTGGTGATGTCCATCTGCTTCACCCGCCATCCACGGTATGCTGCCATTGCCAATGACACCCGAAGTGTTGTGCCTTTCCCCACAGGAGCATAGAGCTCGTTGAAGTCCTTTCCCTTTGTCTGCTGAAACCCCTTAGCCACAAGCCTTGACTTGTAGCGGGTCAGCGCCCCATCAGGTCCGTACTTGTGCCTGAAAATCAGCTTGGAAGAAATGGCCTTCTTCCCAGGTGGCAGCTCACACAGCTCCCACGTCTCATTCTCTAGCAGAGAATCATACTCCTCCTTCACACTCTGCTTCCACTTTTCAGCATCGGGCCCGCTCAATGCCTCAGCTAGCGTCTTGGGCTCAGGGACGGCTGCCCAGTAGCAGTGTGCTATCTCATCCTCATCACACTGCTCAGCCACACTCCCAGCCCTTACCACCTTTGGCTTGCCACGGCTTGCATAGGTCAGCCTGTTAGGAGGGCGCACATCCCTCCTAGGACGGTCAGCCGTACGTCCGGCACCTTGTGGAGCACCTTGCTCCTCCTGCTGCTGCGGCTGCTGCTGCTGTTGCTGCTGCTGCTGCTCCTCCACCTCAGGTTCTCCCCCATCCTCTGTCACCCCAGAGATCTCATTCTCAGAGACAGAAACCTCCACTTGCCTTGAAGGCCGCTGCACCTCATCGGCCTCGACAATTAGCGGTGTCGTTGGAAGCTTCTGCTGCTGCTGCTGCTTCCACTCCTTGTAGTACAAGGACTCAAGGAACTTCACATCCCTTGACACGGTCAGCTGCTGGCTGGTCAAGTCCCAAATCAGCCAGCCCTTGTGATCCTTAGCAAGCCCCAAGTGCACACCCCATCTCCCAGAAGCTTCCAGTTTTCCCCTCTTCTCCTTAGGCACATGAAACACCACCATGCACCCAAAGGCTCTCAGCATGTTCACAGCTGGTGCAATCCCATACCACTTGGTGTAGGGGACCCACTGCTTGTCCCCCACAGTTGCCAGCACCCTGTTCTTCACAACAACGACCTGCCGCAGTGCTGTCACCCAAAACGGATCCGGCAGCCCTGCACGCCCAAGGAGAGTGCGAGCACCTTCCTGCAGGGTCCGGTTGAACCGCTCAGCCACGCCATTCTGCTGAGGGTTGTAAGGCACTGTGAGCTGATGCTGGATCCCCTTCCGCTTCAGCTCCTTCTCAAAATCAGCGCCGATGAACTCTCCTCCGTTGTCAGTGCGGATCACCTTCACCTTGTGTCCGCTTTCCCTTTGTGCTCTCGGCATCCACTCCTTAAGAACAGCCGCTGCCACCTCCCCCTTAGTCTTGAGAGGGTACACCCACACCGCACGCGTGTGGTCGTCCACAATCGTCAAGAAGTAGCGGCTGCCCGAGAGAGAAAGGGCCCTCGTGGGGCCCACCACATCCATGTGCACTAGTGCAAGTGGTGCCTTGGCTGGTCCTGTGCTGCTGCTGAAGGGAAACTTCGTGAATTTGGTCTCAAGGCAGGTAGGGCAGCTCCCAATCTCCTTTGCTCCCCCCTTCACCTCCAGCCCCTTCAAGCACCCATCCTTTACCAACTTCTGCAGCATAGGAATGTTCACATGGCACAGCCTCTCATGCCACGTCTCCCAATCAGCCTCACCACTCCCAGATGAAGCCTTTGCCCATGCAGCTGTCGCATCCACACCAGCAAGCACCTCACCATGTGGCTGTTGTGGCTGCTGCACCTTCTTGACTGCATCCAGGGCCCCAGCAGTTGGTGCAGTCTCCTCTCCTCCCGCAGTTGCTTTAGCCGCTGCCGCTGCCTTTGCCGTTGCTGGTGGTTTCCCCTTCCAAGGGATGATGGGCAGCTGCCACAAGTCCTTGATGCAGCTGCTCTTCTCCTCCAAGTTCCACAGCAGCAACTTCCCAAGCTTTGCACGGCAGCTGGTTGGGCCGAAGGTAACTTCAGCCTTGCTCTTCTGCAGCCGGCGCACAGAAAGAAGGTTAGCGGACAAACCTTCAACCAACAGCACATTCCCAAGCCCCACAAGCTCTCCATTGGCTCCCATCACCTTGGCATTCCCAACACCAATCACAGGGAGCAAAGCACCTGAAGCGGCAGCCACAAACTTGATCTTCCCAGGAGGTTTTACCTCATCAAGCAAATCTGCCCGTGGGGTCATATGACTCGTGCAACCTGAATCGATCACCCAGTGAGTGAGGGGGTGCATCACAACCTTCCCAACTGAACCCACATCACCCCCACTCCCTTGCACATCCTCAACCATGAGGAACATCCCAGGGTCGGCTTTACCTTGTGCACCATCACCTTGTGCACCTGAACCTTGCACAGCGCCACCGCGTGCACGTTCACCACTTGGCGGCTTCATGCCTGGAGGGGCCCATCCCTCAGGCCGGCTGAAACACTTGAACCACGGGTGTCCAGCCTTCTTGCAGTACCAGCACGCACCCTCCATTCGGGTGCTCCCCCTGCCACCAGAGCTCCCATGCCCCTCATTGTAGTCACCTCGGCCTCTCCCTCTGCCAAAGCCTCTCCCACGGCCTCGGCCTCTCCCTCCCCCTCTTCCTCTGCTGCCTCCTGCAGCTCCATACCCCTCAGCAGTTTTGTTGGCAGCACCACCTCCCGTGTGGCGTCTGCGGAAGTCCTCCTGCAGAATCTGCTGCCGTAGCCACTCAGGCGTCCATTTGTCCTGCTGAACGTTGAGGGTGGGGATGAGGTTGTCCCACGAGTTGTCGAGCACCGAGATGATCTTGGTGCACTGTTGCATCTGCGACACTTCGCTGCCCGCCGCTGCCATCCTCGCATAGGTGTCCTTGATCTTGTCAAGGACCCGTTTCACATCATCTCCCGGTTTCATGGAGAGGGCAGCCAACTCCTTCTCCAACACAATCACCATCGGCAGCGTGTTGGGCTGAATCACGTCGCGTAGCAGCTTCCATGCCTTCGGTCCGGAATCATCCAACTCCACCAAATCCTTGATGTGCTGGAACATGTCGTTGTTGACCGATTGGAGGATGAGGTCGTACAGCACCGCGCTCTTCTCAATCCACCGATCGCGGGCATCTCCTTCCCCCGGCATCTTCTCCTCTCCCATTGCAATTTTCAGCAGCTTGTAGCGCTTGAAGGCGCTCCGCATCCGCCCGCTCCATTCCTCATAGTTGGAGCCATCCAAAGCTTCAATCTTGGATGGTGGCGGCTCACTCCTCTTCTCAGCTGCATCTCCACTCCCTTGATTCATCTCCTCTGCTCCCAATCAGAGGTTTCAGCTCCCCCTTTTGCTGGTCACAATGTAGATCCACACAATCTTCACAAGTGTCAGCGCCAACGAAATTTCGGCAGAGTTTCCCCTTAGCGGAAGTCACATCCAACCTCCAGAACTCCACTTAGGCACGCCCACAGGCCATGGTGGGTCTAGGAGGGTCTTCACACTTCAGTAGACTCCCCACAAGGTCCTTAATCAGCTCTGATACCACTTGTTAGAGATTAAGGACGGAGTCTATGAAGATTAGGGGCTGAAATATCTCAAAATCGTCAACTACAATTCTGGACAGAAAAGTCGTCGTCACAAGAAACGTCGTCGACGAAAGGTCCACTGTTAGAATTCTTTCAAACTCGAGTATGTTGTAGCCCTTGACCGTGGCTATCTTTCCCAATTTGAATAGTATCAGAATATGGAGTATAACTCGAGTTATGAACTTCGGCGCACTAGGGGGTATGCTGCCATAGAAAACGTAACTCAATCACAATGATCTCACAAGTTCACACAAGAAAGTTAGAGTAGCAATAGAACCAGGTAGGAGGGGATGAGGAGGACGAGAGGGAAGGTCCCAAGAGAGTCCCCAACCAAGGAAACCCCATGCCATACAATTCCCTTCCCCATAGGCAACCCAACTTTGACCTTTGTCACTATCCCAACCTCCACAATCCACCTCAACCCAACTTGGCCACACTTGCCAACCTGGTTTGGTTTCTCCCAACCATTTGGCAGCAACTACAGTAGAAAAGACGAATTTCCCAACCCCCAAAAGTCTGTACCCCATATTGAGTCAACCCCACAACTTCCCATAGTCACCACAACCAAATATCAAAAGCATACGAACTCCAACGTTCGTAACTTTCTTGTTCGTGCTCCGATTGAAGCGATACTTGGTTCCTCGGAAAGCTCTTGAGCAGAGGAGGACGATCTGCACGCGGGATCGGAGCCCAGGCCTCAACCGTCCAGCAGCGGCCCTTGGAATCTGGCGCGCGGCCAGCAAGGAGAGGGTGGCAGGCGTCGCGACGACGCAGATGTGGTGGACTCGTCGGATTCGGCAAGCAAGGCCGACGGTGAGGAGGAAGCAGACGATATCCTGATGGCGCGGGATGGTAAGAAGGACGATGTCCCGGAACAAGAGCGCGGCGAATGGAGCAAAGACGCAAACAAAGATGGCTCGCCGGTAGGGATGCGCGGAGGCTGTGCGAAACAGCGCGGGAGCGCGGATACATGTCTCTCGGCAGACGAATTACGTGAGGGCAGCGCGAGGCACCAGGGGAACCAAGCTGATGCAGATTGCGCGACAGAGGAGGGGCGCGGAAGTGGCGCGAGGCGCCAGGGGAGCAGCGCGGAGGCAGATCGCGCGCCAGGGGAGGTACGCGGGAGTGGCGCAAGGCGCCAGGGGAGCAGCGCGGAGGCAGATCGCGCGCCAGGGGAGGTGCGCGGGAGTGGCGCGAGGCGCCAGGGGAGCAGCGCAGAGGCAGATCGCGCGCCAGGGGAGGTGCGCGGGAGTGGCGCAAGGCGCCAGGGGAGCAGCGCGGAGGCAGGCCGCGCGCCAGGGGAGGTGCGCGGGAGTGGCGCGAGGCGCCAAGGGAGCAACGGGGAGGCAGATCGCGCGCCAGGGGAGGTGCGCGGGAGTGGCGCAAGGCGCCAGGGGAGCAGCGCGGAGGCAGATCGCGCGCCAGGGGAGGTGCGCGGGAGTGGCGCAAGGCGCCAGGGGAGCAACGCAGAGGCAGATCGCGCTCCAGGGGATGTGCGCGGGAGTGGCGCGAGGCGCCGCAAGAGCAAGGAGAATGACCGCGCGACAGGGCGCATGCGTGGGGAAGACGGACCGCCGGAGCCACAGCCAGAAACTGAGAGGAGGAGGCGTATGGAGATGGGATCTCGACGATCGCCAGAGCCGTGGGACGAGGAAGAGGATAGACGGGAGCTGCGAATGCGGAATGCACTACCATGGGAGGTACCTGAGGAGGAAATCAGGGGGAAGGCGGAAAAAGAGGAGCTAAGAAGGAGAAATGACGAGCAATACAGAAGGAGGGAGAGGTCGCCTGAAGGGAAGACAGGAAGTGAGAAAGAGGAGTATGAGCGAGGGAAACCAGCGGGTCGAAAGGGACCTGATGTATGGGAGCGAGAGAGGCTATATCAGGAGAACTTGCCTGAGAAGAGAGAAGGGCGATGGGAGGAATCAGAAAAGCGGAGGCAGGCTTATGAGGGTGAGCGAGGAAGGAGTCCACTGGGGCCGAGGAGGCCATGGCAATCAAAGGAAGCTAGAGCAGCCCGGGAGGGGCTAGAGAGAGTGTTGTACGGGACGAGCTCGGGGAGAAGAGAGGAGCAGCGTAGACGGCGAGAGTTGACGCCTGAGCATGACAAGGAAAGCGAGGAAGGAGAGTGTGACAGACCTGCACGCTACGGATTTGGCCGAAGGGAGAAGCCATGGGAAGAATATTCCCCTAAAAAGAGAGAGAGTCCAGGGCGGGAATCAGAGGGATATAGGGAGACTCGTGAGAGAGAGCGGGGAAAGAGCCCAAGTCAGAGCTGGCAGGGAAGGCCGCAGCAGTCATGGTTGGGCTCGGGAGGAGCCAGGGCAGCCAGGGAAGGAATCTATCGAGTGCTGTATGGGACAGAGTCAAGGAGCAGGGAGTCGAGGGAAAGGAGAGGAGAGAGTAGCAGGAGGAATGAGATCTCAGGGACTTGGGAGACGGGGAGGTGGAGTGTGCAGGCCCCACCTCAGGTGGAGGTGCCGGTGCACTTTCCGGGGGAAGAAGGATCTGGAAGCAACCTGAAGAATTACCTGATGCAGATCGCTAATGTGAAGTACCGCTGCGATAGAAGCGGGATGGACCCGATAGAGTTTTTCTTAAGCTTACCGAGTACGTTGGGGGCCGAAGCTGAAACGCTGTACCGAATGAAGATGCCGGAGTGGCTGAGGCGGGCAGAGGAGGATGGAGATGATCCCACGACGCTGTTCCTAGAGCGGCTGAGAAAGCAGTTTCCAGGGCACACGGCCGACCGTATCCGAGAGTTTCAGGAGTTTAAGAGGGGTAAGGCAGAGTCACTACTCACATACTTTGGGAGGCTCACTAACCTAGCAAAGGATGTGGCCTGCACGGACAGCAGCATGTTGATTAGCAAGTTCTTGGGGGGTTTAGATGTAGGACTCAGTGGAGGGCTGAGAATGAGAGTGTATGAGTTGGGAGCTGAAGCAACATTGGAGGAGGTGTTTGAACTGGCGGAGAAAGTGGAGCTTGCGCAGAGGCGGTACGAGGCATACCTGCCAAGGGCGTCAGATAAAGGGCGGCCCAGCTGGGCTGCAGCAATGATAACCGAGGACGAGGATAAGGAGGAGCAGTGGCAGGAGAGGCGAGCAGATACACGCACGTGCCACAGGTGCGGGCAGCAGGGGCATATCAGGAGGGAGTGCAGGAACTGTGATGTGTGTGGAAGATCGGGGCACCGCCGAAGGGACTGCCCAGATGCACCGATCTGTGCGATGTGTGGGGAAAAGGGGCATAAGGCCAGGGACTGCCATGAGAAAATAATGGAGGCAAGGAGATCACCCGAGGAGATTGAGGGACAAATCGAACAATTGCGAGCCCAACTGCAGGCGCTGGGAGAAAGAACTCAGGGGCAAGCGGGGTTGTACGCTGAGGAGGAAGAGGAGCAGGAGCCAGAACACTCCTGTGCGGTGCTGCGTAGCCATGCAGAAATGCGGCTACGCAGTGGGGGCAGGGACGGACGAAGGAAGCAAGTGAGTAAGGTGGGGGCATGGGCGTGTATGTTAGTAACGCCAGCAGCAGCAGGAGCAGAGGAGCGGGACGAGCCGGCGGGGGCAAAAGCGTGTGTAGTAGCAGCGGCAGAAGAGGAAGGGAAGAACGAGAAGGTGGGGGCATGGGCGGACGAACCAGAAGCGGCAGGCACGGAAGGGAAGAACGAGAAGGTGGGGGCATGGGCAGCAGCAGAAGGGGAAGAGAAGGACGAGAAGAAGGGGGCAGGGGCGTGTGGACTGGTAGCAGCCGGCGCGGAAGGGAAGAACGCGCAGGTGGGGGCAGGAGCGTGTGTAACAGCAGCAGCGAAGGCAGAGGAAAAGGAAGAGCAGGTGGGGGCAGGAGCGTGTGTACCTGCAGTAGCAGAGGCAGAAGGGAAGGACGAGAAGGTGGGGGCACGGTCGTGTGTACTAAAGGCAGAGAAGCAAGTGCAGGGAAGTAGGATGGCGAAGCAGCATGTGAGAAAGCTGAGGGAAGAACATCCACAGCTGCTGGGGGAGGAAATGGTGAAAGAAGCCGTGAGAAGAGCTGAGACGGGTGTGAGGAGCATGAAAGTAGAGATGACGTGCGAATGGGGGCAAGGAGACCTACAGGTAGGAGGATGGGAAGGTCCAGTGTGGGACAAAGCGCAGGAGCAGGAGGAAGCAGAGAGTGAGAGCAAGGAAGTGGGGACATGGGAGTGCCGGCCTGCAGGGGAAGAGGTAGGGCATATAATGGGAGTTGCGATGAGTCAGGAAGGAAAAGAGGACGTGAAGACAGTAAGGTGGAGTACGCGAGGAATATGGGCAGATGAGCCGATGCAGCTAGCAACACAGGTGCTGCCAGGACCAGCGGGAATGAAAGGGGCTGAGAACTGGGTGGCATGGGAGGGAGCCAAGGCAGCAGAATACCTGGAGGAGGAGAACACAGCAGCGGCGGAGGTCATGCGTGTAGTAGAGTTGAGAAATGCACACGCACAGGCACAAGCAACGACTGAAGCAGGGCGGCAAAAACGACAGAGACATCAGTGGAAGGGGGACAGGAAGCCTACCTGCAGAGGGGGAAACTCGGAAAGTAGCACCGGACACACAGCGAAGGGAGACGAAGGACCTGAGGGGTCTAAGAGTGCTAGTGCTGAGGAATCAGAGATGAGAGTAGACAGGGTACCACCTGACGAATGCTGCTGTGGTGAAAGGCAACCGGCCTCAGCAAGACTGTCCAGTGACACGTGCACGGGAGACCCGAGCACGAGCTCTGGAGGGGGCAGGTAGTGGCTGAGGCAGAGCTGGTAAGGTATCACAAGAACAGAGCTCAGAAGAAGAAGGGAGCGAGGGTGAGTCCAGGAAGGAGAAGGCAAGCCACGAGATGCAACAGAGGATGATTCTCCGACACACTTTCCTGCAGAGCAAGCTCGACAGGGTGCTCTACATGTACCAGCTGGACTACTTCGACGATGGGACCGGCCCGGTGTATAAGCTGCTGAAGATCCTCTTCCGGCTGAAGCAGTCGCCGCTGCTGTGGTACAGGGCTCTCGACGGTGTGCTGCTGGGCGCTGGCTGGAAGAAGAACCAGGTCGACGAGGCGCTCTACTTCAAGGCCGGCGACGACAGAGTCACTTGTTTGGGTTCTGGTCTACGTCGACGACCTGCTCGCTGTTAGCAGCAGCACCGCGACGCTGAAGGAACTGAAGGAGCTTCTGGAGGCCGCCTTCGAGCTACGCGAGATCTGGTCGGTGGTGAAGTACCTTGGGTTGGAGATCGTGCGCGACAGGCTGGTCAGTAAGCTATGGCTGCACCAGCAGGGCTACGCCGACAAGCTGCGCTGGTGCTTCATTGACGAGGAGCAGGGAGGTCGAGTTTCAAAGACGCCGCTCTCGGTCGACGCCTACGCTGCGCTGACGTTCAACGACGAGGAGGCTCAGGAGCGCGAGGAGGAGGAGTACCGGCAGAAGGTTGGCTCACAGCAGTTCGCGGCGACAACGACGAGGCCGGATATCGCGTTTGCCTGCAGCAAGTTGGGGAGCGGCCTCACGGTGAGGAGCGACCAGCATTGGCGCGAGGTCGACCGCCGCCTCGTTTACCTCGCTGACACCCGCGACACCGCCCTGGAGTTCGGCGGTAGACTCGAGTCACTGGAGCTGGTCGGCTAAGTTGACGCCGATGCTGCAGGCGACTAGCAGAACCGGACGAGCACGGGCGGCTACGTGGTCGTCTTCGGAGGGGCCGCGGTCTCGTGGTCGAGCCAGCGCATTAAGTGCGCGGTGCTCTCCTCGTCCGAGTCTGGGTATATCGCGGCCACGGACGCCGGCAAGGAGGGGCGTCGACTGCGCTTCCTTCTAGCAGAGTTCAAGCTGCTCGACGCTGGGAAGCCGACCGTCCTCCGCGTGGACAACAGGTCGGCGATCACAGTCGCTGAGAGCTTGGGGCTGACAGGCAACCTCAAGCACATGGAGCGACGTTATGCCTGGCTGCAGCAAATGGTGAGGCGAAGGAAGTACATCTCGACCACCGAGCAGCCGGCGGACTTCCTAACGAAGGCTCTGCATTTTCCGGCTTTCAACCGGTGCTCTGTCGCCATCGGCCAAGTTCGTCTGGCCGACGTCGGCGACGGCGACGACGAGGTGCAGCAGTAGGTGCCGTGCCCTTCTGCACAGCTGGTGTGGTGACGGCGTGTTCTGTGTGGAGCGCACGCCAAGGACGAGTTTTCTCTGTGGAGTACTGCCTTGCGGGCTGGAGGCCCAAGCGTGAGCGCGGCAAGGGAGTGTTAACGGGAATGGAGTGTTGGCCCCTCCCTCGCTTGGGCAACGCCGACGACTTGGTCGGATGAACGGGAGTAGCAGCCGACCGTTCACAGTGGGAGAGCTGCTCGACAGGCTTCGTCGAGCTGCAGGGGATTTCTGTGGTGTTGCTGTCGACCAGGGAGCTCGACAGCTGCAACTGACTAGTCCGGGCGACGGGTGGGCCGTCGACCAGGAGGGGCAGTTCAACCGGGAGGTCGACGGAGCAGTCTGACGACCTGCTGTTCGACCGGGAGGTCGAGGAGCAGTCCGTCAACCTGTTGTTCGACCGGGAGGTCGACGGAGCAGTCCGTCGACTTGACAAGTGAGCAGCAGTCGACAAGGGGAGCTCGGCGACAACCGCTGACGGTTCTGGTCGACGGAAGGGGGTAGCTGGTGGTCGACTACGGGGTAGCTCGACGGGAGCTGTGGTCGACCGGGAGCACCTGGTGGTCGACCGGTGGTCGACCAGAGGCAGTGGTGGTCAACTGGAGCACATGTTGGTCGACCAGGTCGACCGGGTAACCTGCTCGACGAGTTCCGCGGAGGCTCGCGAACGTCGTCAAGGTCACGATGGCAAAGGCGACTGCGGGCCGGGCTGGTATCTCGAAGTCGATGTGGCTCGTCAGGCTCAGACAACAGCCGACGAATGCCTAATGAGGCAAGTCGGGCCAATCGTCTGCGCATACCGGCGAGCGTGCGCACTGCTGTGTTCTACGATTCAATGCTGGACAGTCGCTCTGCTGCAGCGTTGGCACGCCGTCGACCTGCTCTATTGGCAGGTCGCCTTTCCGCAGAGCTGGCGCGACTCCTCTACACTATGCTAGCAGGCGGTCGACCAAGCTGTGCTGGCGGTCGACCAGGCTAGCTGAAGAGTTGATTGGTGCCTGATGTAGTCATTGCTATTATTGCCAATTTGGCTCCGACGCCGACGACGTGATGGCCGTCGTGCACATCGACTTGTGCGGGCAGTTTCCCGTGGCTGCCCAAGACGGCAGCCTGTACTTCTTACTGCTGAAGGACCGCAAGACCTGCTACGTGTGGGTGAGGCCGGTCGCCAAGAAGTCGGATGTGCTGCTGGAGTTCCAGAAGTGGCTGGTGTTGGTGGAGAGGCAGGCGAAGCAGTCGGTGCTGATGCTACGCTCAGACCGGGGAGGGGAGTTCCTCGGGAAGAAGTTCACCGACTTCGTGGACGGCAAGGGGATCGTCCACGACCTTACCTGCCCGTACACCCCGTGCGGACGATGCTGCTGCACATGGGCGTGTCAACGGGAGTTGTGTTTGGCCCCGTCCTCGCTTGGGCGGAGCCGACCGTGGGAGCCACGAAATCACGGGGGATCGTGGATCCACGAAACCGCGGGAGGACCACGATCGTGGATCGGCGGTGGCGACGGTGTTGACCGAGAAACCGCGGGAGGACCGCGAAGTACCCGGTCAACCAGGATACCCGGGCGACGTACGCGAAAGTCGCCGGGGATGTTATCTACGATGGCGATCTCGGGGGTGGTATCCCGAGGTCGACGTGGCTGGTGGGCGCCGTCACGGGCGGAGTGTCTGCGCTGGGCATGTGAGGGGGAGTTGGGCGCTAACCAGCTGCACGCACCTGCGAAGCTGGTGCACCGTTGTCCCGCGGATGCGACGCTGTGCAGCCGACATACTGCAGCGTTGGCGCACCGCGGACTTGCAACGTTGGCAAGCCGCGACTCTGCTCTGCTGGAGCGCGGTCGACCGAGTTGTGCTAGCACGCGGTCGACCGTGCTGCGCTGGCAGTGGACCAGCAAGCCTTGCTAGGTCTGGTGTAGTCAGTGTTGCCAATGTTGATGTAATCATTCTGAACTTTTGTTGTGATGTTTTCCTAGTGAAACTCTTGCCAATTTTCCCCGTGAACTAGCAAGTGTTAGCACTCGGAAACGACTAAGGAACGAACGAACGCTAAGATCACTCTTGCCCCGTGCCTAGTCCGCAGTCTAGCTCCCGTTGCACGAGTTATCTCCGCAGGGCGTGCAGCACCACTGGTGGCACCTCGCTCTACGGCAGGCTGTCTGGGTCCGCAACTGCCTTGAGCGGTCGATGCTGCCGCCGGGGACGACGCCGTACCAGCTGCTCACAGGGAAGAAGCCCAGCTTGTCGCTGGCACGAGTGTGGGGCTGCATGGCGCAGTTCTTGGTCCCCGAGCAGTAGCGTGGTGGGAAGCTGAAGCCGAAGGCCAAGTGGGGCCTTCATCTCGGTGTGTCGGCGGAGAGCGAGGGCTGGGAGCTCCTCGACATCGACGCCAACCGGGTGGTCACCACGCCGAACGTGGTGTTCTACGAGGATATGTCGCTGGAGGTGTGGAAGTCGGGGCTCGGGTCGGCGTCAGGACGGACGCCAACCACCTCGCCGACGGACACCTCAACGGCATCGCTCCCTTTGCTCGCCGGGGTCGGTGAGCCTGCTGCCGAGGACGTCCCCTCTACCTTCCCCTCCCCTGCCCCTTCTACCCCTCCCTTTGTGGCCGAACTGCGTGGGCTGGCCCCGATGTCGGCCTCCGGCGATGAGGGGAGAAGTGGGACGTCGCCTTCGGTGCCGGCCAAGGACATCGCCGGTGGCCGACAAGACGAGCAGCAAGTCGACGTGGGAGTGAAGTCGACGTTGATAGGGGAGGACCAGGTCGAGGAGGTGCAGCCGACTTTGGTGAAGCCGGCGAAGAGAGCACCAGCAGGGCAGCAGCCGACAGGGGAGCAGGCAGCGGTGTGGAGCCGACCACGGAGCAGTCGGCAACCGGGTAGTCGGCAGGGGAGCCGACCATAGGGGAGAAGTTGGCCGGGACGCTGACAGAGGTGAAGCAGGCCGCTGAGGGCAGCAAAGCCGGTGACGAAGGAGAGGACGATGAGGAGTCCACCGACAGCGACGTGGTGGAGGCTCAGCCTGGACCTCGAAAGTCAGGCCGAATTCGGAGGCCACCGACTTCTTCGTCCCCGCTGCCTTCACCACGGTGTACGACGTGGACGACTACGACCTGGCGTATGACGACGCCAAGGCAGATGAGGAGTTTCCGGAGCTCGACCCCGACATGCATGCCGACCCCGAGCACCGTTGGGACATATCGACGATGACAGTGAAGGAGGTGTTGGCGAGCTGGAAGGGCCCGGCGGTGAAGGCCGCCATGAAGGAGGAGATCCGCAGCCTCATCAACATGGGCACGTGGGAGCTGGTCGAACGCCCGCCGGGGGTGAACATCATGAAGAACCAGTGGGTGCTGACGACGAAGTACCACGTCGACGACACCGTCGAGCGCGAGAAGGCGAGGCTGGTCGAGAAGGGATTCACCCAGGTGTATGGCGCCGACTACGACGAGACGTTCGCGCCGGTGGGCAGCTACGTCACACTGAGGATTTTCCTCAGCATCGTCGCCGTCCTCAACCTCAACCTGATGCAGCTCGACATGAAGAATGCCTTCCTGCAGAGCAAGCTCGACCGGGTGCTCCACATTTCCCAGCCGGACTACTTCAACGACGGAACTGGCCGGGTGTGCAAGCTGCTGAAGAGCCTGTACGGGCTGAAGCAGTCGCCGTCGCTGTGGTACTTGGCGCTCAACGACGTATTGGTCGGAGCCGGGTGGACGAAGAGTCAGGTCGATGAGGCTCCGTACTTCAAGGTCGACGACGACGGAGTGGCCTGCTTGGTGCTAGTCTACGTCGATGACCTGCTCGCCGCCAGCAGTAGCACCAAGATGCTGAAGGAGCTGCTAGAGGCCCCTTCGAGCTGCGAGAGATCTTGCCGGTGCAGAAGTACCTCGGGCTGGAGATCGTCCGCGACAGGTCGGCGGGGAAGCTGTGGCTGCACCAGTAGGGCTACGCCGACAAGCTGCGTAGGCGCTTCATCGACGAGGAGCAGACCGGGCGCACCTCGAAGACGCCGGTCTCGGTCGACACCTACGCCAAGCTCACCTTCGACGACGAGGAGGCACAGGAGCGACAGGAGGTTGAGTACCGGCAGAAGGTCGGCTCGCTGCAGTTCGCGGCGATGACAACGAGGCCGGATATCGCCTTCGCCTGCAGCAAGCTGGGGAGCGGCCTCACGGTGAGGAGTGACCAGCACTGGCGCGAGGTCGACCGCTGCCTCGCCTACCTCGCCAACACGTGTGACACCGCCCTGGAGTTTGGCGGTGAACTTGAGTCGCTGGAGCTGGTCGGCTACGTGGACGTCGACGACACCGGTGACAAGCAGACACGGACGAGCATGGGAGGCTACATGTTCGTCTATGGAGGGGCTGCAGTCTCCTTGTCGAGCCAGCGCATCAAGTGCGCGACGCTGTCGTCAACCGAGTCGGAGTACGTGGCGGCCACGGAAGCCGGCAAGGAGGGACGTCGTCTTCGCTTCCTCCTTGTAGAATTCCGGCAGCTGGATGCCGGGAAGCCGACCGTTCTTCGGGTGGACAACAAGTCGGCCATCACGGTCGCCGAAGGCATGGGGTTGAAAGGCAACCTCAAGCACATGGAGCGGCGACAAGCCTGGCTGCAGCACGTGGTGAAGCGTGGGTAGTTTTTGTTGAAGAACATCCCGACCGCTGAGCAGCCGGCCGACTTCCTTACAAAGGTGCTGCACTATCCGTCCTTCAACCGGTGCTCCGATGCCATCCGCCATGTGCGCCTGGCCGACGTGGGCGACGAGGACAACGACGTGTAGCAGTAGGTGACATGCCCTCTTGCATGGCTAGTGTGGTCGACGACGTGCGGTGTGTTGGGTGCACGTCGATGAGCTATTCTCCGAGGAGTACTGCCGTGTGGGCTGGGGGCCCAAGCGTGAACGCGGCAGGGGAGTGTCAACGGGAGTTGTGTGTTGGCCCCGTCCTCGCTTGGGCGGAGCTGACTTCGTGGTCGGGTGTGAGGGGAGCAGCTGACCTCATGCGGTGGGCGAGCTGGTTGACGAGGAGGTCAACCTGCATGGGGGCCACTGCATGGGCGCCGACTTCAGGGAGGTCGACCTGGGAAGTCGACCTGCGGAGGGCGTCAACTTGGTGACGCCGACTTCGGGTAGCCGACTTGGGTGGTCGGCTGACAACTGTGCTGGTCGACTTGGAGCTGGTCGACCAGGGGTGTGGTCGACCTGGTGAGGTTGACTGGAGGTGGCCGTCGACTTGGGAGGTCGACGGGCACATACAGGAGCAGCTGGTCGACGTGGTTGCCCGGTCGACCAGGTTACCTGGGTGACGAGGTTCTGCGGAGGAGTGTGATGGTCGCCCAGGCGATGTTGGCGAGATCGGCCTCGGTGGTGGTATCCCGAGGTCGACATGGCAGATCAGGTGCAGTCGTCAGCACGATGATGACTTGGTGTGTGCGTTGTGCAGGTGAAAAGGCTCAGCACGCCAATCATCTGCGAGCACATGCGAAGCTGGTGCGATGTTGTACTGCGGGAGCAACGATGGCACGCCGTCAACCTGCAGCATTGGCATGCGTCGACTTTGCACTGGTGGAGCGGGATCGACCAAGTCGTGCTAGAACGTGGTCGGCCGAGCTGCGCTGGCAGTCGACCGACCTGAATGCTAGCTCTGATGTAGTCTTGTCTTGCTAACCTGGTTGTACCATTGTTGTCAACCTTTCTTAGTGAAACTCTTGCCAAATTGCTCCGTGAACTAGCAAGCAATGTATGCACTAGGAAAACGACTAAGGACCAACGAACGCAGAGATCACACGAGCACCCGTGCCTAGCCCGTAGTCTAGCTCCCGTTGTAGTAGTTATCTCCGCACGAACGCCGAGGAAGTCCTGGCCGCCATGCACATCGATTTGTGCGGGCCGTTTCGAGTGGCCGTCAAAGATGACAGCCTCCACTTTCTGCTGCTGAAGGACCTTAAGACCCACTACGTGTGGGGTGCGGCCGGTTGCCAAGAAGAGCGACGTGCTGCGGGTGTTCGAGAAGAGGGTGACACTTGTGGAGCTGCAAACCAAGACGTCGGTGCTGATGCTTCCCTCCGGCCGCGGAGGCAAGTTTATGGGGAAAGAGTTCACCGACTTCGTTGACGGCAAGGGAATTGTCCAGGACCTGACCTGACCATACTCCTCGCAGCAGAACGGCATGGCCGAGCGGGAAATGCGCACGGTGGTCGAGGTCGTGCAGCAATGCTGCTGCACATGGGTGTGCTATACCACTGGTGGCACCTCGCCCTGCAGTAGGCCGCGTGGATGCGCAACCGTCTTGAGTTATCACCATTGCCGCCAAGGACAACGCCGCACCAGCTGCTCACCGGCAAGAAGCCCGACTTTATGCTGGCATGCCTGTGGGGCTGCATGGTGCAGGTTATGGTCCCTGAGCAGCAGCGCGGTGGGAAGCTGGAATCGAAGGCCCGATGGGGCCTCCATCTCGGTGTGTCGCCAGAGAGCAAGGGTTGGGAAGTGCTTGACCGCACCGACAACAAGGTCGTCACCACGGTGGAGGTGATCTTCTACAAAACGTTGTCGCTGGAGGTGTGGAAGGAGAACCACGGGCCAGCATCGGCGATGACGCAGGCTACCCCGCCGACGAATCCCTCATCGACGACGCTTCCGCTGCTCGCCGCGGACGGCGAGCCTGATGACGAGGACGTCACGATCGTCCCACCCCCTATTCCCCCTGTTCCCATTTTCCCCCCGACGGTGACCTCATCAACCCTCCTAGGCTGCCATCCAAGTCAGCCACTGGCGATGAGGGGAGCATTGGTGCGTCGCTTGTGGTGCCAACCGGTTGCATCGCCGGCGGCCAACGTGACGCTGTGAAGGTCAGTGATGACGGGAAGCAGCCGACCCCCGAGAAGCAAAGTCGGCGTGTCGTAGCCGACTCCAGGGGAGTGAGCGGCTTAGAAGCTGACCTCAAGGGAGCCGTCAGCATTTAAGCCAACGATAGGGGAGAAACTCGCCGACATCTCATCGAGCGACGTTGTGTAAGTCATTGATGAACCCGGCGACGATGAAGGGAAGCTGTCAGCAGGGGATTAGTCCACTAATTGCGACGTGGTGGAAGTTGAAGCCGAAAAGCCGAAGCCGCGACGTTCCACTCGCTCCACTTTTGGCAAGCCTCGCAAGAAGTTGAGCTACCACGCTTGCTTGCCGCGGACTAGAGAGTCCCCATCCAAGCAAACCCCATAAGCACATCAATTTCCCTCCCTATAGGAACCCAACTTTTACCCTTGTCATTTTCCCAACCCATGCCATCCACCTCACCCAACTTGGCCACACTTGCTAGCCTGGTTTGGCTTCTCCCAACCGGTTGGCACCAACCACAGTGAAGTGACAAATGTTCCCAATCCCCAATGGTCTATATACCATATAGAGTCACCCCACAAATTCCCATAGTCGCCGCAACAAAATATCAAAAGCATTCGAACTTCAATCGTTCGTAACTTTCTCGTTCGTGCTCCGATTGAAGCGATTTTTGGTTCATCGGAAAGCTCTTGAGCGGAGGAGTCACTTCAGAGGTTTGCTAAAAAAAAAAAAAGAGAAACATTCACACACATTCACAAAGGCAAACAACACCAAACACAAAATCTTGCATGTGCTCACACCACGCGTGCAACGTACGAACACAAGATCGGAGGCAGACAGGTGTGAATGCATATGGTAGCATCGCACAACGGGAAGCTTTGTACCGTCCACCATCATTGCTGTAAACTAGGTCTCCACTGAGGACTCCCCAAAATTCTCCAGCGTCACGCGATCGCACACCGAGTGGGACGCACCACTATCCACCATAGCCTGGAGGCGTCACCCTTTGCAGAGCACCTCGAGAAGTAGTGGCTGCTATCGCTCCGAGTAGCTTAAGACATTGATAGGGTCATAGTGTACATCAAAATAATCATTCCTATTCCCTACACCCGAAGCTGCACTTTCTACTTCCAATATCACCTAGGGGGGAGAAAGACTTTTCCGAGGCCGATACATCTTCTCCATGACTTGGAACCTTCACACCGTGCTGATCGAGCTCGGATCTCTGCAGCTCCCCCACGACCAGGGGATGTACCACCTGCGGCCATTTCATCCTACTCGTCAACTATGTGGACGACCTGCTATACACCGGGGACAACGCGGAGCTGCTCGATCGCTTCGAGATTGACATCAAGCAAAAGCTCGAGGTGACCGTGAACCATCTATTTATCCACAAGTCTCAACGTCACGCAGTCGGCCGACTCTATCCATCTATCTAACCACAAGCTCGACACAACCCCACTATCCGTCGCTGAACATTGCCTCTACCAGCAGCAACTCAGGTGCCTTCTCTTTGCCGCCGTCACATGCCAACCGGATCTATCATACACCGCTAGCTAGCTCGCCCAGCCTCTGTGCAGATCTGAAGGGGAGAACATGGCAGACCTACGACGCGCCGTACATTACTTCATCTCTGCCCCTGATGTCGGCCTAACCTACAAGGTGAACCTAACGGCTAACCTACAGCTTACTGGCTATGAGGATGCTGATCACGCAGGGGATGCAGATAATAGGAGGTCATTTTCAAACTTGAACCAACAGGAACCATTTCTTGGAACTTCCAGAAGCAGGAAATCATCGCACTCTCATCTGCCGAAGCCGAATTCATTGTCGCAAGCGCATCAGTTCGTGAAGAAAATTACCTGACGGAGCTCCTACTGTCAGAATATTATGTTTCTCTAGTCTGCAGTGGGGTACTCTATAGTGAGTACAGCCCTTTTAGGGTTTGCTATATGTATCCCAATGTTTGCTAGTGAACCCCTCTCTCTTCTCATTCATTCCTCATTCTTTCACATGGTATAGAGCTGTCTCGATCCTTGGGCCCACCACTGAAATTTTTTTTTCCTACCCGAGGCGCGCGTCGCGCCTGCCCTTAATGGCCCTTAGCGGCCCCTCGTAAGGCCCTTCGCGGCCCCTCGTTAGGCCCCCCCTTCGCGGCCCCTCGTAAGGCCCCTTCGCGGCCCCTCGTTAGGCCCCCCTCGCGGCCCCTCGTCAGGCCCTTCGCGGCCCCTCCCACGGCCCTTCGCGGCCCCTCGTACGGCCCTTCGCGGCCCCTCGTACGGCCCTTCGCGGCCCCCCGTAAGGCCATGTCGCGGCCCCTCGTCGCGGCCCCCCGTCGCGGCCCCCCGTATCGGCCCCGTCGCCCGGCGTCGCCCCTGTCCCGGACCTGTCGCGGCCCTGCCCCGACCCTGTCGCGGCCCTAACGCGGCCCTGCCCCTGCCATGCCCCGACCCTGCCTAGGCCCCGCCCTCCTCATGCCTGTCGTGGCGCACCAGGGGCCCGTGCACCGCCCCCCCCCCCCTTTTCCCGTCGCCTTACGTGGCGAGCGGGGGGGGGGGGGGGGGGGGGGGGTCGCGCGCGGCCTCGGGGGGCGCGCGTCGCCCCTTCTTCCTGCTCTGGCGCCCTGGGAGGCCGCGCGTCGGCCCCCGTACTCCTCCCCCCCCCCCCCCCCCCCCCCCCCCCTCAGGTCGCCTCAACAGGCGACGGGAGGGGCGACCTGGGGGGGGCCGTGCGTCGGAGCAGCCGCCCCTGGTGCAGCCGCCTCTGGCCCCTGGAGCAGCCGCCCCTGGCCCCTGGAGCAGCCGCCCCTGGACCTCAGCAGCCGCCCCTGGCCCCTGGAGCAGCCGCCCCTGGACCCCGTGACGCCGCCCCTGGACCCAGTGCCGCCGCCTCCCTGTGCTGCCCATTGCCGCCCGTTGCTGCCCGTTGCTGCTCTCCCCCCCCCCCCCTTCTTCGTCTCCCTGCTGCGCGTGCAGCCGTGGAATGGAGGGTATGGGGGTGGCGGGTATGGGGGTGATGGATGGTATGTTTCCCTTCCCCTCCTCCTCCTTTGTCTCCCACTGCTGCAGCTGCCGCTGAGGGGGGTGGATGTGTGGGAGCCAAAGCCGTGGTGCTAGGGGGTGGGGTGTGAGTGAACCTAGGGGTGCAGTAGGGGGTGTGTGAAATGGGGGTGGGATAGTTTGGGGAGGTTGAAGGGGGTGGCCGCCGTGAAGCCCGCAGCTCCAGTCGCCCGTGAGACCGTTGCGCCAGTCGCCCGTGAGCCCGTTGCGCCAGTCGCCCGTGAGCCCGTTGCTCCAGTCGCCCGTGAGTCCGTTGCTCCTGCCGCTCAGAGTTAGCCGCGGAGCCAGTTACTCCAGTAGCCCGTGTGCCAGTTGCTCCAGTTGCCAGTGTGCCAGTTGCTCCAGTTGCCCGTGTGCCAGTTGCTCCAGTTGCGCCGTGTGCCAGCAGCTTCAGCTGCCGCCCACTACCTCCTCTCCTCTCGTAGTCCCTCCTCCTCCACACTTGCCCTCTGCGATAGCCTCTAGCTTTGCTTACATTTGTGAACTTTAAACGGTTGCTTCTTGTACTTGTGCTCAGAATGTGTGGTGACATTGTGATCCACCCTGAGCTTGTTCTGCTTTGCTTGTTGTGCTGATTACACCCCACTTTGACTATGGGGGTGTGTCAGAATATTATGTTTCTCTAGTCTGCAGTGGGGTACTCTATAGTGAGTACAGCCCTTTTAGGGTTTGCTATATGTATCCCAATGTTTGCTAGTGAACCCCTCTCTCTTCTCATTCATTCCTCATTCTTTCACACCTACAAGAGAAAAAAACGGCGATGCACTATTCATTCAAGTTACTGTGCAACAACCAGAGCGCGATCATAATCGCGAACAAGCCTGGCTTCGTCAACCGCACGAAACACGTCGCCCTCCGTTACCTTTTCGTTAAGGACGAAATCGACAAGGGCAGAGTTTTCAGTTGCTGATGGCGCTCACGATCTTTCTTCGTAACCCGTCACCAACAGAACAGCAAGGCAATCTGATCATACAAGGAGTTTCGAAACTCGGCAAAGTTAGCCTGGCAACATTTGAAGCAACTCTATCAAGCAACAGACGAAGTCACACGTAGAGGACTCAATCAGCAGTTGAACAGCGTAGACATGAAACCAGGAGAAGGCTTCACAATATATCAACAGGTGCAGAGAGTTACGAAATCAGCTCAAACGAAGTGGAGGAAACTTCCCTAATTCAATCTTAATAACAGTCGTGGTTGCTGGACTTGGACTACAGTGGTGTCAGACACGTTCGCTTCTTCGAACACAATCAACGTTTCGGAGATGCAACTCTGCGCTACACTTCTGGCTGAACAGCAGTATATGGACCTGTACGACAGCAAGAACAACAAGAAGGCAAATCAGTTTGCCTTTTTAACACACAGAGAAGTGGAGCCGCAGACACCGACAAAAACATTTTCAATAGCAGCAGAAACAGAGACAGCAGCAGCAGCAGCCACAATAGCAACAACAGTACTACGTACCTTCGTTCTGTCACAACTGCAAAACTTCCAGACACACTCGAAATCACTGCTCACACGACAACAACCGACATCTCAACGTACAGTCGCCGCTCCACCACAGGTTCACACCGCTACTGCTTCAGCTGCACAGCCACGGATTCAACCACATAATGTATTAGCACTATCAAAAGGGAGAAATGCGCAAGCATGGATGGCACGTACAGGTTCCTGCATCACAGGCTCACCTCCAACCTACGTACCCGATGAGGTCAAACTGCCGATTTCAACAACTCTTGTAGTCAATCCTCAGTATGCGAACGTCGCAGCCAGTGCAAACTGCAGTTGCTGCAGACAACACATGTGCATGTCAGAGTTAATAACGATTTCTTCATCAAGCATGAATCTCGACTTCATCAGGAAGTTACTATCACAGTTGCAAATAATCAGACACTACGTACCCAACGGCAAGGTACTGTTTTTCTTCAGTCGCCTGAGGCAAATGCAGTCATACAGCGTTCCCAAGTCCTCGTCGTACCCGGGCTTGGCTATAATGAGGAGCGGCACGCTGCCGCCCCTCGACACAGGGAAGGCACGGCGGTGCAAGCGACCTCGAGAGTGCGGGCAGGGACCTGGGGACGCCAGAGACAAGGAGACGTGAGCGCATGCTACATAGACGTAGCATGGAGGGGTTGTCGAAGTGAAAGTCCCCGCCCTTGCTTGGGCGCAGGCGTTCTCTGCGGCGCCATGGTGGATTCGTCGAAAGTGGTCGTCGAATTGGCTCTCAAGTTTAGACGACCAGCGCGTCCTTTGAAACCACGGGTGATTTTCGAGGAGGCTATCCTCTGGTCGGCTGGCCCATCAACAAGCTCTGGTCGACGGGGTGCTGTTCGACAAGCTCGTCCTTTGATCTGCTAGTGAGTCGCGCGAACTCTGACGGACAGGGTCCGTTTCGACGAGCCTCATTCTCTGATCAAGGGGTGCTGTTTGGCGAACCTAGTCTTGGCGAACTGGTCGAATTCGCGTGAATATGAAGCTTTGCAAAGGCATGCGAATTTTGCTCATGAGATTTTAGCGAAATGTGACCTGCGGAACGGCATCACGTGCTCGACGGTTGACATCTGGTGAAACCAGCGGAACGTTTTCTACCTGGCACCTGTGCAATGTGCCTGATGGTGAAACCTTCGACCTGCACCTAATTGGTAGGTGCGCACTAGTGCGCAGATATTTACCTGCAACTGCAACGCTGGCAGGCCGCCCTGTTTCAGCGTTGGCGAGCCGCTCAAATGCTGCGCTGGCAATTCGCCTTGCAGAATGCTTGCTAGGTATTGCAATGCCATTCTAGTCATATCGCTTGCATGCCTCATTTTTGTACTCTGTTCTCGGTGTTCTTTTCAATTTCTTAGTGGAAACTCTTACCAAAATTCTCTGTCAACACAGCTAGTATTAAGAACTCTACTAGAGCGCTACGATCCCCCGCACAACCCCGTGCCCTCCTCCATAGTCCACTCCCGTTGTAGCGTGACTCTCCGCATGAGTGACCCAGACGATGGTGCCAAAGGAGAGATGGGTCCGTGAGTAACTGACACGAGCAAGACGGAGCTACTTGACCAAACACAGCTACCTGTGCAGACTCATTAGTCAGTGTGTTATGGGCCAGACCCGAGTCTTCGAGTGAACGTGGCGAGGTGGGCGCCAATCTGTGAGTCCGTGCAGATCGCCACAAGTTCACCCCCAGCACTAGTGACAGTGACAAACTGGTCCTGGAGGACAGCGTTACTCACCAAGTTTGTAGCAAAGGAGGGGAGGTGGAGACCTGTGACGGGGCCGGAAGCGACTGCCGGACATGGGAGAACGTTGGAGCCACGTGCAACGACTAGGCCACAGCTAGAGTGACAGGGACAGGTGCAGTGAGCAGTGTGACTGTGGTGCAGTCGCGGAAGAAGCAGCAAGACGTGCTTGAGTCAAGCGTGAAGGTGTGCAAAGCCTCCGTAGGAGCTGCACCTGTGTTAGTAGGCTCACAGGCACCTAGATTAGTAGCCTCTACACCACCAGGGACGCGTCGCTGGGAAACCCACTCCCGAGGCTGCTGCGGCAAGAGGGTCTCTGGCTGTCACTGCTGCCGCTGGTGTCCACCCCCAGAACCTCCGCCTCCACCAGCGGCACCACCTATACGAGCAGACGCACAGGTAACTGCACTCGCCTCGTCGACCAGCTGCTGCACCTCTTCTAACAACGGAAGATGCTGTCGCAGTGGCCGGGTGGTAGGAGAAAGGGAGGAGTAGTGACTAACCACAGCGTCGTCGAAAGTTTGGGCCGACGTCACCGAACAAAAGTGGGCCCTCTTGTCGACCGGTAGGTGAGCGCAAACAGCAAGCTGTGCGACAACGTCGCGCTCCGTCCATCGTGTGCAGGAAACACGGGCTGCCCGGTACCGCCACAGCTCGTGCTCGCCAGCGTCAACAGCAGGCTCAGTGGGAGTCGTGGGGGCTCGGAGGGACCCCGACGTGTGCTCGAACAGGGAAGCATCATCTCTAACGAAACGCCAGAGATACCGGCGCAGGCCGGCGAGCCACAACTCTAGCCCGTCCGCGTCAACGGCTAGGATAGTGATTGTGGCCATGACAGGCGGCGTCAGTCAGCAGTACCGGTGCAAGGGCTGAAGTAGCGATCGCAGCGGCGGTAGCTGGAACGGCTGGTGCAGTGGCAGCAGTGGCAGGGCGGCGCGGTGGCGCGTTGAGCAGGGCAGCGCGTTGAGCAGGGCAGCGCGGTGACGCGTTGGACAGGTCGGCGCAATGGCGTGCGGGGCAGGGCAGCGCGGCGGCAGCAGGGCGCGCAACAGCAGGTACGGCAGTAGGTTCGGTAGTCGGACCTAACCTAGAATCTGATACCATGTCAAGAAAGAGAGTACAGCGGAATGAATTGACTAGGATGAATATGGGTACAGGTACCGTATGCAACCCTAACAGGATTGTACTCTATAGTGAGTACCCCACTACAGCCTGAACAGACATGCATATACTTTGACATTTACAAGACTTCTGCTGCAACACTATTATTAGCAAGGACTGAACTCTAAAATATCGTAAGGGCTTTGCTCTGCCCAACAAATTCAATAAGATTCAGACTCTTACCAGTGTCAACAGCGTTAGGGGGTGCGAAAGTGAGAGTTCCTTTTTTGAAACGTCAGTCCTTGACTTTCTCGCACCATAGGACCACACCGGCCCTCTAACAGGTCAATAACCTACCCAACATCATATAAGGCACTAACTATCTATTTTTCGACTAAAAGCCAGCAGAAAGAAAACACTGGTTCTCTCAGTAAAATGACTTACGTCACTCTGATATATCCCTTTGCATGCTAGTTAGGGCAACTGTGCAGCACTTTCTACAGAAAGCATTCCACAAAGCACTAACACACCAGAAGAACGAGTCTCAAATACCGGTAGCACATGTGCGGGTGCATGCGCATGTGGTTTTGTGTGTGGGTGTGTGTATGGGTGTGTGAGGAGATCTATCGCCCCTCTCAACCCTCCCTTTCCTAATGAACCCCTCCTCAACCGACGATCACTCCACCAGCTCTCTCAGCGGCGCTTTGCTTCTAAGCAGCAACAGGGCGCCACATGGTCTTCTGGAAGCTGATAACAGAGCTGCCTGTGCGCCGGAACGCCTTCTTTACCTCCCAGTGCAGCTGCTTCGCAATTGCCTCAATGCGTGGCAGGTGCGGTGCCGTGTCCCGGATGATGGCGTACCCCATGGGGCGTAGAATGCGGTCCATCTCTAGCATCACCGCCTCCACATCGCACCTGAGCGTGCGCGCACAGGCAGGGAGTGTGGGGTTGGGGGGGGTGGGGGTGGGGGATGAGTGCAAGAATGGAGGAGCATAGGGAGAGGGAGGATGAACAGGGGCGCAATGAGGGGCATGACGTGCCCCATGGGGTGTGAGTGCAAGAATGCGGTCCATCTCTAGCATCGCCGCCTCCACGTTGCACCTGACGTGACACCATAGCACGATGGCCCGACAGCAGGATGGCAGGACGGGGTTCCTGATGGGCTCACTAAGCAGCCTGCTCATGCGCAACAGACCAGATAGCCCCAGCTGCAGCAGCTGCAAGGGCCGAAGCAACTCACCCAGCGCACAATCACGAGCACACACACCAGCCCCACCCAAGCACAACCACAACCACAGACCCACGCACTGGCGCGCCCCCAGGGCCAACCCAGCGCACTGCACCACATGGCACCACACCACACCACACCGCACCGCACCTGCTGCCTCGCATCATCTTCCCCAGCAGGCGGTCAGCGTGCAGCAGGTCGTAGGTGCGCGGGTACGTGTTGAAGGCCTCGCACCAGTCGTGGTACGCGCCCAGCAGCCCGCGGTCAAATACAATGGGCAGCGTGTCCAGCCCCTCACTCGCGTTCCCAGCTGGGACCACGTTCATGGTCCACAGAGGCTTGTCAGAAATGCCCGCACCAAATCTGCAAGGGAGAAAGAGCGAAAACGTTGGTCGACGAGGGCGAGAAAGAGAGAGGACGCAGTGGGGAGCAGAGAGGGTTTCAGGAGGAGAGAACGGGGAGGGAGGGAGAGAACGCAGTGGTGGGAACTGCGGGCAAGGGCATGGATGACCTCATGTCTCTCGCCTGTTTGCTCCAGCTCACGTCACCCCCTCCTTGGCAGCACCACCATGACACAGCATATGCGCTAATCCATGGCGGAACACCATTCACAGCCCAGCAGCGCTATCACAGCACCTCGCCCGCACACGTGCCGCTTCAATCGTCCCCAAAAACGCCCCATCCCGCACCAACTCACCCGTCGTAACGCCCACTCCACAGACCCCCCCGCACCAATCCCCAGCACCACCCCCTCCTCCTCCCCCCCCCCCTTCAGCACCGCACTCACCCGCCATAATGCGAGTCCATGTCCATGACATTGCGCACGGTGGTCCAGTCCATGTTGAGGTGCCGCGAGTACCGCTTGGTCTCGCGCTCCCAGAACTCCGTGTCCGCGTCAAAGTCCGCCGGGCCCGCCTTGCCAAACAGCCCGCGCGCCACCTCCGCGATGCGCGCGGGCGCCGTCACCAGGCGGTTGCGCCCCTCCGCGGGCCACGTGGTGAGCGCCTTGGCGGCGGGAATGCGGTGCATACACGCCTCCATCGGCTCGTACCTGGGGAGTGGGGGGGGGAGAAAGGGGGAAAAGAGGGTGAGGTGAGAGGGGAGAGCGGGTTGGGGTGACGGGAGAATAGGGAAGGGAGGGCGGGTAAGGGAGAGGGGGAAGCGAGGAATTTGCGAAGGGGCAATGTGCGAGGGAGGGGAACGGGAAAGTTTCATCGGAACACCTTTGGCTACACGGTTAAAACATGAGGCGGGGCGGTAGGACACGCTGATTTAACGCTCAGGCTATCAAGTGACGGCAAAAGTGGCACCCTCATTGCGCTGCACCTCACCACACCCCCCCCCGCCGTCGTCCAATCCCACAGCCCACCCCACCCCGCCGTCGTCCACTCACCAGGCGGCGTCCGCGCGGTTGCTGTCGGGGCACAAGGGCGGGATGGTCTTGCGCGGGCGCGCGTCGTAGCACTCGTTGTCGAGGGGCTTCTGCCACACGGCCACGCCGATGCCGAACTCGCGGTGCACCTTCTTCGCCAGCCGCTTCCAGCACATGTTCTTCGTCAGCTTGCGCATCGCTGCGGGGCGCAACAGAGGGGATGGGCGCACAGAGGGGATGGGCGCACAGAGGGGATGGGCGCACAGAGGGGATGGGCGCACAGGGGGGATGGGCGCAGAGGGGGGGATTGGTGGCGTCTCGAGCACATGTTCTTCGTCACCTTGAGCATCGCTCAGCGGTGGGAGAATCAACCAGGTAAGAGGGGGATCAGAGCGTGCTGCGCGCAGCATTGCCGGGCGGTGCGTGCGATGCGACGAGTCTAACTTATACCAGTCCCCACCGCACCAAACCCTGCGACTCACCGCTCCAGATCTCCTTGTCATCAGGCTCCTTAGCGGAGCAGTGCAGGCACAGCGGCGTGGCGGACCAGACGAAGTACCCCCCGGGGCGAATCAGCCGGTTGAGCTCCAGCAGCAGCTTGCCGCCCTCGATGTGCCACGGCACGCGGCACCGCGCGCAGTGAACCGCGTCGAACGAGTTCGCGGGGTACGGCTGGCGCTGCGTGCCCATGACGCCCACGAGCGCGCTGACTCCGCGCTCGAGCGCGAACTGGATCTGCGCGTCGTGCTCGTCCTTGGGCGCCACGGACATCACGCGCACGTCGAACGCGTCCAGATACGCGCCGAAGCTCGCCACGCCGCACCCCATGTCCAGCACCACGCGCACGTGCTTGCCCCACGCCAGCTCCGGACACACCTGCGGGGGGAAGAAGGAGGCGCGACGAGGGGGAAGAGAAAGGGGCGATGCGGGACGCGTTAGGCGTTGTTTAGAGGCGCATCCCATGTTCGGACAACTGGAAGACAAGGGATAGACGAGGGGGGGACGAGGGGGAGACGAGGGGTAGACGAGGAATTGTGAAGGCGTTGATTGAGCAGTCTTAAGACTCGCGCGTTCGAGGCGCTGGCTTCCGTTTCTTCGCACGCTCCGACTTTAACGTTTGTCAACGTCTTTTCATGTAACCACCCATCCCCACCCATTCATCCTCCCTCGCCCTCCCCTGCCGTCCCCCCCCACCCCATGAATAACCCCCTCTTCCACCCTCCCGCCACCCTCCGCGCGCGCGCGCGGCCCCACCCCACCCCACCCCGCCCGGGCGCACTCACGTCGTGCACCCATTCGATGTAGCGCGTGGCGCCGTACTTGAACTGCGTGCCGCCGCCCGGGAAGAGGAACTTGTCGCCGTCCGCCTTCACCCAGTTCTGATCCGCCTTGTAATTCGCTAGCGACGGCTTCGGCACGTTGCTGTACCAGATCTGATCGCACCGGCAGAAAGAGGGGCGCGGGATGAACGGAGGGGAGGATGAGAGAAATTAGGTGAGGGGGGAGAGAAACGAGTCAGAGAGGAGGTTAAGAGGGAGTTACGGCTTTAGGCAGTTGATGCATCAGGTTTGATCGGACCGGGAGGGAGAGACAGAGGGGGGACGGTGGGAAGTAGCGGGGGATGCGGGAACAACGGGGATGCGGGGAGGTGAAGGGGAGAAAGGTAGGACGCGGCACGAGCTATTCAACTCTCGCCGCTCGCCGTTCATCGCGCACGGCTCACCTGGTCGCGGCTCTCGGGCCACGTGATGTGCGGCTTGTACCCGTCGGGCAGCGGCAGCACGCAGCGCGGCACCTCCTCCACGGCGGGGCAGTGCCGCTCGCGGTGCTCGTAGTGGCTCGTGCTCTTGAGCTGCCGCAGCGCCTTCTCGTTGTCCAGGCACGGGATGTAGTCGTCGCTCTGCTCCACGCACAGCGGATACGGCGCCACCGATGTCGGTCGCGACGCGGAAGCTTCCTCCCCGTCTTCTTGCGCCTTCTCCGCCTTCTCCGCCTTCTCTTCCTCCTCCTCCTTGCTTGCTGCGCCTGCCTCGGAAGTCTCGCCCGTCGCGTCGCTGTTCTCGGCGGTGCTGCTTTCCTGCAGTACACGCCGGGGATGGCGGGGATGCGGGGGATGCGGGGTGTGAGCGTGTGCGCGTTCACCGCGCGTTACGGGTTACATGCGGGCTTTTCGTCACGATCCACTTTGCTTTAGCTTCTTCCTTATGGATTCTGGACTGAACGTGCAGCACAAAGCGTAAAGCCTCTGCTGCCTGGCTTGCAGCGCATAGCCTCGGGCACACAGCGCAGAGCACACAGCGCAGCGCGGAGCTTATAGCACACAGCGCAGAACGCTCCGCGCAGAGAGCACAGCGTACCGCGCTGGAACTTGGATCACACAGTGCAGAGCGCAGAGCGTACCTGGGTATCGGGCTCGGTCTCCGCGTGCGCCTGCTCCACCTTCGACTCCGCCGCCTGGCTCGGCAGCGGCTCCGCCTGCGCGCAACACGGGCCCGCAGAGACGTTGTTTAGAAGCCGGCGCTCGACAGGCGTCGGAGAAGGCGAGAAGACGGCTCAACTTCTCGCGCACCAGATTGCGACAAGGCCATAGGCTGTTATACCGAGTTTCATCATAAATTAATGGTGGCGCGTCAGTCTCACCTTGCTGTCGTCAGCAGGACCCTCCTTGCGGCTGGTCTTGCGCTCCACGTCAGCATCGCCGTCTGCAGCGTCGGTACCGCCCAGCTCCTTAATCCGCTCCTCCACTTGCTGCAGTTCCGCCGCCACCTTCGCCTGTTCGCGCGCCTCCTGCGCCTTTTCCCCCTCGTACTGCGCCGCCTGCCTCTCCGCGGACTCTTCCCGCCGCTCCTCCACTACTACCGCCGTGTAAACCGCGTCTTCCGCAATGCGCTGCAATCCGTTGGCGGGACTCTTTGCCTGGCGAGGAGCAGGTGATCGATGCGGGCAGTGACGTACCAGGGTGACGTGGAGGGAGTGACGTGGCGGGAATGCACGTATGAGGCGGGGTTACCGGTGGGGGGACGGAACGGGAAAGGGAGGGCAAACGCTGAAGATAAAGGTGTGAGAGAACACGGATCGAAAATATACACCATACGATGCGGTAAAAGGCAGGTCACGTGAATTTTACCGAGCCCCAATCAACCACGACGCTAGGTTGACGTGGATTGGCTGCGCGAGCAAGGATCATTGCAAGAAAAACGGGAGATTCGAAAATCTGAAGAAGGCGTACCGGCGAAGTGAACAGCCACATGGAGACGAGGAAGACGAGGACGAGCGCGAGGCTCGTGGCCAACGTCGAATTTCCTCCAGGCGAGGTGTAGGGTGACTTGCCCTTCCATGAGTTGGTGGCGCCTCGAAAGGCCTTCACTAGCGCCTGCAACCCCATCCTGCGAACCAAGGAGATCCCAGACCTGAGGTCTCAACGCGACGAAACCTGATGTGAATCCCCCCCAAAAGTAAGAAGAGCAACCGTCGGCGTCGTTGCAACTGCGGCAGGAACAACGCTGTTGAAGCTAAAGGCTGGATCAGAACACAAGCTGAATTCTCAAGTATTTTTGCTGCTTTGGAGGTCACACTGCTGGGAGGCCGAGTCGGGGAAGTGTGCCTCATGACCGACGCGCGAGGTGCGGGGAGGAATGAAACCTATGGTGGGAGCTCTGACTGGACTATGGTATGGCATGGAGGGAGGTACGGTTTGAAAGCGAAGCCATCGGTGACTTCCGAACCAGATTTCCAGGCCAAACCGGACCAGGTCAGTGGGTTTAGCCAGGGCGCGGGAACAAGCTTCGGTGTGACAAAAGAAGAACGAGGCTACACATGAAAGCTTCCGAGCCTGGGTTCACGATGACTAGCCTGTGCGACAAGCCGCAAATGTCAAATCAACATCCCAAGTCTAGCGCGGCTCGCTCAGATCTGACCACGGCAGACAGCTTCGGGCTTGGTTCTGGTGGGAAACATACGCTGGACATGGCTCCAAAAACTGTATGGTATGGTACCCCAAATTCCCGCGTGAGATTGTCAGACCAAGTAGGCACGTCATTGGGGACAAACAAGCCGCGACTCTGATTTGGACTTGGCTTGTGGGTGAGAGAAACTCCCCGTTCATACAAAAACCCGTTTGGAATGGTTGATGCTTTGCCAACAGGTCTGTACAGTTCTGTGGTAGAAAAAGGAGATGACTCTACACATAGGTACAAAGCTCACATACAAGTTGGAACGGTTATGAGATTCTACTCCATTCAAAGCTTGCATGAATTATGCTTGCCTTCACATTATGGTTTCATGTTCTCATGCCATGGAATATGTGCTAAACACTCTCCTACTGAAATACCCTTGTTTCAAATGCCGAGGGCATTGCCTTGCCTTTTATTCAATCATTGCAAACGCACTGAAAGGCATACATCCCTTCTTTCTGCATGCCAGAAGTATTCATTCTTCACAAGGTGAACCCAGCTCTGTCCTCCCAAGTGCAATACACCAGCGACATTCACTATCATCCTCCCACCAGCACTCCTACACTCTGTTGGGCACTCGGTCTCATGATCCTATAACAGCACCCAGCTCCGTGACTACAAATGTGAGAAAGACCAAACCCAACCTTCAGCCTGCCACTGCTGTTGTTGCTGCTGCTGCTGTTGCTGCTGCTGCTGTTGCTGCTGCTGCACATCATATGGCCCACAGCACATCCCTCACCAGCATATTCCTCCCTCTCTTCCCCACCTCTGTCGCCTACATCTGTCACCTGGTGGGCTCTGCACTTCGCTCTCAATCTCTCGCAACCTTTTCCTGGATCTGAAACCCAGTAACGCCTCTGCCGCAGTCTTCCTACACTCGGCAGCTTCATGCTGAGCCATATCCTCACCTGCACTGTCCTCCCATCCCTCGTCGTCACTACCAGCTGTGCTGAATTCCTTGAGTCGGTCAGCCTGGTTCTGTGCATCATCGCCCTTCCCTCGTGCCGCCTTCCCTCTCAGCCGCTGCTGGAAACGCTCCTGGTAAGTCGCTGCTGCCCTATTAACCATCATCACCTCCACCACACCATCCTCACCAGCATCAGCATCCTCTTGCTCCTCCTCTCGCCCCTCACACTCCTCGTCCTCGTCAGAATCATCGTCTGAAAGTACGATCACTTCTATCACCACCACCTCCTCCTCCTCCTTCTCCTCCTCCCCTTCCTCCTCCTCCTCCTCTTCCTCCTCTTCCTCCTCCTCCACCTCTTCCTTCTCCTCCTCCTCCTCCCTCTTACCCACCATTCCACCCACATGCTCATCCTTGTCCTCCTCCCCCTCACAAACGCCTCCAGCTTTACCCTTCATCCTGATCGCACGACATCCCCTCCTGGATCTCGCCCTCCCATGCACGTCCCCCATGCCTGTTTCGCCTGCACACCTCACCTCCTGAGCACACCACTTGTCACTACTGCCTCCTCCCGCCCAAGCCCCCAGCCCCTGTGTCAGCACCAGTGGCAGCTGAAAGTTCTTAGGCGAGCCGCACAGGTGGTTGGCTGCAAGAAGCAGAGGGTCATCCAGCGTACAATCCAGGGCGTGAATGGCCCGCCTCTCTCTCCCTCTCCCACTCCCGCTCTCTCCCTCACTCCCGCCAAGGCTGTCAGCATTGCTGCCTTCACTGTCTGCTGCAGGAGCAGCAGCAGCGGCGGCGGCGGCGGCAGCAGCAGCAGCAGCAGCAGCAGTCCCAGACCCGCACAGATCGTCTGTCTTCGGCTGCTGCAAACCATCTCTTGCAACCTCGTCGGCGAATCTTCCCCTCGCCAACACAGCTGCACGCACTTCTTCCGCGCCTTCTCCACCACCTGCCACTGGCACCGCTGCTCCCCCTCTCTGCCCACACGCAATCCTCGTTACAGGCACCTTCACCACCTCATCATCAGCTTCACCCCTTTCGCCTCCCACCACGCCTGCCTTTGGCTCACTGCGAATCTCCTTCCCCACGCGCATGCTCGCTGCCTTCCTCCCCTCCTGTGCGTGAGCAAGTGCCACCTGGCACTTCGCCAAGAGCGGCTGCTGTGAAGGGGGCCCCCGGGTCACACGCACACTCTTGCCTCCCGCATGCTTCTTGTGGTGTGGCTGACCTTCCACATTCCCACGCATACTCTCCGCTCCACACCCCTCTTCAGTGTATGGCTGCACTGCCGTGTGCCTGGATTCCCCAACAACGCGCCCGTCTTCAACCGCATGCCTCCGTTTGCTAGACCTCTGAACCGCCGCTCCTTCCCTTTCCTCCACCCTCTCTTCCCCTTCCTCCTCCTCCTCCTCTTCCCCTGCCTCTGCGTCTTCCGGTATACCTCTCCGCCTCTCCTCACTCCTCCCAACCCTCCTCTCCCCTCTCTTCAACGGAATTCTCCCCTCTCCCTCAGTCAGCATCTCTCCCCCATTGCCAACCCGCATCGCCTTCCTTCTTAACCCCCGCTGCCTCTTGCGCCACGAACTTTCCACACCCAAACTTTGCTCATCCTCCCCTCCGCCCCTTTCCTCCACAACCCAGACAGCTCCCAACTCGCGCCACACCACCTCCCCGGCTTGCCGCTCCGCCGCTCCCCCTTCTTCCTCCCCCTCGTGACCTGCCCAACCCCCTCCGCCTCCCAAATCCAGCGCCGCCCGCGCATCACGAAGCGCCGTTGTACCGTAAGCATCTTGCGCATCTGTTTCCCGCTCATGTGCCCCGCCCGCCTCTTCCGCAAGCGAAAGCTGCGCAGCGGGAACACAAGGCGCGCGGAGGACAGGCGGAGGGAAAGAGGGCGACGCGGAAGGAGCGATGACCGTGCTGTTGCTGCTACTGCTGCTCCTGCTACCATCACCACCACGTACTGCCTCATTGCCTGACGCCACCAAAGCGTTCCACGCGCTCGTAGGGTTTAGTGCGTTCCCATCCGTCGCATCCGTCGCATCCGTCGCATCCATCGCATCCACCGCATCTGTCGAACCCGTCGCAGCTGTCGCACCTGCCGCCGTCAGAGTAGAGGATTGCGACGACGAAGAGTGGGCTTTCACCGCCTTCGCGCACTCGCACTCCATCGCACACTCGTCGCCCGGCGGGCACACCGCTTTGCAAACACTCGCGCAGCCTGCTGCTTCTTCTCGCAAATCAAGCGCGGCGCTCACAGCAACCCTCCCATCCCGTAACGCGCTGTTCTCTTTCAAATGGCAAACCGGACTGCCCGCCTCTTCAGATGCGACTCGCGCCTTATCCCGCGATGCTTGGCTCGGCTCGAAACCAACGGGGGTTTCGTCTAGCGATGGCGGTTTCTTCTTCGCATGGCTGTCGGGTCTGGCTGGTGCCGCATCCGCTCTCTCCTCGCTCCCGCCAGGCGGAATTCCGCGATCGCCGTGCGGAAGGAGCGCTTCCCCCCACTCGCGCGGAACGCTGGCGCTTCCATGATCGCGAGCGGAAATCTCCGCCGCGGTCGCCGCGTTCCCCCACCTCCCGTGGCACAGACCCGCGCTCACCCAATCTCCGCAAGAAAAGGCCGCCCGCTGCCGTTGTCTACGCGCACGAACGTCGAACGACTGGGATACGGCGATCAGGTGGTGAGACTCGCACGGGGACTGAGCACGAGAAACTTGCGCGGTGGTAGGGTTTTTGTGAAGGAATGCTTTCTGGCCAAACTCTGAACACGCGGGAGGGGTGCTGGTCGAAGCCCAGATGAAAACGTCGACAACTGAAGACTGATCTTTAGTTGTCATTGCTCCCAGGCATCACCGCGACACGGATCGAGCCTACAATCGAGCCTCCGGAAAACAGAGAAAAGGCGTGAAATCAACAGCTCAAATTAGAAGCTGGGAGAGTCATGTTAGGATGTGCAGGCGTAAGTGTCTCTAGTGCTGGAGGAACAAAAATGCTGTAACTTCTGTTGTGTTGTCTGAGTCAGTTTTCTGCCATAAGTCGTGAGGCGGGAAAGAATGCGGGAAGATGTGGAAAAGAGCCGAGCTACAGTGCAAAATGCAAAACCGTGGTGGGAGGGACCGACCACTCGTAACGTCCCTACCTTGACTCTCCCTATCTTGCTCGACTCGACTTGGCCCACCCAGCCTTGAGACTTGCGTGTTGAGAAAATTTCTAGGGCATTTATTTTAGCGGTAACACTCATGGAGCTCAAACGCACGCAAGGTAAGCCACGTTTCCAAGTCATAACAGAGATGTCTTCTCAACGCCACCATGGTAACCAGCATTGCCGAGATGGTCAACATTATTGCCTGAATGGTAATGAACAGTGAATCCGGAAATCCTGGCTGGTAAATTCGCGTTCCAACCAAACTGTACACCGTACAAGTCAGGTTTGACTCAGCAAAACGAAACTGAAGTCCACGTATACACCCACAGAATGCGCAATTCTGTTTAGTATACCAGCGCTTACAAACGCAAAACGTTACATGCACGTATTCGATATAATTTCCTATCAGCAAGCAAGTTACGAAAACTCTGGAGAAACAAATGTAGCCTGACTATGTAAAAACTGTGATCAAATTATGTGTTAATACAGTCAATATCATGCCTTGAATGTGTTATTCATTACATCAAAAGAATATTTTAATTATTATGAAATCTTTATTGTCTGTCATATGCAGAATTATTATTGTTCAAATTAGTACTAAATTATTATGATTTGATCTATCTCCATTTTTTAATATTCGGAAATATTATCATGAAACTGTATTTTTTTTCCAAATAATTTATCACTAGGATAGATTTGCGGTTGACATTGTGTGAGTGTTTTTTCATTTTTGGGTTTGTTTGATAGTAAAGGCTATATGACTGTATTTTGTTTTTGTTTTTGCTACGGATTACAAGTTTGCATTTCGAGGTTTTACGGTCTGGCACTGTAAACGTCGATATTATAAACAGAATTGCGCATTCTGTGGGTGTATACGTGGACAGTCAGTTTCGTTTTGCTGAGTCAAACCTGACTTGTACGGTGTACAGTTTGGTTGGAACGCGAAGTTACCAGCCAGGATTTCCGGATGCACTGTTCATTACCATTCAGGCAATAATGTTGACCATCTCGGCAATGCTGGTTACCATGGTGGCGATGAGAAGACATCTCTGTTACGATTTGTAAACGTGGCTTACCTAGCGTGCGATCGAGCTCCATGAGTGTTACCGCTAAGATAAATGCCCAAGTTTCTAAGGGCAACCGAACCGCATAGCCACAACAACCATCGAACGGTTCTAAAAATGGCACTGTTGAGGCTAGTGGCTCGCACCAGTTCTATCAAATTTACGTGGCAGACTCTGGTTAGTGAGAGAGCTGAAGGCGGTTCTGCTCTGCCAGTCTTGCTTCGAACCGTACGAGGGATAAGGCGGGTGGGAGGATTCGAGGTTCGGCCATTTTCAGATGCATGCAAGTTAGCCTAGGAGCGCTATTCAAGTGCATACAGTACCAGGTTATTGCGCAGGTGCATACACGTTTCTCAGGTTCATAATTTTTCCCCGTAATTTCACACATACTAAGTCGTTCGTAGGCCGGCGACAGCGATAGTCGCCATGGTCGACCCCGTAGCTGATGCGGGTGTAGCGGACACCTTGGAGATACGCTTGGCTGATGCGAGGAAACGCCACGCGGATGGCGAGTACGGGACGATCCCCTTGCTGATCGTCGAGTTGGGCATCCGGTCGCAGTAGGCGACGGAACACCCTTCCCGTCCTGCATCTCCTCGGCTAGTGCGCAACGAGGGTGGCGTCGACGATGAGATCGACGTTGGTGCACGAGTCAGCGGCAGCGAAGGCAGGAGGCAGAGAGGGGTGATCAAGGTCGACGGTGGTGTCGACGGAATCCAGGCGCGAGTGCAGCGGTCGACGGCGGCTGCAGGCAGCTCGCGTGTCAACGTCGATGTTCGACGTAGCTCTCCTCTACGAAACGGTGGAGGGCTCTCAGCGACGACGCATGTGACTGCGGGCGGGATTGCACCGGTGTATGGCTACTTCAAGTTTCCGCCGGACCGGATCACCGTCGCACCGCTGCAAGGTCGACGGGACCTCATCATCTGGAGGGAGTCGATCGAACCTCTGCTGGAGGTCGCCGGGCTGAAGGGCTTCGCCGAAGGCACCGTGCCAATTCCGCCCGAGGAGGATGTCGAGCTGCGCGGGGAGTTTTGTTCAGCTCACCCGCTCACCTTCATGGTCATTTCGAGGTGCTGCTCGCTGGTGGTGCAGCTAGCGCTCAAGAGCTGTCAAGAGCGACTGGATGCTGGTCACCAAGCATGGCACTTCATCATGTCGACGTACCAGGCCGAGGACGACCTGTACATCGGACACCTGGAGGAGAAATAATTTACATTCGTATGGGCGAGCAGTAGTCGGCGACGGTCTACTGCAACCGAGCTCGACAGATCCTAGCTGAGATGAGGATGGCGGGCACCGAATACTCGACGGCGTCCTACATCACCCACGTCTTCAAGGGCCTGCCGCACAGCTACAACCTCATGAAGCGGTTTACGATGGTGCTCGGCACACGTGAGTCCTTCGACGAGGACTCCCTTACCAACTACATCCTTCAGGATGAGGCGATGCAGGAGGCAGAGCAGCCCACGGAGTTCCTTCCGCAGGCGAGTTACGCTGCACCGACGAAGCCGAATCGTCAGCAGGATTAGCGCGGGAAGCCAGGCGGAGGTGGTAGCGGAGGTGGGCGGTCGACGAAGGACGTCGACGAGAAGAGGTCGACGCGGGACAAGGGCCGACGAGGTGGTGGTCGACGGCGGGAGTGCTGGATCTGCAGCGACCCCGACCACCTTTCCTACGAGTGCCCCGACCGCGACGACAGCGACGAGGATGACACCAAGGGAGGCCGTGGCCGGTCGACCAGTCATCGCCCCCGTCGAGATGCGAAGCCGTGCAAGGAGAAGCAGACGCCGAAGAAGACGTCGTCGACAAAGGACGTCGACACCTCCAGCGGCAAGGGCCGAGGCGACGGGGAGGCGTCGTGCTCGATGGTCGACGTGGTGGAGCCGACAGTCTCGCTGGCACCGGGGGCTGGCGAGGACTTCCAGGCGGTGGCGGCAGCTGTGCAGGCCAACTCGATGGCGGTGCTGCTCGACAGCGGGTGCTCCCACCACCTGATGGGGACAAAGGCGGTCTTTGTCGACATGGGGCTGAGCGACGGAGTGAAGCACGTACGTGGATTCAACGGGGCGCTTCAGCCTGTCGAGGGTCGCGGAACCGTCGCTCTACAAGGGGAGGCTAGGAAGTAGGTCCTCATCCCCGACGTGCTCTACGTTCCGGGCGTACAAGCGAATCTGTTGTCAACTGGCCAGCTGAAGGAGAGCGGAGTGCAGCTGCAGGGCGACAGCGACGAGATGCTGCTTGTCGCCTCGACCGGGGAGGTGCTCGGTCGAGCACGCTACACCGGCCGAGTCCTCTACACCGACCTTCGCCCCTGCTCAACGCGGTCGCCGTCGACCGAGGTGGTGGCTCTGCGGACGATCGTCTCGGCGACGGCGTCGACCCCTGACTGGTTGCATGCGAGGCTTGCGCACGTCAGCATCGACACGATCAAGAGCTCAGCGAAGCACGAAGTTGCTGTTGGGCTTGATATCACGCCGTCGACCGGAGCAGATCCGCCGTGTGTCTCGTATGTTGAAGGGAAGCTGGCGCGGCACACCTTCCCCGACAAGGGCTCGGACACCAAGGAGGCACTGGCAGTCGTGCACATTGACTTGTGCGGGCCATTCCGGGTGGCTGCCAAGGATGGCAGCCTGTACTTCCTGCTGATGAAGGATCGCCATACTCGGTTCGTATGGGCAATGCCGGTCGCTAAGAAGAGCGACGTGCTGCTGGAGTTCCAGAAGCGGCTGGTGCTAGTGGAACGGCAGACGAAGAAGTCGGTGCTGTCGCTTCGCTCCGATCAAGGAGGGGAGTTCCTCAGGAAGGCATTCACCAACTTCGTCGATGCGAAGGGCATCGTCCACGACCTGGCGTGCCCCTACACTCCGCAGTAGAATGGCATGGCTGAGCGGGAGATGCGCACGGTCGTCGAGGCCGTACGGACGATGCTGCTGCACATAAGTGTGCAGCACCACTGGTGGCACCTTGCTCTACGACAGGTTGTCTGGGTGCGCAACTGCTTGGAGCGGTCGACGACGCCACCGGGGACGACTCCGTACCAGCTGGTGACCGGGAAGAAGCCCGACCTTACGCTGACGTGGGTGTGGGGCTGCATGGTGCAGTTCATGGTTCCCAAGCAGCAGCGCGGTGGGAAGCTGGCTTCGAAGGCTCGCTGGGGCTTCACCTTGGTGTATCGTCGGAGAGCAAGGGCTGGGAGGTGCTCAACCTGACCGACAACAAGGTGGTCACGTCGGTCGAGGTGATCTTCTACGAGACGCTGTCGTAGGAGGTGTGGAAGGCGAAGTATGGGCCGGCGTCGGGGCGGACGCAGGCGCACCCGCCGACGGACACCTCGACGACGACGATTCCGTTGCTCGCCGAAGTCGACGAGCCTCCTGATGAGGATGTTATGGAGGTTCTTCCCCCTCCCCCTGTTCTTGCTCCTCCGTTCCCCGTCGCAGATCGGCCTGTGTCAGCACCTGTGTCGACCACCGACGATGAGGGGAGCCTTGAGGCATCGCCTGTGGCGCCGGCCCATGGCATTGCCGGCGGTCGACAAGGCGCCCAGCTCGTCGACCAGGATGGCAAGCCGTCGACGACAGAGGAGCAGCAGACAGGGGAGCCGGTCGAACAGGAAGCAGCAGCAGCGGTGCAGCCGACAGGGGAGCAGCAGCCGGGGCGGTCGACAGGGGAGCTGTCGAAGTCAGCAGCAGGCGAGCAGCTGGTCGAATGGCCAAAGCAGCTGGTCGACGACGAGGAAGGGGAGCACTCGGCGGGTGAGGAGTCCACCGACAGCGACGTGGTGGAAGTGCCGATCACGAAGCCTGAGCTGCGACGCACAGGTCGAGCTCGATAGCCGCCGGAGTGGCTGTGCTTCCACGCCTGCCTACCACCCTGCCTTCACCACGGTGTACGACGAGGTCGATGACGACCTGTTGTACAACGACGCTGAGGAGGATGAAGACCTGCCAGAGCTCGACCACGACGTGCATGCCGACCCTGAACACCGCTGGGACATTGCCACGATGACGGTGAAGGAGGTGCTGTCGAGCTGGAAGGGCGAGACGGTGAAGGCCGCCATGGAAGAAGAGATCCACAGCCTCATCGGTATGGGGACTTGGGAGCTGGTCGAATGCCCACGCGGGGTGAACATCATGAAGAACCGGTGGGTGCTGACGACCAAGTACCGCATCGACGACACCGTTGAGCGCGAGAAGGCGAGGCTGGTCGTGAAGGGATTCACGCAAGTGTACGGTGCCGACTACGAGGAGACGTACTCGCCGGTGAGCAGCTATGTCACGCTGAGGATCTTCCTTAGCATCGTCGCCGTCATCGACCTCAGCCTAATGCTGCTCGACACGAAGAACACTTTCCTGCAGAGCAAGCTCGACAGGGTGCTCTACATGTACCAGCCGGACTACTTTGACGATGGGACCGGCCGGTTGTGTAAGCTGTTGAAGAGCCTCTACGGGCTGAAGCAGTCGCCGCTGCTGTGGTACAGGGCTCTCGACGGTGTGCTGCTGGGCGCTGGTTGGAAGAAGAGCCAGGTCGACGAGGCGCTCTACTTCAAGGCCGGCGATGACGGAGTGACCTGCTGGGTGCTGGTCTATGTCGGCGGCATGCTCGCCGCCAGCAGCAGCACCGCGATGCTGAAGGAGCAAAAGGAGCTGCAGGAGGCCGCCTTCGAGCTGCGTGAGATCTCGCCTGTGGTGAAGTACATTGGGCTGGAGATCGTGCGCGACAGGCCGGCCAGGAAGCTGTGGCTGCACCAGCAGGGCTACGCCAACAAGCTGCACAGGTGCTTCATCGACGAGGAGCAGGGCGGTTGAGTCCCGAAGACGCTGGTCTCTGTCGACGCCTACGCTGAGCTGACGTTCGACAACGAGGAGTCCCAGGAGCGCGAGGAGGAGGAGTACCGGCAGAAGGTCGGCTCGCTGCAGTTCGCGGCGACTAGGACGAGGCCGGACATTGCGTTCGCCTGTAGCAAGCTGGGGAGCAGCCTCATGGTGAGGAGTGACCAGCATTGGCGCGAGGTCGACCGCTGCCTGGAGTTCGGCGATGGATCAGAGTCGCTGGAGCTGATCGGCTACGTTGACGCCGATGATGCGGGCGACAAGCAGAACCGGACGAGCACGGGAGGCTATGTGTTCGTCTACAGAGGGGCCACCGTCTCCTGGTCGAGCTCGCGCATCAAGTGCGCGACATTGTCATCGACCGAGTCGGAGCACTGGGCGGCCACGGACGCCGGCAAGCAGGGGCGTCGACTTCGCTTCCTCCTTGCGGAATTCAAGCTGCTCGACGCTAGGCAGCCGACCATCCTCCGCGTCGACAACAAGTCGGCAATCACGGTCGCTGAGGGCTTGGGGCTGACGGGCAACCTCAAACACATGGAGCGATGCTACGCCTGGCTGCAGCACATGGTGAGGCGCGGGAAGTTCGTGTTGAAGTACATCCTGACCACCGAGCAGCCGGTGGACTTCCTAACGAAGGCGCTGCATTTTCCGGCTTTCAACTGGTGCTCCGTCGCCATCGGCCAAGTTCGTCTGGCTGACGTCGGTGTCGGTGCAGCAGTAGGTGCCGTGCCCTTCTGCACGGCTGGTGCGGTGACGGCATGCTGCGTGTGGGGTGAACGCCAAGGACGAGTTTTCTCCGTGGAGTACTGCCGTGTGGGCTGGAGGCCCAAGCGTGAGCGCCGCCCTCACTTGGGCAACGTCAACGACTTGGTCGGGTGTACAGAAGTAGCAGTCGATTGTTCATAGTGGGAGAGCGGCTCGACAGGCTTCGTCGAGCTGCAGGGGACCGCTGTGGTGTTGCTGTCGACCAGGGAGCTCGACAGCTGTAACTGACTGTGGGCCGTCGACCAGGAGGGGCAGTTCGACCGGGAGGTGGACGGAGGTCTCCGTCGACCTGCAGCTCGAACGCGAGGTCTCCGTCGACCTGCAGCTCGACGGGAGTTGTGGTCGACCAGAGGCACCTGGTGGTCAACCAGAGGGACCCAGTGGTCGACCGGAGGCACCTGGGGGTCGACCAGAGCACATGGGGGTCGACCAGGTCGACCGGGTGACCTGCTCGACGAGTTCTGCGGAGGCACGCGAACGTTGTCAAGGTCGCAATAGCGCAAGCGACTTTGGGCTGGTATCTCGAAGTCGATGTGGCTCGTAAAGCGCAGACAACAGTCGACGGATGCCCAACGAGGCAAGTCGGGCCAATCGTCTGCGCGCACCTGCGAGCGTGCGCATTGCTGTGTTCTATGGGGCAACGCTGGACAGCCGCTCTGCTGCAGCGTTGGCACGCCGTCGATCTGCTCTGTTGGCAGGTCGTCTTTCCGCAGTGCTGGCGCGGCTCCTCTACGCAACGCTGGCAGGCGGTTGACCAAGCTGTGCTGGCGGTCGACCAGGCTAGCTGCAGGTTTGCTAGGTGCCTGATGAAGTCATTGTTGTTATTGCTTGTTCAATCATTCTGTAATTTCGACTTTGCCTAGTGGAAACTCTTGCCGATTTCTCCCGTGAATTTGCAAGCACCAAGGAACCAAGCAAAGCTACGATCACCTCTAGTAGTTCGTGCTAACCCCCGTAATCAAGCTCACTACCATTGTAGAGTAACTCTCCGCACTGATGGCGTCGTCCGCCACGACGGAGACGACGACCACGGCACGACACACCCCGAAGCGACGAATGCGGCCACGAGTCAGCCTCGAGTCACGAGTTCTGTGCCGGCCGGCGAATCAACACTGCCGTTGCCGATGCCGCTGAAGCCGCAGTGTCTGCCATGCTTTGACCCGAGTCAACGGGGTGGTCCTACCATTCAGGCGTGGTTGTTCACGTTGGACGTTTTCTTCGACGCCAACTACGTCTCGGAGGATACGGCGAAAATCCGCTACGCCGTGTCGTTGCTGCGAGGACCCGCCATGGACTGGTGGCGCGTCATTGTCACGAAGCCGGTGAACTATGCGACTCTACCGACACGGGAAGGACAAACCGGACCCTGGACGTCGTCGTACTTCATGGAGGTGCCCCAATATCGCACGTGGGACGCGTGGTGTGCACGTCTGCGCGCTCGGTTTGAGCCAATTGCGGCTTCGATCGTGGCGCGACAGAAGCTCCACACTTGGCGCGAACTCGGTTCCGTCCAGGACTACACTAGCGGGTTTCTAGCGTTATGCAAGCAAGTGGGTTATATGCACGAGAGCGAACGCATCGACCGCTACATCGGCGGCCTGAAGCACGACATCTCTCAAGAAATCCAGCTTCGCGGCGTCACCGATTTTCAAAAAATTATCGCTATGGCGGAGAAGCTTGATTTCTTCCGCCGACTGAGACCGGGGTCCTACAGAAGCAGTAACTGGGGACATCGGTCTCGTGGGACGAACGAGGGCGCTACGATACGTGCCGTCGCCGCGAATGCCGCTGCCGCAACGTTCAAAGGGCACTGCTTCGCGTGCAATCGGCCGGGACACCGTAAGAGCGAATGCCCGGAAGACGCTAAGGGAAAGGGGGAAGCTGAGCAGCAGAAACAGACCAAGCAGCAGGGAAACGCTGGGAGTCAGTAGCAGACGGGCCCTCTGCTGACAGGTCACGCCGCTCGCCCGACCCAACCGGCCCTTACCGAGTGATTGTGCCGGTTCATGCAATCAACCACACCCGGCCGAATAAGGAGGGTACTACGGTAGACAGCCCCATACTGCTTAGTGGGAAGATAGGAATTGACTTAGGAAACATTCGTAGACGGGGGAGCCAGCCACAGCCTCATCAACACAGCCACAACACGGAAGCTACCACTGGACATATGCGTACCTAAGATCAATGCAAGACTGGTTGAAGGCGCGCCACTGGCGATACGGGAACGCGTAGACCGAGTTCGGATTCGATGCGGGGGTAACTTCACGTTTAGCCAGGAAATGCTCGCAACAACCCTCGACGGAACCGACATTTTACTCGGTTGTGATTGGCTGCGACGACACAATCCGCGAATCGACTGGACGATGGGTGACTGCACCGTGCAAGTGAACGGTAACAACATCGCCTTACCTCGTTGGGGCTCGCCCGAGTCTTCGTCGGTGCATGTCAACGCGATCATGATGAAACGCGCCATAGCGGCAGGAGCTGACGTGTACGCGGTTGACATTCGGGAAGCCGAGGCAGCAGACAAAGGGGGGGATTTACAGAAACTGCTAGCTAACGTACCGGATGACCTGGCAGCACTCCTGAAGCAGTACAGTGAAATATTTCCGGACAACCTGCCGACGGGACTACCACCTCAGCGACCGCATGACCACATGATAGAGTTAGATCCGGGGGCACAACCGATAGTACAGCGACAGTTCTGACTGACCCAACCCAAACTGGATGAACTGAGGAAGCAGCTGGATTACATGCTCGAGAAGGAATATATTCGCCCGAGTTTGTCACCCTTCACAGCACCGATATTGTTTACGCCGAAAAAGGACGGGGGTTTTCGCATGTGCATACACTACAGGGCACTGAAAAGGGTTACCATCAAATCCCGTTACCCCATCCCGCGAGACGACAAACTGATCGACCAACTGCGCACAGCCCGGGATTTCTTGAAAATTGACCTTACAGGGGGTTACCACCAGATTCGCGTCAACCCACCCGACTGCCCCAAGACAGCTTTCTGAACACGCTACGGATCCTTCGAATACACAGTCATGCCTTTCGGACTGACCAACGCCCCCGCCACTTTTAAAATGACGATGAATGAAGCCTTCCGCCCGCTTTTAGATATGTGCGTCATCGTGTACCTCGACGACATACTGATTTACATCCCCGACAGAGTACAGCACTTACAGGACATCGAAGCAGTTTTTAAAATACTGAGTGAGAACCGCCTAATGACAAAAGCCTCTAAGTGTGAGTTCTTACAGGACAGACTGTAGTTTTTGGGACACATTATTTCAGCTGACGGAGTGGAAATAGACCCAAAGAAGATCGCGACGATTCAATCATGGCACGCGCCGACAAACTTGACTGAGTTGCAGAGTTTTTTGGGGTTTGCCAACTACCTGGCGAAGTTGACTGCCCCGTTGACCGACCTGCTGAGGAAGGGGGTTGAGTACACGTGGGGGGAGAAAGAGCAAGCTGCCTTCTCGGCCCTCAAACAAATTTTGTGCTCGCCGCCCGTGCTTCACATCGCAGATCCGCACTATCCATTCGAGCTCGTCACCGACGCTAGCGACATCGCTGTGGGAGCAGTACCGTTGCAGGACTTCGGGAATGGCCTCCAGCCTATCGCGTACGAGTCCCGCAAGCTTCACCCGCCCGAGCGCAACTACCCGATACACGACCGCGAGATGCTGGCGATCGTGCACGTGTTCAAGGTGTGGCGATGTTACCTCATAGGAGCAGACGTGACAGTACGAACATACCACCGATCACTACAGTACCTTCGCGCCCAACCAAATCTCAACCCGCGACAGATCCGCTGGTTGGACTATCTGGAGTCCAACTTCCACTACACGGTCGCGTACAAAAAAGGTGCATCCAACATCGCCGATGCACTCACACGGCCCACCGCCCAAATCCACGCCATCCTACTCGCCCAAACCAACCCAATGCTAACAGGCCTATTCACCCACGGATACAGTACCGACCCATTTTTCACAACCGGAAAATCACAGCAACTGGCAAAAGCTAAAGGAGTCTATTACGTAAATACAGGCACCAACCGCATCTGTGTACCCGCGTACTCACTACCGAGGGAACTGCTACTGCAGGAGGCACACGACGAGATTACCTCGGGACATTTTGGGGTAGAAAAAACGTGACAGCAACTGCAGCAGTATTACTACTGGTCAGAGCTGTTGACGGACGTACAGCACCATGTGGGCTCGTGTCCTACGTGTCAGGTGATGAAGAGCTCGCGAAAATGAAAGGCGGGTCAATTGCAACCGATTCCACCGCCTGAGCGCGCCTGGCAGCAGCTTACCATAGATTTCCTCACAGGGTTACCTTCGAACCCTAGGGGTAACGACGCAGTTATGGTCGTCGTTGACAGGTTGACGAAGATGGCACACTTTGCTGCGTGCAAGAAATCGATCTCAGCCGAAGAAACCGCTCGCCTGTTCATCGCAGCCGTCGTTCGACTGCACGGGATACCAGCCGCGATAATCAGAGACAACGACACAAAATTCACCAGCAACTTCTGGAAGAACCTTTGGGAGCAGTTCGGGACCAGGCTACAGTTCAGGTCGTCGTACCACCCTGAGACCGACGGTCAAATGGAGCGGATGAATCAGTCGATGGAGCAGTTGATTTGTGCCACGTGCGACGACCCAACAACTTGGGAGCAGCAGCTTCCACTGATCGAGTTCGCGTACAACAACGCCACGTCAGCGACGGCGCAACAGTCCCCGTTCTACTTAAACTACGAGCAAAACCCTTCAGTGCCCATGACGCCGAGTCCGGACAACCCAACGCCACGCGCACTACAGCTCGCCGAGATTCTACAAGCTGCCCGCACCAGAGCCGCTGAAGCAATTAAAGAAGCAAATGTCATCGCTAAGCGCAACGCCGACCGCCACCACCGCCCAGTCACGTACAAGTCAGAAGATTGCGTACTGCTCGACACCCAGAATTTAAGACTGCCCGTCGTACCGAAATTACGACTGCGCTACTGTGGACCGTTCCAAATCAGCCACATGATCACCCCCGTGACCGCCCACTTACTGTTGCCGACAGACTGGTACATAAGCCCATCATTCCACGTCAGCTTGCTTCGCCCATACATCCCAACCACGAGCCAACTGCCTCGAGACCGCCCGCCATCCATGACTCGCCCTGCATCGGAGCCGATCATTGAGCCAGAAAATATCCAGAGCCATGGGATTCGACACCCCACGGGAATCAGGAGGATAGAGTTCCTCGTTCCCTGGAAGGACCGCACGCCAACTGAGGATAGCTGGGTGCCCCTGGCCAACATCGAAAACCACCCTGCCCTGCAAGTGTACCTGAGGAGCTGGGGTTTGCGCGATATACATGCACTCGCGTAGCGGAGGGGGCTTCTTGAGGGGGGGGGGGGGGGGGGGTAGTGTAAGGAATTTTCTCGACATTCCTCAGCGCATCCTGCAACATCGCGTACAGCAGCAGCCGTTGTTCGCCCGTTCCTGCTAACGGGTCTTCGCTGACTTCGCGCGCACTGTTTCACCAAACCTCGCACTGCTGGCCTGGCCGTGTCGGCCTACGCTTCGGGACTAGCCCGAACCTTACTGCTAGCGTAGCACTAGCTAGCTCGCACGCACCGCGTTACTGTTTTCATGTTTTGAGTACAAATGTTCGCTCATGCCTTCGCTCACATTTTGTACTGGTTTGACACTTAGTGCAATCCTCGCTACCTCGATTCATTGCATCCATAACAGTCTCTCAAAAGTGTAAGGTAACTAGATATCTCAAACAGACAATATATAGATGTTTTCACGTTTTTGGTAAGTTGTTTAACGCGTTTGGTCACTAAATAGTCTTAAATATTCCCGCAAATGGTCCCAGACAGAACTGATGGCCAATCTAATGGCTGACATTCCAACTTTGCATTCGTTGCTCTCGAGCACATATTCATTCAAAACACTGTATTCAGTTACGACTATGGCTGTATGCTTATGTACTTCTGTTACGAGTGCAATTGAGTGAACAAACGAGGATGGCACTATCGAAGCAAGAGTACAATGAGCGAAGGCATGAGGGAAGAATATATAGTGAAACTACAGTGGTAACAGTAATGCGTGAAAATGGGGTGCGCGACGGGCCTGGCGCCGAGGTTGGGAAATGACGAGGCAGACGTACGGAGCGCGGGTTACCAACCAAACCGTGATGTTGGGTCGCGTCATGAACAGTGGCGGGAACAGTGTCGAGGTGAATGTCGCGACTGGTAACGTATTACTGTTGGGTGCTGTTGGCGGGAACAGTGGTGTACCTGCTGAGTAGGGACGCGAAGTAAGGAAAATTAATTTTCCTTACACTACCCCCCCCCCCCTAAGGAGGCCCTCCTTACGAAAGCGCGTGTACATCCCGGAAATTTCGGCTGCGCAGGTACTCTGTGAGGACGGAGTGGTTCTTGATTCTGTATTGGGGGACCCACTTGTCCTCAGTAGGCGTTCGGTCTTTCCAGCGGATCAAAAATTCGATCCGACGAGCTCCCCTTGGGTCACGCACTCGGTAGCTTAGAATCTTCTCCGGCGTGATGATTGGTTCTGTCGGCGGTCGTGTCATGCTGGCTGGGCGGTTGCGTGGCAGTTGGCTGGTGGATGGCACGTAGGGGCGGAGAAGGCTGACGTGGAATGACGGGCTGACGTACCAGTCGGCAGGGAGGAGGTGGTGGGCGGTGACGGGTGTGATCATGTGGGTGATGCGAAATGGCCCACAATATTGGGGGCGGAGTTTTGGGGTAATGGGCAGGCGGAGGTTCTGGGTGTCGAGTAAGACTAGGTCGTCGGGCTGGTAAGTGACAGGTCGGCGGTGGCGGTCGGCGTTGCGTTTAGCGACGATGTTTTGATCTTTTAATCGCGTCTGCTACTCGGGTCCATGCTGCTTGTAAGGTTTCGGCGAACTGTTGTGCTCGTGGCACCGGGTTTTTGGGACTCGGGGTCATGGGTAGTGTCGGGTCTTGTCCGTAGTTCAGGTAAAACGATGACTGTTGGGTCGTGGCGGATGGCGAATTGTTGTATGCAAACTCGATGAGTGGCAACTGCTGTTCCCAGGTGGTCGGGTCGTCGCACGTGGCTCGGATGAGTTGCTCCATGGTCTGATTTGTCCTTTTTATCTGTTCGTCAGTCTTGGGGTGGTACGAAGAACTAAACTGTAGTCGCGTGTCGAACTGCTGCCATAGGTTCCGCCAGAAGTTGCTGGTGAATTTCGTGTCACGATCGCTGATGATTGCCGCTGGTATCCCGTGAAGTCGAACGACGGTGGAGATGAAGAGGCTGGCTATTTCTTTGGCCGTGATCAATTTTTTGCAAGCTGCAAAGTGTGCCATTTTCGTCAGCCGATCGACGACGACCAGGATCACGTCGTTCCCACTCGCTCTGGCCGGTAACCCCGTGACGAAGTCCATCGTCACCTGCTGCCAGGCACGCTCTTGGGGTGGTATCGGCTGCAACTGTCCTGCCGGCCGCTTCTGTGATGATTTCATGAGCTCGCAGGTGGGACGATGCCACGTGTCGCTGAACATCGGTCAAATGTTGAGGTGTGGCTGTGCGCGGAGGTACTTTAGCGATTTATGGTCTGTCCGTACTGTCACGTCTGCGCCGGTCAAGTAACAGCGCCACACTTTGAATGTGTGCACGATCGCAAGCATTTCGCGGTCGTGTATCGGGTAATTTTTCTCAGGCGGATGCAGTTTTCGTGACTTGTATGCGATGGGTTGTAAGCCGTTGCCGAAGTCCTATAGCAGTACGGCTCCGATAGCGATGTCGCTGGCGTCTGTAACTACTTCGAATGGTTGGTGTGGGTCGGCGATGCGTAGTACGGGTGGTGAACAGAGAACATGTTTCAGGGCAAAGAAGGCAGCATGCTCTTCCCCCCCCCACGTAAAAGCGACCCCCTTACGCAGCAAGTCCGTGAGTGGTGCTGTTAGCCGTGCCATTTTGGGGACGAACCGACACACGTAATTTACGAACCCCAAAAAACTCTGCAGCTCCGTAATATTCGTTGGGGGGTGCCACGCTTTTACCATGTCCAGCTTCTTTGGGTCAATTTCGACACCAACCTCCGAAATAACGTGCCCTGAAAACTCTAACCTGTCCTGAAAAAACTCGCACTTGGAACCCTTGGTAAGTAGCCGATGTTCGTCTAAAGTGGCCTGAACGCCTCGTTCATGGTCATCTGAAATGTCGCCGGCGCGTTGGTCAGCCCGAATGGCATCACGGTGTACTCGAATGACCCGTACCTAGTCCTAAAACCCGTCTTGGCGGAGTCCGATGGTTCGACTCGAATCTGATGGTAACCTCCCCGTTAATCTATTTTCGAAAAGACCCGTGCTATTCATAACTGATCTATTCGTTTGTCGGCGTGGGGAATGGGGTATCGCGATTTGAATGTTACCCTGTTCAGTGCTCTGTAATCGATGCACATGCGAAACCCTCAGTCTTTTTTTGGTGTGAACAGTATCAGTGCGGCGAACGGTGACGAACTCGGTCGAATGAATTTCTTCTCTAACATGTAATCTAACTGCTTCCTCAGTTCGTCGAGCTCGGGTCGTGTCAGTCTGAACTGTCACTGTACGGTTGGCTGTGCCCCCGGTTCTAAAACTATTCGGTGGTCGTGTGCTCGCTGAGGTGGCAGTCCCTCCGGTAAATCGTCGAGAAAAATCCCTGGGTACCGTTTCAATAGTTCCTGTAGTTCGGGCGGTACCGCTGCCAGCAGTTTCTTAAAATCGCTCGGCTGCTCTGCTTCCTCTAGCACTGCAATGTCTACTACGTACACGTCGGCTCCAGCGGCGACAGCCCGTTTCATTGTGACGGCGTTGACATGTACCGTTGAAGACTTAGGCGACTGCAAGCAAGGTAGTTTGACCCAGTTACCGCTACTTCGCACAGTGCAGCTACCCGTCGTCCAGTCAATTCGCGGGTTGTACCGTTGCAGCCAATCCATCCCAGTAGAATGTCGTGCCCATCCAGTGTCGTCGCGAGCTTTTCGTGTGTAAACCCGAAATTCCCCCCGCAGCGGACTTTTACTCTCTCCACCTTCTCCCGTATGGCCAGCGGTGTGCCGTCAACTAAGCGTGCATCTACCTCCGGTAAACACCGGCTAAGTGTCAGTTGCAGTTTCCGTGCAGTCGCGGTATTAACTCAACTGTGACTTGCTCCTCCGTCGATAAAAATCTTCACTGCTGCTCCCTGTATTTTCCTGTGGATCAGTACTGGGTAATCCGTCGTTGTACCCTCCTTATTCGACCGAGCCCGATCGATGGCGTGAATCGGTACTGTGACTCGGTGAGGGTCGGTGGGGTTGGGCGAGAAGGCTGTCTCGTCAGTATTTGGCCCGATTCCTACTGACTGCTGGCGTTTCCCTGCCTTGGAGACTCCCTCCCCTGCTCTGCTCCGCGGCGCCTCAGCTCCTCTAGGCACTCACTCTTGCGATGGCCCGGCCTATTGCAAGCTTAAACGGCGCGGCAGCTGCATTTGTCGCAACGGCGTGTACAGTGGCGTGCTCGATCGGTCCCCGAGGGCGATGTCCGTAATAGGACCCCGGTCTTGGACGGCGCAGAATGTCGATTTTCTTGGCGAGCGCGAGAATCTCGTTGAAATTTGAGAGTCCGCGTAGCATGATTTCGTGCGAGATGTCCGGCTTCAGCCCTCCGACATAACAGTCCACCCGCTCCGCTTCGTGCATGTAGCCGACTTGCTCACATAATGCGAGAAAACCGCTCGTGTAGTCTTGAACCAATCCGAGCTGCCTCCGAGTACGCAGCCTCTAACGCGCCAAAATAGAAGCCACAATCGGCTCAAAGCACGCCCGAAGCCCTACGCACCACACATCCCACGTGCTGTACTGGGCGGTTTCGCAAAATGAACTCCAGGTGACTGCTGGGCCCGTGGGCCCTTCCTTTTGCGACGGTGGCTCGTAGGCGCGTGGCAACGTCACGATGACTCGCCACCAGTCCATGGCAGGGCCCCTCAGCAGCGAGATGGCGCATCTGATCTTCGCTGCGTCCGACTCGACGTAGTTCACGTCGAAAAAGACGTTCATCGTGAAGACCCACGACTGAACCGTCGGACCTCCACGCTGGCTCGGGTCGAAGTAGGGCGGGCGCTGCGGCTTGAGTGGCATTGGTGCCATGATGGCGTGGTCGCCACTTGTCGCCGCAAATTCCACGTGCCGACGGGCTTCGCGAGGCTCTCGCGGGCTCGGCGCAACCCTGTTTCTCTCCATGCCATGCATTGATTGAGCGGCGCCATCACTGGCTGCGCCTGACCGCTGTCCCACGCTGTCGTTTTGTGTCACTGTGCCTGATGAAATGACGATCGGCTCCTCCGATTATGCGGGTGCATTTGCAGGTGCGTGTGGTGGCGTTGGAGCATTCACCATGGAGTGCTGATGGGCGGAGTCGCGTTCCACCGTGAGTGTCGCAATTTTGAGCGCCGAGACTTCTTCGATTTGGCGCATGAGACGGTCGAGATGCTCCTGCGTCAGTGTTGCAAGAGTGAATTCGGCCATGGTGGGGGTGTCGGGCAAGCTCACTGAGAGCCTCTGTCGTGGCCGTGCGTGCTGACAAGAGAGCACTACGAGCGGCAGTGCTTGTTTCGCTGAGAGACGTCTACCCCCCCCAAATTTTGAGATAGTGGGGAAGCGAAGGTGTGGGTGCGGTCCGCGAAGAGATCGTAGGCTCTGAATACCAAGTGTTACAAGTGCAATTGAGTGAACGAACAAGGATAGCACTATAGAAGCAAGAGTACAATGAGCGAAGGCATGAGCGAATAATATAGAGCGAAACTACATTGGTAACGGTAATGCGTAAAATGGGGTTCGCGTCGGGCCTGGCGCCGAGGTTGGGAAATGACGAGGCGGAGGTCCGGAGCACGGGTTACCAACCAAACTGTGAGGTTGGGTCGCGTCGTGAACAGTGGCGGGAACAGTGTCGAGGCAAATGTCGCGAGTGGTAACGGATTACTGTTGGGTGCTGTTGGCGGGAACAGTGGTGTACGCGCTGAGCAGGGACGCGAAGTAAGGATAAGGAAATTTCTTTTCAACTTCGAACAAAAAACAAAAGGGGGGAATATATCGATAGCGATATGATCTGCAATGGAGAAGAGTGAGTAGGGTTCAATAACGCGGAAGTGATACAACTACTGAGCAAATAATGAAGCCTATAACTAATATCGCAAATGCTAGCTACGTCGAGGTCGCGGGGTCGCAAGAGGTAGGGAGCAGGTTCGGGGTTGGGAAACCTGAAGGCGACGCGATGGTGGTTCGGAGGGCGAGGTCATCAGGCCGAGCCTGAATACCGAAAGTTGAAGTTGTACGCGTACAGCGTGACTCAATAAGGAATTAGGGTTGTTTTCGAGCATAACTTTCTGTTGGAATGAACAAGTGTGTATCCACTAGGAAAGTGGTGGGTACAAGTAGGAAACCCTAAACTTACTGTACCCCATAGTAACTACCCCACTACAGCCTAAACAAACTGTAGAGTATAGTTTGACACACCCCCATAGGCAAAGTGGGGGAGAGCAAAAAGGGGGTCACAAGCCCAGTCAAGAGAAGCAAAGCAAGCTCAGGGTGGATCACAACGTCACCACGCATTCCGAGCGCAAGCAGATGGACATAAGGCCAGTTCACATGCACAACTATGTAGTATAGAACAAACAGGACAGTGATCAAAACCTAGCAAGTGAAAGCATGCAGGTATAAATATATAGATCACAGTACAAGCAAGTTAAGAAGTGAGCAGGTGAGGCAAGGTAGGCACAAGGCCTAGAACAGTACAGAAACGCTGATGATCACGAGGCGGAAGTGCCTTGGTGAAGATATCAGCAATGTTGGCCCGAAAGGCCACGTAAGCAAGACGAAGCTGACCGCGCTGCTGCAGCTCTTGAGAAAGAAAGTAGCGAAGGGCAATGTGCTTCGTTCTGTGCTCCAGTCTGTGCTCCTGACACAAGGCCAGCATGGCCTTGTTGTCGACGTACAGAACTGGAGGAGAACGAGGCACCTCTCCCAAGTCAGTCACCAGGTAGGTGAGCCAGCGTAACTCCTGTGCAGCCATGGCCCCTGCGTAGATCTCAGCCTCACAGCTGGAGCTGAGAACAGAAGACGAGCGGGTAGATCGCCACGAAACAGAACTGGAGCCAAGGCTGAAGGTGTAACCCTGTGACGACCGCTGCGTAGCCAAGACGTCAACCCAAGAAGCGTCTGCGTGACCAGTGAGGACAACTCGAGCCCGTCCTCCAAGCACGAGCCCCATGCCCGACGTACTGCACAAGTAGCGCAACACCCTCTTAGCGGCCTCCCAGTGCTCTGGTCGGTGTGTCCTGGGCGCAACCTAGCGTGCGAGGACGCTAAGAGGGTAAGTAAGGTCAGGTCTAGAGCAGGTCATCAGGTACATGAGGCAGCCCACAAGCACTGGATACGTGCCACTCGGCTCTACGGACTCATCCGAAGGTAGAGCTGAGAGCGAGTGACCTGTAGGCAGAGGAGTGGACTGTGGCGAGGAGTACTGGAAGTCGAAGTGCTGAAGGACCTGCTACACCATGTGTGACTGACTTAGGGTGATGGTGCGGCGTGCTCTATCCCGAGTGATCTGCAAGCCAAGATAGCTACGCAGCTCACCCAGGTCTGTGCACGTGTGTCTCTTCTGCAGCTCCGACTTCACGTGGGCGAGTCCCTCAGTGTCAGCAGTGGCAAAGACCAAGTCGTCGACGTATACGAGGATGTAGAACGGCGGCAGCGAAGTGTCGGTGCGCAGAAACAGCGACGGGTCAGCAGTAGAAGGAGCAAACCCAAGAGCCGCAAGCGTAGTCCTCAGTGTGTCGTGCCACTCACGGGGCGCCTGGCGGAGACCGTAGACTGGCCGCCGGAGGCTCCACTGGGTACCAGGAGGAAACGACCCAGTGAAGCCAGGTGGGCGGCGCAGCCAGATCTCCTCTTGCAGGCTGCCCTGTAGGAAAGCAGTGCTGAAGTCAAGAGAGTGAAGCTCGTAGTCACGCTGAGCAGCGACGTGCAGCAGAATCCGAAGAGTGGTCATCTTCGGGGTCGGGGAGAAGGACTGGAAGAAGTCAACTCCCTGTCGCTGACTGAAGCCTCGAGCAACGTAACGCGCCTTGAAGACAGGCGGAGAACCCGGCGGCCGCTTCACCCTGAAGATCCACATGCCACTAACGATGTTCGCCCTAGGAGGGGGAACCTCGTCAACGTAGGTGCCTGTGGACTTCCAGGATGCCATCTCTGCGTCCATGGCTGACTGCCACTCAGAGGAGTAGGGACCCTCTATCGCCTCTGCGTAAGAGCGCGGGGTCGGGATGTCTGGTGCATCCGGGTCTCCCTCAGGTGCAATCAGCATGGACAAGAGATGAGGTAGGCGGGTGCAAAGCACTCAAAGTCCTCCTGCCTGTCCTCAAGGACGTCCGTGCCAAGAGCACACTCACCCCCGACGGACGGAGGACAGACAGACTCAGACTCAGCAACAAGACTCGCGGCGTAGTCTAGACGACAGTGAGAAGCAAAGTCGACAAGCTCAGCAACTAAGGCAGACGCAGCAGTGGACTCAAAGGAAGGGTCAGTGACTACAGTGGCCAGGAGACGCGTGACAGTAGGACTAGCAGCACGAAGGGACTCAGACTCCGGGTCAGCAAGGGCAGGAAGAGAGGACACAGGAGGAGATTGCAGAGGGACACGCTGTGGAGCAGTGGAAGGACGAAGCACCATCCGGTGCGTGCCTGGGACAGCAGGAGGACGCTGACGCGGAACACGACGACCAGTGTGAGCAGCACGAACAGGCGACGCAGGACGAGACTGAGGCTCACGACGCTCAGTAAGACCTCCGGTCGGACCAGTGTAAGGAGAAGGAGCAAGCAGCGGGGACGCAGGCTGTAACAGTGACAGCGACTGGACAAGCGGTGGACACTCTAAGGAAGGGGCTGGACCAGTAGAAGGCGGGAGACCAAGAACCTGCTGAAGGAGCGGAACGAAGTACGGCTGCGGTTGCGCAGCGCCCCCAGAACCAGCAGAGACAACACCAGCACCCCCAGCGGCGGCTCCAACTCCAGCAGCACCTCCAGCAGTTCCAGCAGCGCCAAATCCAGTACCCCAAGGAGCACCCGCACCAGCAGCACCGTCAGCTTTAGCACCTCCAGTAGGTCCAGCAGCACCTCCAGTCCCAGCAGCTCCAATACCGCCAGTACAAGCACCTCCAGGACCAGTAGCGCCAGCACCTCCAACGCCAACCCCAGGGTCGGCAGCCACACTAGCACCAGTAGCTCCAGTGCCCTCAGCTCCAGCTCCTGTAGCAACCCCAGCTCCCACAGCACAACGGCGGCGGGGACAGTGCTGAGAGTACCACGCACGCAGCTGCTGGGACGAGAGAGCGCCCCCAAGCGCAGTACCCTCAGGCTCAGAACCTCCAGGCTCAGCACCCCCAGGTACAGCACCCCCAGGCTCCACACCCCCAGGCTCAGTACCCCTAGTCTCAGCACCCCCAGGCTCCGCACCCCCAGGCTCAGCACCCCCAGGCTCCGCACCCCCAGTCTCAGCACCCCCAGGCTCAGCACCTCCAGGCTCAGCACACTCAGGCTCAGGACCTCGCACAAGACCAGAGTCGACAGCTACCTCGACAGGCTCGACTGGGTCTACCTGGGAAACACCTGAGGGAGCAGAACCCTGAGGAGGGAGGGGGTCTACCGAAGCAGCACCTGGCGTGAGGAAGAGCGGCGGAGGGGGGAGCGGGGCAGTGCGGTAGGGGAAGAGACGGTAAAAGGGAACCGACTTGTCAAACGTGACGTCGTGAGAGGCGAAGACACGGCGCGAGGTGGGGTGGTAAAACTGCCAACCAGGCGCGTCAGGGACAAAGCCAAGGAAGACACAAGGAACGGCGCGGGAGGAGAGCTTGTCCGCGGACGTATCGCGGACAAAGGCACGAGATCCCCAGACCCGGAACACGGACACATCACTAACCTCTCCCGTCCAACGCAGTGTCGGCGAGGTCTCCGGAACGGAGACACGGGGCCAGAGGTTGAGCTGATGCGCGGCGTACCGGACCGCAAACGGCCACAGAAAATGGGGGGCAGCCGCATGTGTCAACGGGAGTTGTTATTGGCCCCGTCCTCGCTTGGGCGGAGCCGACTTCGTGGTTGGGTGTACGGGAGGTACAGCCGACTTGCAACAGTGGGCAACGTCGACTTGGGTGAGCGGGTCGACGGGGTTGGTCGACTTGCACGGGGCCACTGCAATGCCGCCGACTTGGGAAGCCGGCGGCCGACTTCAACTAATGGTCGGCGATGTGGCACGTCGACCTGGAAGTCGGCGCCGACTTGCAAGGTCACCGACTTACAAGGTCGCCGACTTGCAAGGTCACCGACTTGCAAGGTCACCGACTTGCAAGGTCACCGACTTGCAAGGTCGCCGACTTGCAAGGTCGCCGACTTGCAAGGTCGCCGACTTGCAAGGTCGCCGACTTGGGAGGTCGCCGATTTCAAGAGGTCGGCCCGGAAGTCGGCGCCGACGTAGAAGGGGCGTCGACTTGGTGACGCCGACTTCGGGTAGCCGACTTGGGTGGTCGGCTGACATCTGCGCTGGTCGACATGGAGCTGGTCGACCAGGAGTGCTGGTCGACGCGGAGCTGGTCGACCAGGGACGTGGTCGACCTGGTGAGGTCGATTTGGGGTGGTCGTCGACTTGGGAGGTCGACGGGCACATATAGGAGCAGCTGGTCGACGTGGTTGCCCGGTCGACCAGGTTACCTGGGTGACGAGGTTCTGCGGAGTAGTGCGACGGTCGCCCAGGCGAAGTTGGCGAGTCCGACGTCGGTGGTGGTATCCCGAGGTCGACGTGGCTGATCAGATGCAGTCGTCAGCGCCAGGTTGACTTGGTGTGTGCGCTGTGCAGGTGACAAGGCTCCGCACGCCAATCATCTGCGAGCACCTGCGAAGCTGGTGCGATGCTATTCTGCGGGAGCAACGCTGGCACGCCGTCAACCTGCAACGTTGGCACGCCGTCGACTTTGCACTGCTGGAGCGCGGTCGACCAAGTCGTGCTGGAACGCGGTCGACCATGCTGTGCTGGCAGTCGACCGACCTGAATGCTAGCCTAGCCATGCCAACTTCATTGTACCATTGTTGTCAACTTTCTCTAGTGAAATTCTTGCCAATTCTCCCTGTGAACTAGCAAGTTGTGTGTGCACTAGGAAAACGACTAAGGACCAACGAATGCAGAGATCACACGAGCACCCGTGCCTAGCCCGTAGTCTAGCTCTCGTTGTACTAGTTATCTCCGCATGGTGCGGTGAGCGTGGACGGCACACGACTTACCTTTCAGCCAGGTCGACGTAGAGGTCACTTACCTAAGTTGCTTGTAGGCCGGCAGCTGTACAGTCCCTAGCGTGCGCGTAGGTGACACCGAGGTGATGGACACCCTGGAGGGACGGCTGGAGGATGCGAGGAGACGCCATGAGGCCCAGGAGTATGGGGCGATACCCTGGGCGGTCGTCGAGGCTGGACTCCGCACCATGTGGGCGGCGGAGCATCCCCCTCCTCGACCGGCTTCTCCTCGACCGGTGACCAACGAAGGCGGTGTCAAAGTATATTTCTATAGCTTGTGTAGTTCTAGTCTAGGTGTTGTCCCTTGTGTTATTTTGTACTTGCACGAGGGTTAGGTTTTGCATATATCTTGTTTGTACTTTCTGGTTTTAGTTAATTTCTACATTGTGACATGGTATAGAGCTAGGTTAACCCTAGTGAGATTTTCCCCTTAGGAAAAATCACTCGACTATCATGGGCCCACCTAGTCGCGCCCCGTCCTAGACCGCCCGTAGCGCGCTTACCTTAGCCCCGTCGCCTGTAGACCCCCCCCCCCCCCCCCGCCGTCGCCAGTCGCCCGTTTCCCCCCGTCGATCGCGGCCATTTCCCTTTTTTTTCTCGTCGCCCGTCACCTATCGCGGCTGTTCGTTAGCGGGCCCCGCGGCCCTTCGTTAGCGGGCCCCGCGGCCCTTCATTAGCCGGCCCCGCGGCCCTTTGTTCGTGGGCCCCGAGGCTCCTTCGCTAGCGGGCCCCGCGGCCCCGTCGTTAGTCGCACGCACGCACAGCAGCAGTCGCGCGCACGAGCGACCCGTCGCCCCACCTGTTTCCCACCGTCATAACCGCCGCCCCACCCTTTAGACACGGCCCTACCCGCTGCCTTACCCGCCCCCGGTCTGTTAGCCGTCGCCTCACCCGCGATCTGCCGCCCCACGAGCAGAAATCCGCCGCCACACTAGAAATCGGACTGAACTGCACAGAACCGCACAGAACCGCACCCGCTGCCCCACCCGTTCAAGCCAGAGCTGCTGCCCCACCCGTTCCAGTCACCTCACCCGGAATCAGCCGCCCCACCCGGTACTCTCCACCCCGCAGAACCGCACAGAACCGCACAGAACAGCGCAGAACCGCACTGAACTGCACAGAACTGAACAGAACCGCACCCGCTGCCCCACCCGTTCCAGACAGAGCTGCTGCCCCACCCGTTCTAGTCACCTCACCCGGAATCAGCCTCCCCACCCGGTACTCTCCACCCTGCAGAACCGCACAGAACCGCACAGAACCGCGCAGAACCGCACTGAACTGCACAGAACCGCACAGAACCGCACCCGCTGCCCCACCCGTTCCAGCCAGAGCTGCTGCCCCACCCGTTCCAGTCATCTCACCCGGACTCGGCCGCCCCACCCGGTACTCTCCACCCCGCAGAACCGCACAGAACCGCACAGAACCGCGCAGATGCGCACTGAACTGCACAGAACCGCACCCGCTGCCCCACCCGTTCCAGCTAGAGCTGCTGCCCCACCCGTTCCAGTCACCTCACCCGGAATCAACTGCCCCACCCGGTACTCTCCACCCCGCAGAACTGCACAGAACCGCACAGAACCGCGCAGAACCGCACTAAATTGCACAGAACCGCACCGAACCGCACCCGCTGTCCCACCTGTACCAGTCAGAGCTGCCCCCCATGCCCTGAATCCTCCGCCTCAAGAGCTGAAACCCGCCACCAGCAGCACTAGTAGCAGCAGTTTAGGCTTCCCCCCCGCAAAACCAGAAGCAGCATAGGCTGCCCCAGCGCTCGAGCAGCAGCTTAGGCTACCGCCAGCGCATCATCAGCAGCTTAGGCTGCCCCCAGCACACCAGTAGCAGCTTAGGCTGCCCTCAGCAGAACCAGCAGCAGCAAAGGCTCACATGGCGTGTACTCGAGTTCTACAGCAGCAGGGCCAGCCGCAGCACTCCCGGCAGTGGGGACCTGCGGGTCCAAAGGGTGGAGCCCCCAGCAGTGGCTCAGCTAGCAGTGGGCGAGACGTCGGCCCCTGCGGGTACCGGGCCCTGACAGGCCCTGGTGCTGGCACCACCTGTTGGAGTCCTGCCCACTCTGCGTCCAGCTGCTACCGTCGACTCGACGACCTCCACCGTGAGCGTTTTGGTCCTCACGCTATTACACCGCACTGGCCCTCGCGACTTCGCCAGCGCACTGCTGCACCAGTTGAGTCTCACCTACCTGGTCTAGGACCGTTCCCGGCTGCACTAGTAGAGACATGTGTTTCCAGTCTTGGTGCGTGTGTTGTTTCCAGTCCAGGCGCCTCTGAGGGTCTTTGTGTAGGAGCTGCAGCTACTACTAGTCTAGCACCAGCCTTTGTAGCTAGTTCGGGTGCGACCCCACAGACTGCACGGCTTTCCTTCACCCTAGACTCTGGAGCGTCGAGCTGTTTCTTTCGCGACTGTACTGACCTCACACCACTGCGCACTCCAGTCACTGTTGCCTTGGCTGACCCCTCTGTGGGACGTGTAGTTGCTCGCAGCACCACCACTCTCCCGTGTCCGGCGGCTCCCTCAGGTTTTCTCACAGGTTACTACACCCCCTCGTTCTCCAGGAACCTGGTGGGTGTCAGTCACCTCCACGACCTAGGTATAGTCACTACTTTCCCAGTCGACGAGCCTGTTGCCTCCTGCACAGTCGGTACCACTGGGGCCCCTCTGGCCACTTTTCACAGGGAGCCGGGCTCTGGTCTGTACTCACTACACACTAGGTCCCACCACACTTGGTCAGGTCAGGTCAGGTCAGGTAGCTGCTGTTTTGTGTGACTGTCGGTCCCTCACCCACCCGTCGGTCCTCTGGCACCACCGTCTAGGTCACCCGTTGTTCCCGTGTCTCAGTAGGATGGCACGTTACCGCCTGGTCTCACGTCTCCCAGAGTCGCTTGCACCGCTTCCCCGCTCGCCTGCGCCGCTGTGCACTCCTTGCGTCGAGGGTCGGCAGCGCGCTGCCCCTCACTCCTCCTCGTTCCCCCCCACCACGGCTCCTTTCCAGACCCTGCACTTGGACGTCTGGGGCCCCTCCCCGGTCCTTGGGCCACGTCAGGAGCGCTACTTCCTGATTGTGGTGGACGACTACTCCCGCTACACCACGGTTTTCCCCTTGCGATGGAAGGCCGACGTGCCTACCGTCCTCGAGCCGTGGCTACTAGCGTGGGGTGGAGCCCAGGGCCTGTGTGGGCTTTGCCTACACTCGGACCGTGGTGGTGAGTTTTCTTCCACTCGCCTGGAGACGTTCTGTCAGGGTCGGGGGATCATCCAGTCTTACACGCTACCAGCCTCACCGCAGCAGAACGGGGTAGCCGAGCGACGCATCGGCCTGGTCATGGAGGTTGCGCGGACCTCCATGTGCCATGCCGGTGCCCCCCAGTTCTTGTGGCCTCAGACAATCCGCTACGCTACGCACCAGCTGAACCTGTGGCCCAGTGACGCACGGCCACGGGTGACGCCGGTCTCCCTTTGGACAGGTTCTCCGGGCGTAGCAGCTGACTTCCGTGTCTGGGGTTGTCTGGCTCACGTTCGCGCCCCTGGCGCGAACAAGTTGTCTCCGCGCACTCGTCCCTGCGTCTTTCTTGGCTTCCCTTTGGACGCCTCCGGCTGGGTGTTCTACGACCCGGTCACCTACCAGTTCTTCGCTTCTCAGGACGTCACGTTCGACGAGTCTGTCTGTTACTACAGGAGTCGCCCCCACTGAGGTACTGAGGCCTTTCCCCCCCCGCTGTTCCTCACCCTTGAGCCGCCACCAGTCGCCCCGGTAGCCCCCCCCCCTTCGCGTCCCGCTACGTCAGGTGTGTCGCACGTCACTCCGCAGTCTTCCCCCCCGCAGCGTCCAGTCCCTGTCGTGTCTGGGGGTGCGGGAGGTGCAGTTGCGGAGGGTGAGGGTACTGGGGCTGCAGGAGCTGGTGGTGTCGGCTCTGGGGGTGCAGGGGTTGTGGGCGTGGAGGTCACTCCTGTGGAGGACACGGCAGCCTCGAGTCGGCGGCCTCGCCCCGCCTCACCCCCTGGCTTCCCGTCCGTCCCGCAGTTTCCTCCTCGTTCTTCTCGGCGGCCGGTTGCTGCGGAGCTTGGGGGTGTTCCTGCGGGAGGTACTGGAGGCCCCGGGGGTGTTGGTGGTGGAGGTGCTGGTTCGGGGGGTGCTGGAGCTGGAGGCACTGGCACTGTGGCGCCTACACCGCGCACTGTACGTTTCCTGACCCGTGAGCAGCGTCTCCTCAGGTTGGAGAGGGAGGACCGTGAGCGGTTTGAGAGGGCACAGCAGCAGCAGCAGCAGTAGCAGCAGCAGCAGGAGAGGGTAGGGGAGGAGTCACGACCGCACTAGGAGAGGGTAGAGGAGGAGTCCCGCCCGCAGCAGCAGGTGCAGTTACAGACCCAGCAGGAGAGAGTAGAGGAGGAGTCATGGCCGCAGCAGGAGAGGGTACCACAGGAGTCCCGGCCGCAGCAGCGGGTGCAGCTGCAGTCGCAGCAGGAGAGGGCAGAGGCGGAGCCACAGGAGCAGCAGCAGGGGCCGGTACCGTCGCAGCAGACGCCAGAGGAGGCGGAGCAGCAGCGACTGCGACTACGCGACCTCCCCGACCCAGCACCTGCACGCTTTGTTCGTGGTCCCCTACCGTCCCCTCCCGTTCCCCCTGTTGAGTCCCTGTCCTCGTCCCAGTGGACTCGTCGTTCTCCCCTCAGTCGTGCTGTGTCCCCAGAGCGTCGTCGGTCCCGTTACCGTGCAGACGGTCCGTTCCACCTTGTTCTTCGCTCTCGTGTTCCACCTCCTCCTGTCCTTCCACAGCCTCCTGAGTCGTCCCTCACTGTGCTTCACGACCCGTTGTCCGACTACCTTCGTGCCTCCCGTCCTGTCGTCTCCCGTATTTTGTCCGCGTTGGTCACTCACCCGACTGCACCCCTGTCGTCTGTCTCAGCACTTGTTACCACTGTCGCTGGCTTTGCCTCTTCCCACCGCCTTGACTACGCCGCTCACTTGGTGAGTGGCCCTGCTCGTTCTCCGTTCTCTGGGGGTGCTCCTGTCTTTCCCCTGGAGATCCTCGAGGACAGGCAGTTCGAGCTTGGTTTCCTTGCGGCCGCTGTTCCTCATCTCTGCGCCATGCTACTTGCCCCTGAGGGGGATCCAGACGCCCTTGACATCCCGATCCCTCGCACTCACGCCGAGGCGGTCTCGGGACCCTGGGCTTCGTACTGGATAGCAGCTGAGGAGGCAGAGATGGCATCTTATAGGTCCACAGGCACTTACGTCGACGCAGTCCCACCACCTGGGACGAACGTCGTCAGTGGCCGATGGCTCTACAAGGTGAAGCGACCGCCTGGATCACCACCAGTGTTCAAGGCGCGCTATGTGGCGAGAGGCTTCAGTCAGCGAGAGGGGGTGGACTTCTTCCAGACCTTCGCTCCCACGCTGAAGATGAGTACCCTTCGGGTGTTGCTGCATATTGCAGCCCAGCGCGACTACGAGTTGCACTCCTTGGAATTTTCCACCGCGTTCCTTCAGGGGAGCCTGCACGAGCAGATTTGGCTGCGTCGCCCGCCTGGCTTCACTGGCTCTTTCCCACCGGGGACCCAGTGGCAGCTGCGTCGACCAGTCTACGGCCTGCGTCAGGCTCCACGTGAGTGGCACGACACACTTCGCTCGACCCTTGCAGTTCTTGACTTCTTTCCGTCGTCTGCTGACCCGTCACTGTTCGTTCGCCGTGGCTCGACCCCGTTCTTTGTCCTGGTCTACGTCGACGACCGAGGTGATGGACACCCTGGAGGGACGGCTGGAGGATGCGAGGAGACGCCATGAGGCCCAAGAGTACGGGGCGATACCCTGGGCAGTCGTCGAGGCTGGACTCCGCACCATGTGGGCGGCGGAGCATCCCCCTCCTCGACCGGCTTCTCCTCGACCGGTGACCAACGAAGGCGGCGTCGACGTGGACGTCAACGCCGGAGGTGGCCAAGTCGGCAGCAGTGCGGGAGGCACGTCGAGGTAGAGAGGTGTGATACACGCCGATGAAGTCGGCGGCGTTCAGGCACGAGGGATGCGGTCGACGGCGGCTGCAGGCACCTCGCAGGGCGACGTCGGAGGTCGAGGAAGCGGATTGTCGCCGATGTCGGCGACACAGGTGACGGCGGGCGGGATAGCTCCGAGCTACGGCTACTTCAAGTTTACGCAGGACTAGATCTTGGTCACCCAGCCGCTCGTTGGTCGACCAGACATTCTCACCTGGAAGGAAGCTATCGAGCCCCAGCTAGAGATGGCCGGGCTGATCGGCTTCGCCCGAGGGACGGTGGCGACGCCGGAGGAGCACCACGCCGACTTACAAGCGGATTTTCGCGTCGTGCAGCTGTTGACCTTCACGGTCATCTCGCGGTGCTGCTCGCCGGGCGTGCAGATCGCCTTGAAGTGGTGCCGAGAGTACCTCGACGCCGGCCACCAGGCGTGGCACTTCATTGAGTCGACCTACCAAGTTACCGACGACTTGTTCATCGCCCAGCTGGAGGGACAGCTGACGCACCTACGTATGGGTGACGAGGAGACGGCAACCGACTACTGCAATCGGGCCAGGCGAATTCTCGCCACCATCAGGATGGCCGGCGCGCAGTACTCGACGGCGTCGTACGTCACCCACGTCATGCAGGGCCTCTCGAGCAACTACAACCTCCTGAAACGGCTGTCAATGGCGCCGAGCACGAGGACGACACTCAATGAGGACAAGTTGACCTTGTACATCCTGCAGGACGAGGCGATGCAGGTTGCAGAGCGATCACAGGAGCTCTTGGTGCATGCCAACTTCGTCGCCCCGACAAAGCAAGGAGGTCGGCCGGGGCAGCACAGACAGTCTGGTGGCGGCGGTAGCGGTGGCTGGAAGCCGACCAAGGAGGTCGACAAGAAGAAGTTGACCAAGGACAGCGGTCGAGGAGGAGGAGGTCGACGTCGGGAGTGCTGGCTGTGCGGCGACCCCGACCACCTCTCCTTCGAGTGCCCCGACCGTAGTGACTCCAACGACGATGACGCTAAGGGAGGCTGTGGCAGGTCTGGAAGTCGTCGTCCTCGTCGAGGAGGGAACAAGCCGCGTAAGGAGAAGCAGTCGTCGACGTCGACCTCGGCGAAGGACGCCGACTCCTTTGCTGGCGGCAAGGCGCGGGACGACAAGACGGCATCGTGCTCGCTGGTCGGCATCACGGAGCCGACCGTCTCGCTGGCGCCGGAGGCCGGAGAGGACTTCCAGGCGGTGGCGGCAGCAGTGCAGGCGAACCCGGCGGTGGTCCTGCTCGACAGCGGCTGCTCCCACCACCTGATGGCGACGAAGGAAGTCTTCGTCGACTTGCAGCCGAGCGGCTCCATCAAGCACGTGCGCGGCTTCAATGGGGCGCTGCAGGACGTCCAGGGCCGCGGCACGGTCGCCTTGCAAGGGGAGGCCGGGAAGCAGGTTCTCATCCCCGACGTGCTTTACGTCCCGGGTGTGCGAGCAAACCTACTTTCGGCCGGCCAGCTGAAGGAGAACGGCGTGAAGCTGCAAGAGGACGGCGACGGGATGCTACTCGTCTCGACGGCGGGAGAGGTGCTCGGTCGGGCAACGTACTCTGGGCATGTCCTCTGCACCGACCTGCGTCCCTGCTCAACGAGGTCGACGTCACCCACGCTGGAGGTTGTGGCCCTGCGGGCGATCGTCTCGACGACGAAGTCGACGCCAGATAGGATGCATGCGAGGCTTGCGCATGTCGGCATGGACACCATACGGAGCTCGGCAAAGCACAAGGTCGCCACTGGGCTGGACCTCAAGTCGGCGACGGGCGCCGACTCACCGTGTGTCTCGTGCATCGGCGGGAATTGCGCATTCTGTGGGTGTATACGTGGACAGTCAGTTTCGTTTTGCTGAGTCAAACCTGACTTGTACGGTGTACAGTTTGGTTGGAACGCGAAGTTACCAGCCAGGATTTCCGGATGCACTGTTCATTACCATTCAGGCAATAATGTTGACCATCTCGGCAATGCTGGTTACCATGGTGGCGATGAGAAGACATCTCTGTTACGATTTGTAAACGTGGCTTACCTAGCGTGCGATCGAGCTCCATGAGTGTTACCGCTAAGATAAATGCCCAAGTTTCTAAGGGCAACCGAACCGCATAGCCACAACAACCATCGAACGGTTCTAAAAATGGCACTGTTGAGGCTAGTGGCTCGCACCAGTTCTATCAAATTTACGTGGCAGACTCTGGTTAGTGAGAGAGCTGAAGGCGGTTCTGCTCTGCCAGTCTTGCTTCGAACCGTACGAGGGATAAGGCGGGTGGGAGGATTCGAGGTTCGGCCATTTTCAGATGCATGCAAGTTAGCCTAGGAGCGCTATTCAAGTGCATACAGTACCAGGTTATTGCGCAGGTGCATACACGTTTCTCAGGTTCATAATTTTTCCCCGTAATTTCACACATACTAAGTCGTTCGTAGGCCGGCGACAGCGATAGTCGCCATGGTCGACCCCGTAGCTGATGCGGGTGTAGCGGACACCTTGGAGATACGCTTGGCTGATGCGAGGAAACGCCACGCGGATGGCGAGTACGGGACGATCCCCTTGCTGATCGTCGAGTTGGGCATCCGGTCGCAGTAGGCGACGGAACACCCTTCCCGTCCTGCATCTCCTCGGCTAGTGCGCAACGAGGGTGGCGTCGACGATGAGATCGACGTTGGTGCACGAGTCAGCGGCAGCGAAGGCAGGAGGCAGAGAGGGGTGATCAAGGTCGACGGTGGTGTCGACGGAATCCAGGCGCGAGTGCAGCGGTCGACGGCGGCTGCAGGCAGCTCGCGTGTCAACGTCGATGTTCGACGTAGCTCTCCTCTACGAAACGGTGGAGGGCTCTCAGCGACGACGCATGTGACTGCGGGCGGGATTGCACCGGTGTATGGCTACTTCAAGTTTCCGCCGGACCGGATCACCGTCGCACCGCTGCAAGGTCGACGGGACCTCATCATCTGGAGGGAGTCGATCGAACCTCTGCTGGAGGTCGCCGGGCTGAAGGGCTTCGCCGAAGGCACCGTGCCAATTCCGCCCGAGGAGGATGTCGAGCTGCGCGGGGAGTTTTGTTCAGCTCACCCGCTCACCTTCATGGTCATTTCGAGGTGCTGCTCGCTGGTGGTGCAGCTAGCGCTCAAGAGCTGTCAAGAGCGACTGGATGCTGGTCACCAAGCATGGCACTTCATCATGTCGACGTACCAGGCCGAGGACGACCTGTACATCGGACACCTGGAGGAGAAATAATTTACATTCGTATGGGCGAGCAGTAGTCGGCGACGGTCTACTGCAACCGAGCTCGACAGATCCTAGCTGAGATGAGGATGGCGGGCACCGAATACTCGACGGCGTCCTACATCACCCACGTCTTCAAGGGCCAGCCGCACAGCTACAACCTCATGAAGCGGTTTACGATGGTGCTCGGCACACGTGAGTCCTTCGACGAGGACTCCCTTACCAACTACATCCTTCAGGATGAGGCGATGCAGGAGGCAGAGCAGCCCACGGAGTTCCTTCCGCAGGCGAGTTACGCTACACCGACGAAGCCGAATCGTCAGCAGGATTAGCGCGGGAAGCCAGGCGGAGGTGGTAGCGGAGGTGGGCGGTCGACGAAGGACGTCGACGAGAAGAGGTCGACGCGGGACAAGGGCCGACGAGGTGGTGGTCGACGGCGGGAGTGCTGGATCTGCAGCGACCCCGACCACCTTTCCTACGAGTGCCCCGACCGCGACGACAGCGACGAGGATGACACCAAGGGAGGCCGTGGCCGGTCGACCAGTCATCGCCCCCGTCGAGATGCGAAGCCGTGCAAGGAGAAGCAGACGCCGAAGAAGACGTCGTCGACAAAGGACGTCGACACCTCCAGCGGCAAGGGCCGAGGCGACGGGGAGGCGTCGTGCTCGATGGTCGACGTGGTGGAGCCGACAGTCTCGCTGGCACCGGGGGCTGGCGAGGACTTCCAGGCGGTGGCGGCAGCTGTGCAGGCCAACTCGATGGCGGTGCTGCTCGACAGCGGGTGCTCCCACCACCTGATGGGGACAAAGGCGGTCTTTGTCGACATGGGGCTGAGCGACGGAGTGAAGCACGTACGTGGATTCAACGGGGCGCTTCAGCCTGTCGAGGGTCGCGGAACCGTCGCTCTACAAGGGGAGGCTAGGAAGTAGGTCCTCATCCCCGACGTGCTCTACGTTCCGGGCGTACAAGCGAATCTGTTGTCAACTGGCCAGCTGAAGGAGAGCGGAGTGCAGCTGCAGGGCGACAGCGACGAGATGCTGCTTGTCGCCTCGACCGGGGAGGTGCTCGGTCGAGCACGCTACACCGGCCGAGTCCTCTACACCGACCTTCGCCCCTGCTCAACGCGGTCGCCGTCGACCGAGGTGGTGGCTCTGCGGACGATCGTCTCGGCGACGGCGTCGACCCCTGACTGGTTGCATGCGAGGCTTGCGCACGTCAGCATCGACACGATCAAGAGCTCAGCGAAGCACGAAGTTGCTGTTGGGCTTGATATCACGCCGTCGACCGGAGCAGATCCGCCGTGTGTCTCGTATGTTGAAGGGAAGCTGGCGCGGCACACCTTCCCCGACAAGGGCTCGGACACCAAGGAGGCACTGGCAGTCGTGCACATTGACTTGTGCGGGCCATTCCGGGTGGCTGCCAAGGATGGCAGCCTGTATTTCCTGCTGATGAAGGATCGCCATACTCGGTTCGTATGGGCAATGCCGGTCGCTAAGAAGAGCGACGTGCTGCTGGAGTTCCAGAAGCGGCTGGTGCTAGTGGAACGGCAGACGAAGAAGTCGGTGCTGTCGCTTCGCTCCGATCAAGGAGGGGAGTTCCTCAGGAAGGCATTCACCAACTTCGTCGATGCGAAGGGCATCGTCCACGACCTGGCGTGCCCCTACACTCCGCAGTAGAATGGCATGGCTGAGCGGGAGATGCGCACGGTCGTCGAGGCCGTACGGACGATGCTGCTGCACATAAGTGTGCAGCACCACTGGTGGCACCTTGCTCTACAACAGGTTGTCTGGGTGCGCAACTGCTTGGAGCGGTCGACGACGCCACCGGGGACGACTCCGTACCAGCTGGTGACCGGGAAGAAGCCCGACCTTACGCTGACGTGGGTGTGGGGCTGCATGGTGCAGTTCATGGTTCCCAAGCAGCAGCGCGGTGGGAAGCTGGCGTCGAAGGCTCGCTGGGGCTTCACCTTGGTGTATCGTCGGAGAGCAAGGGCTGGGAGGTGCTCAACCTGACCGACAACAAGGTGGTCACGTCGGTCGAGGTGATCTTCTACGAGACGCTGTCGTAGGAGGTGTGGAAGGCGAAGTATGGGCCGGCGTCGGGGCGGACGCAGGCGCACCCGCCGACGGACACCTCGACGACGACGATTCCGTTGCTCGCCGAAGTCGACGAGCCTCCTGATGAGGATGTTATGGAGGTTCTTCCCCCTCCCCCTGTTCTTGCTCCTCCGTTCCCCGTCGCAGATCGGCCTGTGTCAGCACCTGTGTCGACCACCGACGATGAGGGGAGCCTTGAGGCATCGCCTGTGGCGCCGGCCCATGGCATTGCCGGCGGTCGACAAGGCGCCCAGCTCGTCGACCAGGATGGCAAGCCGTCGACGACAGAGGAGCAGCAGACAGGGGAGCCGGTCGAACAGGAAGCAGCAGCAGCGGTGCAGCCGACAGGGGAGCAGCAGCCGGGGCGGTCGACAGGGGAGCTGTCGAAGTCAGCAGCAGGCGAGCAGCTGGTCGAATGGCCAAAGCAGCTGGTCGACGACGAGGAAGGGGAGCACTCGGCGGGTGAGGAGTCCACCGACAGCGACGTGGTGGAAGTGCCGATCACGAAGCCTGAGCTGCGACGCACAGGTCGAGCTCGATAGCCGCCGGAGTGGCTGTGCTTCCACGCCTGCCTACCACCCTGCCTTCACCACGGTGTACGACGAGGTCGATGACGACCTGTTGTACAACGACGCTGAGGAGGATGAAGACCTGCCAGAGCTCGACCACGACGTGCATGCCGACCCTGAACACCGCTGGGACATTGCCACGATGACGGTGAAGGAGGTGCTGTCGAGCTGGAAGGGCGAGACGGTGAAGGCCGCCATGGAAGAAGAGATCCACAGCCTCATCGGTATGGGGACTTGGGAGCTGGTCGAATGCCCACGCGGGGTGAACATCATGAAGAACCGGTGGGTGCTGACGACCAAGTACCGCATCGACGACACCGTTGAGCGCGAGAAGGCGAGGCTGGTCGTGAAGGGATTCACGCAAGTGTACGGTGCCGACTACGAGGAGACGTACTCGCCGGTGAGCAGCTATGTCACGCTGAGGATCTTCCTTAGCATCGTCGCCGTCATCGACCTCAGCCTAATGCTGCTCGACACGAAGAACACTTTCCTGCAGAGCAAGCTCGACAGGGTGCTCTACATGTACCAGCCGGACTACTTTGACGATGGGACCGGCCGGTTGTGTAAGCTGTTGAAGAGCCTCTACGGGCTGAAGCAGTCGCCGCTGCTGTGGTACAGGGCTCTCGACGGTGTGCTGCTGGGCGCTGGTTGGAAGAAGAGCCAGGTCGACGAGGCGCTCTACTTCAAGGCCGGCGATGACGGAGTGACCTGCTGGTGCTGGTCTATGTCGGCGGCATGCTCGCCGCCAGCAGCAGCACCGCGATGCTGAAGGAGCAAAAGGAGCTGCAGGAGGCCGCCTTCGAGCTGCGTGAGATCTCGCCTGTGGTGAAGTACATTGGGCTGGAGATCGTGCGCGACAGGCCGGCCAGGAAGCTGTGGCTGCACCAGCAGGGCTACGCCAACAAGCTGCACAGGTGCTTCATCGACGAGGAGCAGGGCGGTTGAGTCCCGAAGACGCTGGTCTCTGTCGACGCCTACGCTGAGCTGACGTTCGACAACGAGGAGTCCCAGGAGCGCGAGGAGGAGGAGTACCGGCAGAAGGTCGGCTCGCTGCAGTTCGCGGCGACTAGGACGAGGCCGGACATTGCGTTCGCCTGTAGCAAGCTGGGGAGCAGCCTCATGGTGAGGAGTGACCAGCATTGGCGCGAGGTCGACCGCTGCCTGGAGTTCGGCGATGGATCAGAGTCGCTGGAGCTGATCGGCTACGTTGACGCCGATGATGCGGGCGACAAGCAGAACCGGACGAGCACGGGAGGCTATGTGTTCGTCTACAGAGGGGCCACCGTCTCCTGGTCGAGCTCGCGCATCAAGTGCGCGACATTGTCATCGACCGAGTCGGAGCACTGGGCGGCCACGGACGCCGGCAAGCAGGGGCGTCGACTTCGCTTCCTCCTTGCGGAATTCAAGCTGCTCGACGCTAGGCAGCCGACCATCCTCCGCGTCGACAACAAGTCGGCAATCACGGTCGCTGAGGGCTTGGGGCTGACGGGCAACCTCAAACACATGGAGCGATGCTACGCCTGGCTGCAGCACATGGTGAGGCGCGGGAAGTTCGTGTTGAAGTACATCCTGACCACCGAGCAGCCGGTGGACTTCCTAACGAAGGCGCTGCATTTTCCGGCTTTCAACTGGTGCTCCGTCGCCATCGGCCAAGTTCGTCTGGCTGACGTCGGTGTCGGTGCAGCAGTAGGTGCCGTGCCCTTCTGCACGGCTGGTGCGGTGACGGCATGCTGCGTGTGGGGTGAACGCCAAGGACGAGTTTTCTCCGTGGAGTACTGCCGTGTGGGCTGGAGGCCCAAGCGTGAGCGCCGCCCTCACTTGGGCAACGTCAACGACTTGGTCGGGTGTACAGAAGTAGCAGTCGATTGTTCATAGTGGGAGAGCGGCTCGACAGGCTTCGTCGAGCTGCAGGGGACCGCTGTGGTGTTGCTGTCGACCAGGGAGCTCGACAGCTGTAACTGACTGTGGGCCGTCGACCAGGAGGGGCAGTTCGACCGGGAGGTGGACGGAGGTCTCCGTCGACCTGCAGCTCGAACGCGAGGTCTCCGTCGACCTGCAGCTCGACGGGAGTTGTGGTCGACCAGAGGCACCTGGTGGTCAACCAGAGGGACCCAGTGGTCGACCGGAGGCACCTGGGGGTCGACCAGAGCACATGGGGGTCGACCAGGTCGACCGGGTGACCTGCTCGACGAGTTCTGCGGAGGCACGCGAACGTTGTCAAGGTCGCAATAGCGCAAGCGACTTTGGGCTGGTATCTCGAAGTCGATGTGGCTCGTAAAGCCCAGACAACAGTCGACGGATGCCCAACGAGGCAAGTCGGGCCAATCGTCTGCGCGCACCTGCGAGCGTGCGCATTGCTGTGTTCTATGGGGCAACGCTGGACAGCCGCTCTGCTGCAGCGTTGGCACGCCGTCGATCTGCTCTGTTGGCAGGTCGTCTTTCCGCAGTGCTGGCGCGGCTCCTCTACGCAACGCTGGCAGGCGGTTGACCAAGCTGTGCTGGCGGTCGACCAGGCTAGCTGCAGGTTTGCTAGGTGCCTGATGAAGTCATTGTTGTTATTGCTTGTTCAATCATTCTGTAATTTCGACTTTGCCTAGTGGAAACTCTTGCCGATTTCTCCCGTGAATTTGCAAGCACCAAGGAACCAAGCAAAGCTACGATCACCTCTAGTAGTTCGTGCTAACCCCCGTAATCAAACTCACTACCATTGTAGAGTAACTCTCCGCACTGATGGCGTCGTCCGCCACGACGGAGACGACGACCACGGCACGACACACCCCGAAGCGACGAATGCGGCCACGAGTCAGCCTCGAGTCACGAGTTCTGTGCCGGCCGGCGAATCAACACTGCCGTTGCCGATGCCGCTGAAGCCGCAGTGTCTGCCATGCTTTGACCCGAGTCAACGGGGTGGTCCTACCGTTCAGGCGTGGTTGTTCACGTTGGACGTTTTCTTCGACGCCAACTACGTCTCGGAGGATACGGCGAAAATCCGCTACGCCGTGTCGTTGCTGCGAGGACCCGCCATGGACTGGTGGCGCGTCATTGTCACGAAGCCGGTGAACTATGCGACTCTACCGACACGGGAAGGACAAACCGGACCCTGGACGTCGTCGTACTTCATGGAGGTGCCCCAATATCGCACGTGGGACGCGTGGTGTGCACGTCTGCGCGCTCGGTTTGAGCCAATTGCGGCTTCGATCGTGGCGCGACAGAAGCTCCACACTTGGCGCGAACTCGGTTCCGTCCAGGACTACACTAGCGGGTTTCTAGCGTTATGCAAGCAAGTGGGTTATATGCACGAGAGCGAACGCATCGACCGCTACATCGGCGGCCTGAAGCACGACATCTCTCAAGAAATCCAGCTTCGCGGCGTCACCGATTTTCAAAAAATTATCGCTATGGCGGAGAAGCTTGATTTCTTCCGCCGACTGAGACCGGGGTCCTACAGAAGCAGTAACTGGGGACATCGGTCTCGTGGGACGAACGAGGGCGCTACGATATGTGCCGTCGCCGCGAATGCCGCTGCCGCAACGTTCAAAGGGCACTGCTTCGCGTGCAATCGGCCGGGACACCGTAAGAGCGAATGCCCGGAAGACGCTAAGGGAAAGGGGGAAGCTGAGCAGCAGAAACAGACCAAGTAGCAGGGAAACGCTGGGAGTCAGTAGCAGACGGGCCCTCTGCTGACAGGTCACGCCGCTCGCCCGACCCAACCGGCCCTTACCGAGTGATTGTGCCGGTTCATGCAATCAACCACACCCGGCCGAATAAGGAGGGTACTACGGTAGACAGCCCCATACTGCTTAGTGGGAAGATAGGAATTGACTTAGGAAACATTCGTAGACGGGGGAGCCAGCCACAGCCTCATCAACACAGCCACAACACGGAAGCTACCACTGGACATATGCGTACCTAAGATCAATGCAAGACTGGTTGAAGGCGCGCCACTGGCGATACGGGAACGCGTAGACCGAGTTCGGATTCGATGCGGGGGTAACTTCACGTTTAGCCAGGAAATGCTCGCAACAACCCTCGACGGAACCGACATTTTACTCGGTTGTGATTGGCTGCGACGACACAATCCGCGAATCGACTGGACGATGGGTGACTGCACCGTGCAAGTGAACGGTAACAACATCGCCTTACCTCGTTGGGGCTCGCCCGAGTCTTCGTCGGTGCATGTCAACGCGATCATGATGAAACGCGCCATAGCGGCAGGAGCTGACGTGTACGCGGTTGACATTCGGGAAGCCGAGGCAGCAGACAAAGGGGGGGATTTACAGAAACTGCTAGCTAACGTACCGGATGACCTGGCAGCACTCCTGAAGCAGTACAGTGAAATATTTCCGGACAACCTGCCGACGGGACTACCACCTCAGCGACCGCATGACCACATGATAGAGTTAGATCCGGGGGCACAACCGATAGTACAGCGACAGTTCTGACTGACCCAACCCAAACTGGATGAACTGAGGAAGCAGCTGGATTACATGCTCGAGAAGGAATATATTCGCCCGAGTTTGTCACCCTTCACAGCACCGATATTGTTTACGCCGAAAAAGGACGGGGGTTTTCGCATGTGCATACACTACAGGGCACTGAAAAGGGTTACCATCAAATCCCGTTACCCCATCCCGCGAGACGACAAACTGATCGACCAACTGCGCACAGCCCGGGATTTCTTGAAAATTGACCTTACAGGGGGTTACCACCAGATTCGCGTCAACCCACCCGACTGCCCCAAGACAGCTTTCCGAACACGCTACGGATCCTTCGAATACACAGTCATGCCTTTCGGACTGACCAACGCCCCCGCCACTTTTAAAATGACGATGAATGAAGCCTTCCGCCCGCTTTTAGATATGTGCGTCATCGTGTACCTCGACGACATACTGATTTACATCCCCGACAGAGTACAGCACTTACAGGACATCGAAGCAGTTTTTAAAATACTGAGTGAGAACCGCCTAATGACAAAAGCCTCTAAGTGTGAGTTCTTACAGGACAGACTGTAGTTTTTGGGACACATTATTTCAGCTGACGGAGTGGAAATAGACCCAAAGAAGATCGCGACGATTCAATCATGGCACGCGCCGACAAACTTGACTGAGTTGCAGAGTTTTTTGGGGTTTGCCAACTACCTGGTGAAGTTGACTGCCCCGTTGACCGACCTGCTGAGGAAGGGGGTTGAGTACACGTGGGGGGAGAAAGAGCAAGCTGCCTTCTCGGCCCTCAAACAAATTTTGTGCTCGCCGCCCGTGCTTCACATCGCAGATCCGCACTATCCATTCGAGCTCGTCACCGACGCTAGCGACATCGCTGTGGGAGCAGTACCGTTGCAGGACTTCGGGAATGGCCTCCAGCCTATCGCGTACGAGTCCCGCAAGCTTCACCCGCCCGAGCGCAACTACCCGATACACGACCGCGAGATGCTGGCGATCGTGCACGTGTTCAAGGTGTGGCGATGTTACCTCATAGGAGCAGACGTGACAGTACGAACATACCACCGATCACTACAGTACCTTCGCGCCCAACCAAATCTCAACCCGCGACAGATCCGCTGGTTGGACTATCTGGAGTCCAACTTCCACTACACGGTCGCGTACAAAAAAGGTGCATCCAACATCGCCGATGCACTCACACGGCCCACCGCCCAAATCCACGCCATCCTACTCGCCCAAACCAACCCAATGCTAACAGGCCTATTCACCCACGGATACAGTACCGACCCATTTTTCACAACCGGAAAATCACAGCAACTGGCAAAAGCTAAAGGAGTCTATTACGTAAATACAGGCACCAACCGCATCTGTGTACCCGCGTACTCACTACCGAGGGAACTGCTACTGCAGGAGGCACACGACGAGATTACCTCGGGACATTTTGGGGTAGAAAAAACGTGACAGCAACTGCAGCAGTATTACTACTGGTCAGAGCTGTTGACGGACGTACAGCACCATGTGGGCTCGTGTCCTACGTGTCAGGTGATGAAGAGCTCGCGAAAATGAAAGGCGGGTCAATTGCAACCGATTCCACCGCCTGAGCGCGCCTGGCAGCAGCTTACCATAGATTTCCTCACAGGGTTACCTTCGAACCCTAGGGGTAACGACGCAGTTATGGTCGTCGTTGACAGGTTGACGAAGATGGCACACTTTGCTGCGTGCAAGAAATCGATCTCAGCCGAAGAAACCGCTCGCCTGTTCATCGCAGCCGTCGTTCGACTGCACGGGATACCAGCCGCGATAATCAGAGACAACGACACAAAATTCACCAGCAACTTCTGGAAGAACCTTTGGGAGCAGTTCGGGACCAGGCTACAGTTCAGGTCGTCGTACCACCCTGAGACCGACGGTCAAATGGAGCGGATGAATCAGTCGATGGAGCAGTTGATTTGTGCCACGTGCGACGACCCAACAACTTGGGAGCAGCAGCTTCCACTGATCGAGTTCGCGTACAACAACGCCACGTCAGCGACGGCGCAACAGTCCCCGTTCTACTTAAACTACGAGCAAAACCCTTCAGTGCCCATGACGCCGAGTCCGGACAACCCAACGCCACGCGCACTACAGCTCGCCGAGATTCTACAAGCTGCCCGCACCAGAGCCGCTGAAGCAATTAAAGAAGCAAATGTCATCGCTAAGCGCAACGCCGACCGCCACCACCGCCCAGTCACGTACAAGTCAGAAGATTGCGTACTGCTCGACACCCAGAATTTAAGACTGCCCGTCGTACCGAAATTACGACTGCGCTACTGTGGACCGTTCCAAATCAGCCACATGATCACCCCCGTGACCGCCCACTTACTGTTGCCGACAGACTGGTACATAAGCCCATCATTCCACGTCAGCTTGCTTCGCCCATACATCCCAACCACGAGCCAACTGCCTCGAGACCGCCCGCCATCCATGACTCGCCCTGCATCGGAGCCGATCATTGAGCCAGAAAATATCCAGAGCCATGGGATTCGACACCCCACGGGAATCAGGAGGATAGAGTTCCTCGTTCCCTGGAAGGACCGCACGCCAACTGAGGATAGCTGGGTGCCCCTGGCCAACATCGAAAACCACCCTGCCCTGCAAGTGTACCTGAGGAGCTGGGGTTTGCGCGATATACATGCACTCGCGTAGCGGAGGGGGCTTCTTGAGGGGGGGGGGGGGGGGGGGTAGTGTAAGGAATTTTCTCGACATTCCTCAGCGCATCCTGCAACATCGCGTACAGCAGCAGCCGTTGTTCGCCCGTTCCTGCTAACGGGTCTTCGCTGACTTCGCGCGCACTGTTTCACCAAACCTCGCACTGCTGGCCTGGCCGTGTCGGCCTACGCTTCGGGACTAGCCCGAACCTTACTGCTAGCGTAGCACTAGCTAGCTCGCACGCACCGCGTTACTGTTTTCATGTTTTGAGTACAAATGTTCGCTCATGCCTTCGCTCACATTTTGTACTGGTTTGACACTTAGTGCAATCCTCGCTACCTCGATTCATTGCATCCATAACAGTCTCTCAAAAGTGTAAGGTAACTAGATATCTCAAACAGACAATATATAGATGTTTTCACGTTTTTGGTAAGTTGTTTAACGCGTTTGGTCACTAAATAGTCTTAAATATTCCCGCAAATGGTCCCAGACAGAACTGATGGCCAATCTAATGGCTGACATTCCAACTTTGCATTCGTTGCTCTCGAGCACATATTCATTCAAAACACTGTATTCAGTTACGACTATGGCTGTATGCTTATGTACTTCTGTTACGAGTGCAATTGAGTGAACAAACGAGGATGGCACTATCGAAGCAAGAGTACAATGAGCGAAGGCATGAGGGAAGAATATATAGTGAAACTACAGTGGTAACAGTAATGCGTGAAAATGGGGTGCGCGACGGGCCTGGCGCCGAGGTTGGGAAATGACGAGGCAGACGTACGGAGCGCGGGTTACCAACCAAACCGTGATGTTGGGTCGCGTCATGAACAGTGGCGGGAACAGTGTCGAGGTGAATGTCGCGACTGGTAACGTATTACTGTTGGGTGCTGTTGGCGGGAACAGTGGTGTACCTGCTGAGTAGGGACGCGAAGTAAGGAAAATTAATTTTCCTTACACTACCCCCCCCCCCCTAAGGAGGCCCTCCTTACGAAAGCGCGTGTACATCCCGGAAATTTCGGCTGCGCAGGTACTCTGTGAGGACGGAGTGGTTCTTGATTCTGTATTGGGGGACCCACTTGTCCTCAGTAGGCGTTCGGTCTTTCCAGCGGATCAAAAATTCGATCCGACGAGCTCCCCTTGGGTCACGCACTCGGTAGCTTAGAATCTTCTCCGGCGTGATGATTGGTTCTGTCGGCGGTCGTGTCATGCTGGCTGGGCGGTTGCGTGGCAGTTGGCTGGTGGATGGCACGTAGGGGCGGAGAAGGCTGACGTGGAATGACGGGCTGACGTACCAGTCGGCAGGGAGGAGGTGGTGGGCGGTGACGGGTGTGATCATGTGGGTGATGCGAAATGGCCCACAATATTGGGGGCGGAGTTTTGGGGTAATGGGCAGGCGGAGGTTCTGGGTGTCGAGTAAGACTAGGTCGTCGGGCTGGTAAGTGACAGGTCGGCGGTGGCGGTCGGCGTTGCGTTTAGCGACGATGTTTTGATCTTTTAATCGCGTCTGCTACTCGGGTCCATGCTGCTTGTAAGGTTTCGGCGAACTGTTGTGCTCGTGGCACCGGGTTTTTGGGACTCGGGGTCATGGGTAGTGTCGGGTCTTGTCCGTAGTTCAGGTAAAACGATGACTGTTGGGTCGTGGCGGATGGCGAATTGTTGTATGCAAACTCGATGAGTGGCAACTGCTGTTCCCAGGTGGTCGGGTCGTCGCACGTGGCTCGGATGAGTTGCTCCATGGTCTGATTTGTCCTTTTTATCTGTTCGTCAGTCTTGGGGTGGTACGAAGAACTAAACTGTAGTCGCGTGTCGAACTGCTGCCATAGGTTCCGCCAGAAGTTGCTGGTGAATTTCGTGTCACGATCGCTGATGATTGCCGCTGGTATCCCGTGAAGTCGAACGACGGTGGAGATGAAGAGGCTGGCTATTTCTTTGGCCGTGATCAATTTTTTGCAAGCTGCAAAGTGTGCCATTTTCGTCAGCCGATCGACGACGACCAGGATCACGTCGTTCCCACTCGCTCTGGCCGGTAACCCCGTGACGAAGTCCATCGTCACCTGCTGCCAGGCACGCTCTTGGGGTGGTATCGGCTGCAACTGTCCTGCCGGCCGCTTCTGTGATGATTTCATGAGCTCGCAGGTGGGACGATGCCACGTGTCGCTGAACATCGGTCAAATGTTGAGGTGTGGCTGTGCGCGGAGGTACTTTAGCGATTTATGGTCTGTCCGTACTGTCACGTCTGCGCCGGTCAAGTAACAGCGCCACACTTTGAATGTGTGCACGATCGCAAGCATTTCGCGGTCGTGTATCGGGTAATTTTTCTCAGGCGGATGCAGTTTTCGTGACTTGTATGCGATGGGTTGTAAGCCGTTGCCGAAGTCCTATAGCAGTACGGCTCCGATAGCGATGTCGCTGGCGTCTGTAACTACTTCGAATGGTTGGTGTGGGTCGGCGATGCGTAGTACGGGTGGTGAACAGAGAACATGTTTCAGGGCAAAGAAGGCAGCATGCTCTTCCCCCCCCCACGTAAAAGCGACCCCCTTACGCAGCAAGTCCGTGAGTGGTGCTGTTAGCCGTGCCATTTTGGGGACGAACCGACACACGTAATTTACGAACCCCAAAAAACTCTGCAGCTCCGTAATATTCGTTGGGGGGTGCCACGCTTTTACCATGTCCAGCTTCTTTGGGTCAATTTCGACACCAACCTCCGAAATAACGTGCCCTGAAAACTCTAACCTGTCCTGAAAAAACTCGCACTTGGAACCCTTGGTAAGTAGCCGATGTTCGTCTAAAATTCTAAATACTGCTTCCAGATTTGCTAAGTGCTGCTGCTTATCGCGTCTGTAGACGAGGATGTCGTCGAGGTAAACTATCATGCATTTATCTAAAGTGGCCTGAACGCCTCGTTCATGGTCATCTGAAATGTCGCCGGCGCGTTGGTCAGCCCGAATGGCATCACGGTGTACTCGAATGACCCGTACCTAGTCCTAAAACCCGTCTTGGCGGAGTCCGATGGTTCGACTCGAATCTGATGGTAACCTCCCCGTTAATCTATTTTCGAAAAGACCCGTGCTATTCATAACTGATCTATTCGTTTGTCGGCGTGGGGAATGGGGTATCGCGATTTGAATGTTACCATGTTCAGTGCTCTGTAATCGATGCACATGCGAAACCCTCAGTCTTTTTTCGGTGTGAACAGTATCGGTGCGGCGAACGGTGACGAACTCGGTCGAATGAATTTCTTCTCTAACATGTAATCTAACTGCTTCCTCAGTTCGTCGAGCTCGGGTCGTGTCAGTCTGAACTGTCACTGTACGGTTGGCTGTGCCCCCGGTTCTAAAACTATTCGGTGGTCGTGTGCTCGCTGAGGTGGCAGTCCCTCCGGTAAATCGTCGAGAAAAATCCCTGGGTACCGTTTCAATAGTTCCTGTAGTTCGGGCGGTACCGCTGCCAGCAGTTTCTTAAAATCGCTCGGCTGCTCTGCTTCCTCTAGCACTGCAATGTCTACTACGTACACGTCGGCTCCAGCGGCGACAGCCCGTTTCATTGTGACGGCGTTGACATGTACCGTTGAAGACTTAGGCGACTGCAAGCAAGGTAGTTTGACCCAGTTACCGCTACTTCGCACAGTGCAGCTACCCGTCGTCCAGTCAATTCGCGGGTTGTACCGTTGCAGCCAATCCATCCCAGTAGAATGTCGTGCCCATCCAGTGTCGTCGCGAGCTTTTCGTGTGTAAACCCGAAATTCCCCCCGCAGCGGACTTTTACTCTCTCCACCTTCTCCCGTATGGCCAGCGGTGTGCCGTCAACTAAGCGTGCATCTACCTCCGGTAAACACCGGCTAAGTGTCAGTTGCAGTTTCCGTGCAGTCGCGGTATTAACTCAACTGTGACTTGCTCCTCCGTCGATAAAAATCTTCACTGCTGCTCCCTGTATTTTCCTGTGGATCAGTACTGGGTAATCCGTCGTTGTACCCTCCTTATTCGACCGAGCCCGATCGATGGCGTGAATCGGTACTGTGACTCGGTGAGGGTCGGTGGGGTTGGGCGAGAAGGCTGTCTCGTCAGTATTTGGCCCGATTCCTACTGACTGCTGGCGTTTCCCTGCCTTGGAGACTCCCTCCCCTGCTCTGCTCCGCGGCGCCTCAGCTCCTCTAGGCACTCACTCTTGCGATGGCCCGGCCTATTGCAAGCTTAAACGGCGCGGCAGCTGCATTTGTCGCAACGGCGTGTACAGTGGCGTGCTCGATCGGTCCCCGAGGGCGATGTCCGTAATAGGACCCCGGTCTTGGACGGCGCAGAATGTCGATTTTCTTGGCGAGCGCGAGAATCTCGTTGAAATTTGAGAGTCCGCGTAGCATGATTTCGTGCGAGATGTCCGGCTTCAGCCCTCCGACATAACAGTCCACCCGCTCCGCTTCGTGCATGTAGCCGACTTGCTCACATAATGCGAGAAAACCGCTCGTGTAGTCTTGAACCAATCCGAGCTGCCTCCGAGTACGCAGCCTCTAACGCGCCAAAATAGAAGCCACAATCGGCTCAAAGCACGCCCGAAGCCCTACGCACCACACATCCCACGTGCTGTACTGGGCGGTTTCGCAAAATGAACTCCAGGTGACTGCTGGGCCCGTGGGCCCTTCCTTTTGCGACGGTGGCTCGTAGGCGCGTGGCAACGTCACGATGACTCGCCACCAGTCCATGGCAGGGCCCCTCAGCAGCGAGATGGCGCATCTGATCTTCGCTGCGTCCGACTCGACGTAGTTCACGTCGAAAAAGACGTTCATCGTGAAGACCCACGACTGAACCGTCGGACCTCCACGCTGGCTCGGGTCGAAGTAGGGCGGGCGCTGCGGCTTGAGTGGCATTGGTGCCATGATGGCGTGGTCGCCACTTGTCGCCGCAAATTCCACGTGCCGACGGGCTTCGCGAGGCTCTCGCGGGCTCGGCGCAACCCTGTTTCTCTCCATGCCATGCATTGATTGAGCGGCGCCATCACTGGCTGCGCCTGACCGCTGTCCCACGCTGTCGTTTTGTGTCACTGTGCCTGATGAAATGACGATCGGCTCCTCCGATTATGCGGGTGCATTTGCAGGTGCGTGTGGTGGCGTTGGAGCATTCACCATGGAGTGCTGATGGGCGGAGTCGCGTTCCACCGTGAGTGTCGCAATTTTGAGCGCCGAGACTTCTTCGATTTGGCGCATGAGACGGTCGAGATGCTCCTGCGTCAGTGTTGCAAGAGTGAATTCGGCCATGGTGGGGGTGTTGGGCAAGCTCACTGAGAGCCTCTGTCGTGGCCGTGCGTGCTGACAAGAGAGCACTACGAGCGGCAGTGCTTGTTTCGCTGAGAGACGTCTACCCCCCCCAAATTTTGAGATAGTGGGGAAGCGAAGGTGTGGGTGCGGTCCGCGAAGAGATCGTAGGCTCTGAATACCAAGTGTTACAAGTGCAATTGAGTGAACGAACAAGGATAGCACTATAGAAGCAAGAGTACAATGAGCGAAGGCATGAGCGAATAATATAGAGCGAAACTACATTGGTAACGGTAATGCGTAAAATGGGGTTCGCGTCGGGCCTGGCGCCGAGGTTGGGAAATGACGAGGCGGAGGTCCGGAGCACGGGTTACCAACCAAACTGTGAGGTTGGGTCGCGTCGTGAACAGTGGCGGGAACAGTGTCGAGGCAAATGTCGCGAGTGGTAACGGATTACTGTTGGGTGCTGTTGGCGGGAACAGTGGTGTACGCGCTGAGCAGGGACGCGAAGTAAGGATAAGGAAATTTCTTTTCAACTTCGAACAAAAAACAAAAGGGGGGAATATATCGATAGCGATATGATCTGCAATGGAGAAGAGTGAGTAGGGTTCAATAACGCGGAAGTGATACAACTACTGAGCAAATAATGAAGCCTATAACTAATATCGCAAATGCTAGCTACGTCGAGGTCGCGGGGTCGCAAGAGGTAGGGAGCAGGTTCGGGGTTGGGAAACCTGAAGGCGACGCGATGGTGGTTCGGAGGGCGAGGTCATCAGGCCGAGCCTGAATACCGAAAGTTGAAGTTGTACGCGTACAGCGTGACTCAATAAGGAATTAGGGTTGTTTTCGAGCATAACTTTCTGTTGGAATGAACAAGTGTGTATCCACTAGGAAAGTGGTGGGTACAAGTAGGAAACCCTAAACTTACTGTACCCCATAGTAACTACCCCACTACAGCCTAAACAAACTGTAGAGTATAGTTTGACACACCCCCATAGGCAAAGTGGGGGAGAGCAAAAAGGGGGTCACAAGCCCAGTCAAGAGAAGCAAAGCAAGCTCAGGGTGGATCACAACGTCACCACGCATTCCGAGCGCAAGCAGATGGACATAAGGCCAGTTCACATGCACAACTATGTAGTATAGAACAAACAGGACAGTGATCAAAACCTAGCAAGTGAAAGCATGCAGGTATAAATATATAGATCACAGTACAAGCAAGTTAAGAAGTGAGCAGGTGAGGCAAGGTAGGCACAAGGCCTAGAACAGTACAGAAACGCTGATGATCACGAGGCGGAAGTGCCTTGGTGAAGATATCAGCAATGTTGGCCCGAAAGGCCACGTAAGCAAGACGAAGCTGACCGCGCTGCTGCAGCTCTTGAGAAAGAAAGTAGCGAAGGGCAATGTGCTTCGTTCTGTGCTCCAGTCTGTGCTCCTGACACAAGGCCAGCATGGCCTTGTTGTCGACGTACAGAACTGGAGGAGAACGAGGCACCTCTCCCAAGTCAGTCACCAGGTAGGTGAGCCAGCGTAACTCCTGTGCAGCCATGGCCCCTGCGTAGATCTCAGCCTCACAGCTGGAGCTGAGAACAGAAGACGAGCGGGTAGATCGCCACGAAACAGAACTGGAGCCAAGGCTGAAGGTGTAACCCTGTGACGACCGCTGCGTAGCCAAGACGTCAACCCAAGAAGCGTCTGCGTGACCAGTGAGGACAACTCGAGCCCGTCCTCCAAGCACGAGCCCCATGCCCGACGTACTGCACAAGTAGCGCAACACCCTCTTAGCGGCCTCCTAGTGCTCTGGTCGGTGTGTCCTGGGCGCAACCTAGCGTGCGAGGACGCTAAGAGGGTAAGTAAGGTCAGGTCTAGAGCAGGTCATCAGGTACATGAGGCAGCCCACAAGCACTGGATACGTGCCACTCGGCTCTACGGACTCATCCGAAGGTAGAGCTGAGAGCGAGTGACCTGTAGGCAGAGGAGTGGACTGTGGCGAGGAGTACTGGAAGTCGAAGTGCTGAAGGACCTGCTACACCATGTGTGACTGACTTAGGGTGATGGTGCGGCGTGCTCTATCCCGAGTGATCTGCAAGCCAAGATAGCTACGCAGCTCACCCAGGTCTGTGCACGTGTGTCTCTTCTGCAGCTCCGACTTCACGTGGGCGAGTCCCTCAGTGTCAGCAGTGGCAAAGACCAAGTCGTCGACGTATACGAGGATGTAGAATGGCGGCAGCGAAGTGTCGGTGCGCAGAAACAGCGACGGGTCAGCAGTAGAAGGAGCAAACCCAAGAGCCACAAGCGTAGTCCTCAGTGTGTCGTGCCACTCACGGGGCGCCTGGCGGAGACCGTAGACTGGCCGCCGGAGGCTCCACTGGGTACCAGGAGGAAACGACCCAGTGAAGCCAGGTGGGCGGCGCAGCCAGATCTCCTCTTGCAGGCTGCCCTGTAGGAAAGCAGTGCTGAAGTCAAGAGAGTGAAGCTCGTAGTCACGCTGAGCAGCGACGTGCAGCAGAATCCGAAGAGTGGTCATCTTCGGGGTCGGGGAGAAGGACTGGAAGAAGTCAACTCCCTGTCGCTGACTGAAGCCTCGAGCAACGTAACGCGCCTTGAAGACAGGCGGAGAACCCGGCGGCCGCTTCACCCTGAAGATCCACATGCCACTAACGATGTTCGCCCTAGGAGGGGGAACCTCGTCAACGTAGGTGCCTGTGGACTTCCAGGATGCCATCTCTGCGTCCATGGCTGACTGCCACTCAGAGGAGTAGGGACCCTCTATCGCCTCTGCGTAAGAGCGCGGGGTCGGGATGTCTGGTGCATCCGGGTCTCCCTCAGGTGCAATCAGCATGGACAAGAGATGAGGTAGGCGGGTGCAAAGCACTCAAAGTCCTCCTGCCTGTCCTCAAGGACGTCCGTGCCAAGAGCACACTCACCCCCGACGGACGGAGGACAGACAGACTCAGACTCAGCAACAAGACTCGCGGCGTAGTCTAGACGACAGTGAGAAGCAAAGTCGACAAGCTCAGCAACTAAGGCAGACGCAGCAGTGGACTCAAAGGAAGGGTCAGTGACTACAGTGGCCAGGAGACGCGTGACAGTAGGACTAGCAGCACGAAGGGACTCAGACTCCGGGTCAGCAAGGGCAGGAAGAGAGGACACAGGAGGAGATTGCAGAGGGACACGCTGTGGAGCAGTGGAAGGACGAAGCACCATCCGGTGCGTGCCTGGGACAGCAGGAGGACGCTGACGCGGAACACGACGACCAGTGTGAGCAGCACGAACAGGCGACGCAGGACGAGACTGAGGCTCACGACGCTCAGTAAGACCTCCGGTCGGACCAGTGTAAGGAGAAGGAGCAAGCAGCGGGGACGCAGGCTGTAACAGTGACAGCGACTGGACAAGCGGTGGACACTCTAAGGAAGGGGCTGGACCAGTAGAAGGCGGGAGACCAAGAACCTGCTGAAGGAGCGGAACGAAGTACGGCTGCGGTTGCGCAGCGCCCCCAGAACCAGCAGAGACAACACCAGCACCCCCAGCGGCGGCTCCAACTCCAGCAGCACCTCCAGCAGTTCCAGCAGCGCCAAATCCAGTACCCCAAGGAGCACCCGCACCAGCAGCACCGTCAGCTTTAGCACCTCCAGTAGGTCCAGCAGCACCTCCAGTCCCAGCAGCTCCAATACCGCCAGTACAAGCACCTCCAGGACCAGTAGCGCCAGCACCTCCAACGCCAACCCCAGGGTCGGCAGCCACACTAGCACCAGTAGCTCCAGTGCCCTCAGCTCCAGCTCCTGTAGCAACCCCAGCTCCCACAGCACAACGGCGGCGGGGACAGTGCTGAGAGTACCACGCACGCAGCTGCTGGGACGAGAGAGCGCCCCCAAGCGCAGTACCCTCAGGCTCAGAACCTCCAGGCTCAGCACCCCCAGGTACAGCACCCCCAGGCTCCACACCCCCAGGCTCAGTACCCCTAGTCTCAGCACCCCCAGGCTCCGCACCCCCAGGCTCAGCACCCCCAGGCTCCGCACCCCCAGTCTCAGCACCCCCAGGCTCAGCACCTCCAGGCTCAGCACACTCAGGCTCAGGACCTCGCACAAGACCAGAGTCGACAGCTACCTCGACAGGCTCGACTGGGTCTACCTGGGAAACACCTGAGGGAGCAGAACCCTGAGGAGGGAGGGGGTCTACCGAAGCAGCACCTGGCGTGAGGAAGAGCGGCAGAGGGGGGAGCGGGGCAGTGCGGTAGGGGAAGAGACGGTAAAAGGGAACCGACTTGTCAAACGTGACGTCGTGAGAGGCGAAGACACGGCGCGAGGTGGGGTGGTAAAACTGCCAACCAGGCGCGTCAGGGACAAAGCCAAGGAAGACACAAGGAACAGCGCGGGAGGAGAGCTTGTCCGCGGACGTATCGCGGACAAAGGCACGAGATCCCCAGACCCGGAACACGGACACATCACTAACCTCTCCCGTCCAACGCAGTGTCGGCGAGGTCTCCGGAACGGAGACACGGGGCCAGAGGTTGAGCTGATGCGCGGCGTACCGGACCGCAAACGGCCACAGAAAATGGGGGGCAGCCGCATGTGTCAACGGGAGTTGTTATTGGCCCCGTCCTCGCTTGGGCGGAGCCGACTTCGTGGTTGGGTGTACGGGAGGTACAGCCGACTTGCAACAGTGGGCAACGTCGACTTGGGTGAGCGGGTCGACGGGGTTGGTCGACTTGCACGGGGCCACTGCAATGCCGCCGACTTGGGAAGCCGGCGGCCGACTTCAACTAATGGTCGGCGATGTGGCACGTCGACCTGGAAGTCGGCGCCGACTTGCAAGGTCACCGACTTACAAGGTCGCCGACTTGCAAGGTCACCGACTTGCAAGGTCACCGACTTGCAAGGTCACCGACTTGCAAGGTCGCCGACTTGCAAGGTCGCCGACTTGCAAGGTCGCCGACTTGCAAGGTCGCCGACTTGGGAGGTCGCCGATTTCAAGAGGTCGGCCCGGAAGTCGGCGCCGACGTAGAAGGGGCGTCGACTTGGTGACGCCGACTTCGGGTAGCCGACTTGGGTGGTCGGCTGACATCTGCGCTGGTCGACATGGAGCTGGTCGACCAGGAGTGCTGGTCGACGCGGAGCTGGTCGACCAGGGACGTGGTCGACCTGGTGAGGTCGATTTGGGGTGGTCGTCGACTTGGGAGGTCGACGGGCACATATAGGAGCAGCTGGTCGACGTGGTTGCCCGGTCGACCAGGTTACCTGGGTGACGAGGTTCTGCGGAGTAGTGCGACGGTCGCCCAGGCGAAGTTGGCGAGTCCGACGTCGGTGGTGGTATCCCGAGGTCGACGTGGCTGATCAGATGCAGTCGTCAGCGCCAGGTTGACTTGGTGTGTGCGCTGTGCAGGTGACAAGGCTCCGCACGCCAATCATCTGCGAGCACCTGCGAAGCTGGTGCGATGCTATTCTGCGGGAGCAACGCTGGCACGCCGTCAACCTGCAACGTTGGCACGCCGTCGACTTTGCACTGCTGGAGCGCGGTCGACCAAGTCGTGCTGGAACGCGGTCGACCATGCTGTGCTGGCAGTCGACCGACCTGAATGCTAGCCTAGCCATGCCAACTTCATTGTACCATTGTTGTCAACTTTCTCTAGTGAAATTCTTGCCAATTCTCCCTGTGAACTAGCAAGTTGTGTGTGCACTAGGAAAACGACTAAGGACCAACGAATGCAGAGATCACACGAGCACCCGTGCCTAGCCCGTAGTCTAGCTCTCGTTGTACTAGTTATCTCCGCATGGTGCGGTGAGCGTGGACGGCACACGACTTACCTTTCAGCCAGGTCGACGTAGAGGTCACTTACCTAAGTTGCTTGTAGGCCGGCAGCTGTACAGTCCCTAGCGTGCGCGTAGGTGACACCGAGGTGATGGACACCCTGGAGGGACGGCTGGAGGATGCGAGGAGACGCCATGAGGCCCAGGAGTATGGGGCGATACCCTGGGCGGTCGTCGAGGCTGGACTCCGCACCATGTGGGCGGCGGAGCATCCCCCTCCTCGACCGGCTTCTCCTCGACCGGTGACCAACGAAGGCGGTGTCAAAGTATATTTCTATAGCTTGTGTAGTTCTAGTCTAGGTGTTGTCCCTTGTGTTATTTTGTACTTGCACGAGGGTTAGGTTTTGCATATATCTTGTTTGTACTTTCTGGTTTTAGTTAATTTCTACATTGTGACATGGTATAGAGCTAGGTTAACCCTAGCGAGATTTTCCCCTTAGGAAAAATCACTCGACTATCATGGGCCCACCTAGTCGCGCCCCGTCCTAGACCGCCCGTAGCGCGCTTACCTTAGCCCCGTCGCCTGTAGACCCCCCCCCCCCCCCCCCCCCGCCGTCGCCAGTCGCCCGTTTCCCCCCGTCGATCGCGGCCATTTCCCTTTTTTTTCTCGTCGCCCGTCACCTATCGCGGCTGTTCGTTAGCGGGCCCCGCGGCCCTTCGTTAGCGGGCCCCGCGGCCCTTCATTAGCCGGCCCCGCGGCCCTTTGTTCGTGGGCCCCGAGGCTCCTTCGCTAGCGGGCCCCGCGGCCCCGTCGTTAGTCGCACGCACGCACAGCAGTAGTCGCGCGCACGAGCGACCCGTCGCCCCACCTGTTTCCCACCGTCATAACCGCCGCCCCACCCTTTAGACACGGCCCTACCCGCTGCCTTACCCGCCCCCGGTCTGTTAGCCGTCGCCTCACCCGCGATCTGCCGCCCCACGAGCAGAAATCCGCCGCCACACTAGAAATCGGACTGAACTGCACAGAACCGCACAGAACCGCACCCGCTGCCCCACCCATTCCAGCCAGAGCTGCTGCCCCACCCGTTCCAGTCATCTCACCCGGACTCGGCCGCCCCACCCGGTACTCTCCACCCCGCAGAACCGCACAGAACCGCACAGAACCGCGCAGATGCGCACTGAACTGCACAGAACCGCACCCGCTGCCCCACCCGTTCCAGCTAGAGCTGCTGCCCCACCCGTTCCAGTCACCTCACCCGGAATCAACTGCCCCACCCGGTACTCTCCACCCCGCAGAACTGCACAGAACCGCACAGAACCGCGCAGAACCGCACTAAATTGCACAGAACCGCACCGAACCGCACCCGCTGTCCCACCTGTACCAGTCAGAGCTGCCCCCCATGCCCTGAATCCTCCGCCTCAAGAGCTGAAACCCGCCACCAGCAGCACTAGTAGCAGCAGTTTAGGCTTCCCCCCCGCAAAACCAGAAGCAGCATAGGCTGCCCCAGCGCTCGAGCAGCAGCTTAGGCTACCGCCAGCGCATCATCAGCAGCTTAGGCTGCCCCCAGCACACCAGTAGCAGCTTAGGCTGCCCTCAGCAGAACCAGCAGCAGCAAAGGCTCACATGGCGTGTACTCGAGTTCTACAGCAGCAGGGCCAGCCGCAGCACTCCCGGCAGTGGGGACCTGCGGGTCCAAAGGGTGGAGCCCCCAGCAGTGGCTCAGCTAGCAGTGGGCGAGACGTCGGCCCCTGCGGGTACCGGGCCCTGACAGGCCCTGGTGCTGGCACCACCTGTTGGAGTCCTGCCCACTCTGCGTCCAGCTGCTACCGTCGACTCGACGACCTCCACCGTGAGCGTTTTGGTCCTCACGCTATTACACCGCACTGGCCCTCGCGACTTCGCCAGCGCACTGCTGCACCAGTTGAGTCTCACCTACCTGGTCTAGGACCGTTCCCGGCTGCACTAGTAGAGACATGTGTTTCCAGTCTTGGTGCGTGTGTTGTTTCCAGTCCAGGCGCCTCTGAGGGTCTTTGTGTAGGAGCTGCAGCTACTACTAGTCTAGCACCAGCCTTTGTAGCTAGTTCGGGTGCGACCCCACAGACTGCACGGCTTTCCTTCACCCTAGACTCTGGAGCGTCGAGCTGTTTCTTTCGCGACTGTACTGACCTCACACCACTGCGCACTCCAGTCACTGTTGCCTTGGCTGACCCCTCTGTGGGACGTGTAGTTGCTCGCAGCACCACCACTCTCCCGTGTCCGGCGGCTCCCTCAGGTTTTCTCACAGGTTACTACACCCCCTCGTTCTCCAGGAACCTGGTGGGTGTCAGTCACCTCCACGACCTAGGTATAGTCACTACTTTCCCAGTCGACGAGCCTGTTGCCTCCTGCACAGTCGGTACCACTGGGGCCCCTCTGGCCACTTTTCACAGGGAGCCGGGCTCTGGTCTGTACTCACTACACACTAGGTCCCACCACACTTGGTCAGGTCAGGTCAGGTCAGGTAGCTGCTGTTTTGTGTGACTGTCGGTCCCTCACCCACCCGTCGGTCCTCTGGCACCACCGTCTAGGTCACCCGTTGTTCCCGTGTCTCAGTAGGATGGCACGTTACCGCCTGGTCTCACGTCTCCCAGAGTCGCTTGCACCGCTTCCCCGCTCGCCTGCGCCGCTGTGCACTCCTTGCGTCGAGGGTCGGCAGCGCGCTGCCCCTCACTCCTCCTCGTTCCCCCCCACCACGGCTCCTTTCCAGACCCTGCACTTGGACGTCTGGGGCCCCTCCCCGGTCCTTGGGCCACGTCAGGAGCGCTACTTCCTGATTGTGGTGGACGACTACTCCCGCTACACCACGGTTTTCCCCTTGCGATGGAAGGCCGACGTGCCTACCGTCCTCGAGCCGTGGCTACTAGCGTGGGGTGGAGCCCAGGGCCTGTGTGGGCTTTGCCTACACTCGGACCGTGGTGGTGAGTTTTCTTCCACTCGCCTGGAGACGTTCTGTCAGGGTCGGGGGATCATCCAGTCTTACACGCTACCAGCCTCACCGCAGCAGAACGGGGTAGCCGAGCGACGCATCGGCCTGGTCATGGAGGTTGCGCGGACCTCCATGTGCCATGCCGGTGCCCCCCAGTTCTTGTGGCCTCAGACAATCCGCTACGCTACGCACCAGCTGAACCTGTGGCCCAGTGACGCACGGCCACGGGTGACGCCGGTCTCCCTTTGGACAGGTTCTCCGGGCGTAGCAGCTGACTTCCGTGTCTGGGGTTGTCTGGCTCACGTTCGCGCCCCTGGCGCGAACAAGTTGTCTCCGCGCACTCGTCCCTGCGTCTTTCTTGGCTTCCCTTTGGACGCCTCCGGCTGGGTGTTCTACGACCCGGTCACCTACCAGTTCTTCGCTTCTCAGGACGTCACGTTCGACGAGTCTGTCTGTTACTACAGGAGTCGCCCCCACTGAGGTACTGAGGCCTTTCCCCCCCCGCTGTTCCTCACCCTTGAGCCGCCACCAGTCGCCCCGGTAGCCCCCCCCCCTTCGCGTCCCGCTACGTCAGGTGTGTCGCACGTCACTCCGCAGTCTTCCCCCCCGCAGCGTCCAGTCCCTGTCGTGTCTGGGGGTGCGGGAGGTGCAGTTGCGGAGGGTGAGGATACTGGGGCTGCAGGAGCTGGTGGTGTCGGCTCTGGGGGTGCAGGGGTTGTGGGCGTGGAGGTCACTCCTGTGGAGGACACGGCAGCCTCGAGTCGGCGGCCTCGCCCCGCCTCACCCCCTGGCTTCCCGTCCGTCCCGCAGTTTCCTCCTCGTTCTTCTCGGCGGCCGGTTGCTGCGGAGCTTGGGGGTGTTCCTGCGGGAGGTACTGGAGGCCCCGGGGGTGTTGGTGGTGGAGGTGCTGGTTCGGGGGGTGCTGGAGCTGGAGGCACTGGCACTGTGGCGCCTACACCGCGCACTGTACGTTTCCTGACCCGTGAGCAGCGTCTCCTCAGGTTGGAGAGGGAGGACCGTGAGCGGTTTGAGAGGGCACAGCAGCAGCAGCAGCAGTAGCAGCAGCAGCAGGAGAGGGTAGGGGAGGAGTCACGACCGCACTAGGAGAGGGTAGAGGAGGAGTCCCGCCCGCAGCAGCAGGTGCAGTTACAGACCCAGCAGGAGAGAGTAGAGGAGGAGTCATGGCCGCAGCAGGAGAGGGTACCACAGGAGTCCCGGCCGCAGCAGCGGGTGCAGCTGCAGTCGCAGCAGGAGAGGGCAGAGGCGGAGCCACAGGAGCAGCAGCAGGGGCCGGTACCGTCGCAGCAGACGCCAGAGGAGGCGGAGCAGCAGCGACTGCGACTACGCGACCTCCCCGACCCAGCACCTGCACGCTTTGTTCGTGGTCCCCTACCGTCCCCTCCCGTTCCCCCTGTTGAGTCCCTGTCCTCGTCCCAGTGGACTCGTCGTTCTCCCCTCAGTCGTGCTGTGTCCCCAGAGCGTCGTCGGTCCCGTTACCGTGCAGACGGTCCGTTCCACCTTGTTCTTCGCTCTCGTGTTCCACCTCCTCCTGTCCTTCCACAGCCTCCTGAGTCGTCCCTCACTGTGCTTCACGACCCGTTGTCCGACTACCTTCGTGCCTCCCGTCCTGTCGTCTCCCGTATTTTGTCCGCGTTGGTCACTCACCCGACTGCACCCCTGTCGTCTGTCTCAGCACTTGTTACCACTGTCGCTGGCTTTGCCTCTTCCCACCGCCTTGACTACGCCGCTCACTTGGTGAGTGGCCCTGCTCGTTCTCCGTTCTCTGGGGGTGCTCCTGTCTTTCCCCTGGAGATCCTCGAGGACAGGCAGTTCGAGCTTGGTTTCCTTGCGGCCGCTGTTCCTCATCTCTGCGCCATGCTACTTGCCCCTGAGGGGGATCCAGACGCCCTTGACATCCCGATCCCTCGCACTCACGCCGAGGCGGTCTCGGGACCCTGGGCTTCGTACTGGATAGCAGCTGAGGAGGCAGAGATGGCATCTTATAGGTCCACAGGCACTTACGTCGACGCAGTCCCACCACCTGGGACGAACGTCGTCAGTGGCCGATGGCTCTACAAGGTGAAGCGACCGCCTGGATCACCACCAGTGTTCAAGGCGCGCTATGTGGCGAGAGGCTTCAGTCAGCGAGAGGGGGTGGACTTCTTCCAGACCTTCGCTCCCACGCTGAAGATGAGTACCCTTCGGGTGTTGCTGCATATTGCAGCCCAGCGCGACTACGAGTTGCACTCCTTGGAATTTTCCACCGCGTTCCTTCAGGGGAGCCTGCACGAGCAGATTTGGCTGCGTCGCCCGCCTGGCTTCACTGGCTCTTTCCCACCGGGGACCCAGTGGCAGCTGCGTCGACCAGTCTACGGCCTGCGTCAGGCTCCACGTGAGTGGCACGACACACTTCGCTCGACCCTTGCAGTTCTTGACTTCTTTCCGTCGTCTGCTGACCCGTCACTGTTCGTTCGCCGTGGCTCGACCCCGTTCTTTGTCCTGGTCTACGTCGACGACCGAGGTGATGGACACCCTGGAGGGACGGCTGGAGGATGCGAGGAGACGCCATGAGGCCCAGGAGTACGGGGCGATACCCTGGGCAGTCGTCGAGGCTGGACTCCGCACCATGTGGGCGGCGGAGCATCCCCCTCCTCGACCGGCTTCTCCTCGACCGGTGACCAACGAAGGCGGCGTCGACGTGGACGTCAACGCCGGAGGTGGCCAAGTCGGCAGCAGTGCGGGAGGCACGTCGAGGTAGAGAGGTGTGATACACGCCGATGAAGTCGGCGGCGTTCAGGCACGAGGGATGCGGTCGACGGCGGCTGCAGGCACCTCGCAGGGCGACGTCGGAGGTCGAGGAAGCGGATTGTCGCCGATGTCGGCGACACAGGTGACGGCGGGCGGGATAGCTCCGAGCTACGGCTACTTCAAGTTTACGCAGGACTAGATCTTGGTCACCCAGCCGCTCGTTGGTCGACCAGACATTCTCACCTGGAAGGAAGCTATCGAGCCCCAGCTAGAGATGGCCGGGCTGATCGGCTTCGCCCGAGGGACGGTGGCGACGCCGGAGGAGCACCACGCCGACTTACAAGCGGATTTTCGCGTCGTGCAGCTGTTGACCTTCACGGTCATCTCGCGGTGCTGCTCGCCGGGCGTGCAGATCGCCTTGAAGTGGTGCCGAGAGTACCTCGACGCCGGCCACCAGGCGTGGCACTTCATTGAGTCGACCTACCAAGTTACCGACGACTTGTTCATCGCCCAGCTGGAGGGACAGCTGACGCACCTACGTATGGGTGACGAGGAGACGGCAACCGACTACTGCAATCGGGCCAGGCGAATTCTCGCCACCATCAGGATGGCCGGCGCGCAGTACTCGACGGCGTCGTACGTCACCCACGTCATGCAGGGCCTCTCGAGCAACTACAACCTCCTGAAACGGCTGTCAATGGCGCCGAGCACGAGGACGACACTCAATGAGGACAAGTTGACCTTGTACATCCTGCAGGACGAGGCGATGCAGGTTGCAGAGCGATCACAGGAGCTCTTGGCGCATGCCAACTTCGTCGCCCCGACAAAGCAAGGAGGTCGGCCGGGGCAGCACAGACAGTCTGGTGGCGGCGGTAGCGGTGGCTGGAAGCCGACCAAGGAGGTCGACAAGAAGAAGTTGACCAAGGACAGTGGTCGAGGAGGAGGAGGTCGACGTCGGGAGTGCTGGCTGTGCGGCGACCCCGACCACCTCTCCTTCGAGTGCCCCGACCGTAGTGACTCCAACGACGATGACGCTAAGGGAGGCTGTGGCAGGTCTGGAAGTCGTCGTCCTCGTCGAGGAGGGAACAAGCCGCGTAAGGAGAAGCAGTCGTCGACGTCGACCTCGGCGAAGGACGCCGACTCCTTTGCTGGCGGCAAGGCGCGGGACGACAAGACGGCATCGTGCTCGCTGGTCGGCATCATGGAGCCGACCGTCTCGCTGGCGCCGGAGGCCGGAGAGGACTTCCAGGCGGTGGCGGCAGCAGTGCAGGCGAACCCGGCGGTGGTCCTGCTCGACAGCGGCTGCTCCCACCACCTGATGGCGACGAAGGAAGTCTTCGTCGACTTGCAGCCGAGCGGCTCCATCAAGCACGTGCGCGGCTTCAATGGGGCGCTGCAGGACGTCCAGGGCCGCGGCACGGTCGCCTTGCAAGGGGAGGCCGGGAAGCAGGTTCTCATCCCCGACGTGCTTTACGTCCCGGGTGTGCGAGCAAACCTACTTTCGGCCGGCCAGCTGAAGGAGAACGGCGTGAAGCTGCAAGAGGACGGCGACGGGATGCTACTCGTCTCGACGGCGGGAGAGGTGCTCGGTCGGGCAACGTACTCTGGGCATGTCCTCTGCACCGACCTGCGTCCCTGCTCAACGAGGTCGACGTCACCCACGCTGGAGGTTGTGGCCCTGCGGGCGATCGTCTCGACGACGAAGTCGACGCCAGATAGGATGCATGCGAGGCTTGCGCATGTCGGCATGGACACCATACGGAGCTCGGCAAAGCACAAGGTCGCCACTGGGCTGGACCTCAAGTCGGCGACGGGCGCCGACTCACCGTGTGTCTCGTGCATCGGCGGGAAGCTGGCGCGGCACACCTTCCCCGACCAAGGCTCCGACGCCGACGACGTGCTGGCCGTCGTGCATATCGACCTGTGCGGGCCGTTCCGTGTGGCTGCCAAGGACGGCAGCTTGTACTTCTTGCTGCTAAAGGACCGCAAGACCCGCTACGTGTGGGTGAGGCCGGTCGCCAAGAAGTCAGACGTGCTGCTGGAGTTCCAGAAGTGGCTAGTGCTGGTGGAGAGGCAGGTGAAGAAGTCGGTGCTGATGCTTCGTTCCGACCGCGGAGGGGAGTTTCTCGGGAAGAAGTTCACCGACTTCGTGGGCGGCAAGGGGATCGTCCTTACTTGCCCATACACCCCGCAGCAGAATGGCATGGCGGAGCGGGAGATGAGGACAGTGGTGGAGTCGGTGCGGACGATGCTGCTGCACATGGGCGTGCAGCACCACTGGTGGCACCTCACTCTGCGGCAGGCCGTCTGGGTCTGCAACTGCCTTGAGAGGTCGACGCTGCCGTCGTGGACAATGCCGTACCAGCTGCTCACCGGGCAGAAGCCCGACTTGTCGCTGGCGCGGGTGTGGGGCTGCATGGCGCAGTTCCTTGTCCCCGAGCAGCAGCGTGGTGGGAAGCTGAAGCCGAAGGCCAGGTGGGGCCTTCACCTTGGCGCGTCGAAGGAGAGCAAGGGATGGGAGCTCCTTGACATCGGCGACAACCGGGTGGTCACCACGTCGGACGTGGTGTTCTACGAGGATCTGTCGCTGGCCGAGTGGAAGTCGGAGCACAAGCCGGTGTCAGGACGGACGCCGACCACCCCGCCGACCGACACCTCGACGGCGACGCTGCCTCTGCTCGCTGAGGTCGGTGAGCTTGCTGCTGAGGACGTCGAGGACGTCCGTCCTCCTTCCCCTCCGTCTACGACCCCTGCCCCTCCGCTCCTAGCCAACCTGCGCGGGCTGGCCTCGGTGTCGGCCTCCGGCAATGAGGGGAGTAGTGGGACGTCGCCTTCGGCGCCGGCCAAGAGCATCGCCGGTGGCCGACATGACGTGGGGGTGGAGCCGACAGGGGAGGAGCAGGTCGAGGAGGAGAAGCCGACTTGGGTGAAGTTGGCGAAGGAGGCAGCTGGGCAGCAGCCGACAAGGGAACAAGCAGCTGTGAAGTCGACCACGGAGCAGTCCGCAACGAGGCAGTTGGCAGAGGAGCCGACCACAGGGGAGAGGTCGGCCAGGAAGTCGACTGAGATGCAGCAGGACGACGAGGGCAGCGAAGCTGGTAACGAAGGGGAGAAGTCCACCGATAGCGACGTGGTGGAGGTTCGGCCGGAACCTCGGAAGTGAGGACGACTTCGGAGGGCGCCCCGACTTCTTCGTCCCTGCTGCCTTCACCACGGTGTACGACGTGGACGATGACGACCTGCTGTACGACGACGCCGAGGAGGATGAGGAGTTTCCGGAGCTCGACCCCGACATGCACGCCGACCCCGAGCACCGTTGGGACATCTCGACGATGACGGTGAAGGAGGCGTTGGCGAGCTGGAAGGGCCCGGCGGTGAAGGCTGCCATGGAGGAGGAGATCCGCAGCCTCATCAACATGGGCACGTGGGAGCTGGTCGAACGCCCGCTGGGGGTGAACATCATGAAGAACCGGTGGGTGCTGACGACGAAGTACCACGTCGACGACACCGTCGAGCGCGAGAAAACGAGGCTGGTCGTGAAGGGCTTCACCCACGTGTATGGCGCCGACTACGACGAGACGTTTGCGCCGGTGGGAAGCTACGTCACGCTGAGGATCTTCCTCAGCATCGTCGCCATCCTCAACCTCAACCTGATGCTGCTCGACATAAAGAACGCCTTCTTGCAGAGCAAGCTCGACCGGGTGCTCTACATGTCCCAGCCGGACTACTTCAACGACGGAACCGGCCGGGTGTGCAAGCTGCTGAAGAGCCTCTACGGGCTGAAGCTGTCGCCGCTACTGTGGTACTTGGCGCTCAACGATGTGCTGGTCGGCGCCGGATGGAAGAAGAGCCAGGTCGACGAGGCCCTGTACTTCAAGGTCGGCGACGACGGAGTGGCCTGCTGGGTGCTAGTCTACGTCGACGACCTGCTCGCCGCCAGCAGCAGCACCGAGATGCTGAAGGAGCTGAAGGGGCTGCTGGAGTCCGCCTTCGAGCTGCGTGAGATCTCGCCGGTGCAGAAGTACCTCGGGCTGGAGATCGTCCGTGACAGGTCGGAGGGGAAGCTGTGGCTGCACCATCAGGGCTACGCCGACAAGCTGCGTAGGCGCTTCATCGACGAGGAGCAGATCGGGCGCACCCCGAAGATGCCGGTCTCGGTCAACGCCTACGCCGAGCTCACCTTCGACGACGAGGAGGCACAGGAGCGACAGGAGGAGGAGTACCGGCAGAAGGTTGGCTCGCTGCAGTTCGCGGCGACGACGACGAGGCCGGACATCGCCTTCGCCTGCAGCAAGCTGGGGAGCGGCCTCACGGTGAGGAGCGACCAGCACTGGCGTGAGGTCGACCGCTGCCTCGCTTACCTCGCCAACACGCGTGACACCGCCCTGGAGTTCGGCGGTGGACCTGAGTCGCTGCAGCTGGTCGGCTACGTGGACGCCGACGACACCGGTGACAAGCAGAACAGGACGAGCACGAACGGATACGTGTTCGTCTACGGAGGGGCCGCAGTCTCCTGGTCGAGCCAGCGCATCAAGTGCGAGACGTTGTCGTCGACCGAGTCGGAGTACGTGGCGGCCACCGAAGCCGGCAATGTGGGACGCCGACTTCGCTTCCTCCTCGCCGAGTTCCAGCAGCTGGATGCCGAGAAGCCGACCGTCCTTCGAGTGGACAACAAGTCGGCCATCACAGTCGCCGAGGGCATGGGGTTGAAAGGCAACCTCAAGCACATGGAGCGGCGACAGGCCTGGCTGCAGCACATGGTGAAGTGCGGGAAGTTTTCGCTGAAGTACATCCCGACCACTGAGCAGCCGACCGGACGAAGGCGCTGCACTATCCGGCCTTCAACCGGTGCTCCGTCGTCATCGGCCAGGTGCGCTTGGCCGACATGGGCGACAAAGATGACGACGTGCAGGGGAGTGTCAACGGGAGTTGTTGTTGGCCCCGTCCTCGCTTGGGCGGAGCCGACTTCGTGGTTGGGTGTACGGGAGGTACAGCCGACTTGCAGCAGTGGGCAACGTCGACTTGGGTGAGCGGGTCGACGGGGTTGGTCGACTTGCACGGGGCCACTGCAATGCCGCCGACTTGGGAAGCCGGCGGCCGACTTCAACTGGTGGTCGGCGATGTGGCACGTCGACCTGGAAGTCGGCACCGACTTGCAAGGTCACCGACTTGCAAGGTCGCCGACTTGCAAGGTCACCGACTTGCAAGGTCACCGACTTGCAAGGTCGCCGACTTGCAAGGTTACCAACTTGCAAGGTCGCCGACTTGCAAGGTCGCCGACTTGCAAGGTCGCCGACTTGGGAGGTCGCCGACTTCAAGAGGTCGGCCCGGAAGTCGGCGCCGACGTAGAAGGGGCGTCGACTTGGTGACGCCGACTTCGGGTAGCCGACTTGGGTGGTTGGCTGACATCTGCGCTGGTCGATATGGAGCTGGTCGACCAGGAGTGCTGGTCGACGTGGAGCTGGTCGACCAGGGGCGTGGTCGACCTGGTGAGGTCGATTTGGGGTGGTCGTCGACTTGGGAGGTCGACGGGCACATATAGGAGCAGCTGGTCGACGTGGTTGCCCGGTCGACCAGTTTACCTGGGTGACGAGGTTTTGCGGAGGAGTGCGACGGTTGCCCAGGCGAAGTTGGCGAGTCCGACGTCGGTGGTGGTATCCCGAGGTCGACGTGGCTGATCAGATGCAGTCGTCAGCGCCAGGTTGACTTGGTGTGTATGCTGTGCAAGTGACAAGGCTCCGCATGCCAATCATCTACGAGCACCTGCGAAGCTAGTGCGATGCTGTTCTGCGGGAGCAACGCTGGCACCCCGTCAACCTGCAACGTTGGCACGCCGTCAACTTTGCACTGCTCGAGCGCGGTCGACCAAGTCGTGCTGGAACGCAGTCGACCATGCTGTGCTGGTAGTCGACCGACCTGAATGCTAGCCTAGCCATGCCAACTTCATTGTACCATTGTTGTCAACTTTCTCTAGTGAAATTCTTGCCAATTCTCCCTGTGAACTAGCAAGTTGTGTGTGCACTAGGAAAACGACTAAGGACCAACGAACGCAGAGATCACACGAGCACCCGTGCCTAGCCCGTAGTCTAGCTCCCGTTGTACTAGTTATCTCCGCAGCATGGATCAAGGAGGTACGAGCAACCTCCATGACCAAGCCAATGCGGCGCTCAGCAACCCCATTCTGCTGCGGAGAGGCCGGAAGCATGAACGTCTGCTCAATGCCCTCCCCCTGACAGAAGGCCCTCAAGAGGCCGGAGGAAAACTCACCACCTCTGTCAGAGTGCAGTCGCAGGACGGGAAGGTCCCTGTAAAAGCGCCTCTCCAGCTGGAGACGGGTAGCGCGAATCCAAGGGATCAAGACATCAGGGACCTCACCCTTGGTGCGCAAGGGGAAGACCGTGGTGTAGAGCGTGTAGTCCTCAACTACCAGCAGAAAGTAGTGCTCTCCGCCCTGTCCACGGACGCGGGCTGGGCCCCACACGTCCATGTGAATGGTCTGCAGAGGAGCCTCCATCGGGGGAACTCAGAGGAGTGAGGGGCAGCGCGCTGCCGCCCCTCGACACAGGGAAGGCAAGGAGGGGCAGGGGACGGTGGCAGGGGAGGCAGTGACCTGGGGAGACTAGAGACAAGGTACCGGGAGTGCATGCCACGAAGGCGCTGCATCGAAGGGTGTCCAAGGCGGTGATGCCAGAGGACCGTCTGGTACGACAAGGTGCGACACGAGCAGGGGGAGGACAACTGACCTGACGCTGACGCAGACGCAGCTACCTGAGGGGACTCAGTGGTCAGTGTGTATAGGTCCGACCCCGGCTGCCGAGTGAAGGTAGCCAGGTGACGACCCGTCTGAGCACACGTGCAGTGTGTCACTCGCTCGTAGGCAGGGGTGAACTGGTGAACACCCGCGTCCTGGAGCGCAGACCCCGCCACCAAGTTCGTAGAGAAAGAGGGGAGGTAAAGGCCCGACAGTGTGCTGGACGGGACAGCAGGGCAAGGGAGGGCAGTGGTGGAGGTCGCAAGGACCGGACCCCTGGAGGGGTCAGCCAGTGAGACAGCAACAGGCCTAGGAAGCTGCGCTAGGGCAGTGCAGTCTCGAAAGAAACAACGGGAAGCACCTGAGTCCAGAGTGAAGGTGTGCAGTGCCGCAGTAGACGCAGTACCTGAAGGCTCAGACTCACGAGCACCTAAAGCAGCAAACGCACCAGCACCTAGAGCAGTAGCCTCACTAGGACCTGGGGCAGCAGACACACTAGCACCTAGAGCGGCAGCCTCACTGGACGCAATGCCCGGGTCGGGCGGGACACTCAGGTAACAATCACCCTCAACACTAATAGACAAGGCATACATCGCACCAAGGATAACATCAAAGTGAAGAGCAAAGATATCAATGTTCTTTTTATGCAGATCAACCCAGCGGGGCAGTTCAGAGGCGTCAGGTGAGAAGATTTGAACAAGAATGAATGAACTATAAATGAAGTGAGTACATATAGGAAACCCTAATTGGGTTGTACCCCCTATGGGATACCCCACTATAGCCTACACAACAGCATAAGCTATATATATGTTCTGACACACCCCCATAGGCAAAGTGGGGGAGAACAAGGGGTCACAAGACCAGTCACGCAAAGCACAGCAAGCTCAGGGTGGATCACAAAGTCACCACACAGTCCGAGCACAACGACAAGGCCACAAGGCCAGTTCACATGCAGGAGTGCACATATATATATAGAGCTAGACAAGCAAGAGCAGGTATATATATGTGACAGTACAAGCAAGGTCAAGAGGAGAGCAAGTGAGGCAAGACAGGTACAAGACCCAGCTGAGTGCAGAAGCGCTGATGGTCACAAGGCGCAAGTGCCTTGGTGAACACATCAGCAGTGTTGGCCTCAGAGGCCACGTACGCAAGTCGCAACTGACCACGCTGCTGCAGCTCACGAGCAAGAAAGTAACGGAGAGCAATGTGCTTCGTTCTGTGCTCCAAGCGCTGCTCTCGACACAAGGCCAGCATGGCCTTGTTATCTACGTACAGCACTGGAGGAGAACGAGGCGGCTCTCCAAGGTCAGTCAGCAGGTAGGTGAGCCAGCGAAGCTCCTGTGCAGCCATGGCCCCGGCGTAGATCTCAGCCTCACAACTGGAGCCGAGAACAGAGGACGAGCGAGTAGCTCGCCACGAGACAGAGCCGGAACCAAGACTGAAGGTGTAACCCTGCGACGACCGCTGCGTAGCCTGGTCGTCAGCCCAAGAAGCGTCCGCGTGCCCAGTGAGGACCACTGGACTCCGCCCTCCAAGCACTAGCCCCATGCCCGACGTACTGCACAAGTAGCGCAACACCCTCTTCGCTGCAGCCATGTGCTCTGGTCGGTGTCTCCCAGGAGCAACATAGCGTGCAAGAATGCTAAGAGGGTATGCAAGGTCAGGTCGTGTGCAGGTCATCAGGTACATGAGGCAGCCAACAAGCTCTGGGTACGGGCCACTCGACTCTACGGACTCATCCGAAGGCAGAGCTGAGAGCGAGTGGCGAGTAGACAGAGGAGTGGCCTGAGGCGAGGAGTACGTGAAGCCGAAGCGCTGAAGGACCTGCTGCACCATGTGTGACTGAGTCAAGGTAATGGTGCGGCGTGCTCTGTCCCGAGTGATCTGCAAGCCAAGGTAGCTGCGCAGTTCACCCAGGTCTGTGCACGTGTGTCTCTTCTGCAGCTCGGACTTCACGTGGGCGAGTCCAGCAGTGTCAGCTGTGGCAAAGACCAAGTCGTCGACGTACACGAGGATGTAGAACGGCGGCAAAGAAGTGTCGGTGCGCAGAAACAACGACGGGTCAGCCGTAGAGGGAGCAAACCCAAGAGCCGCAAGCGTAGTCCTCAGTGTGTCGTGCCACTCACGCGGTGCCTGGCGGAGACCGTAGACTGGCCGTCGGAGGCTCCACTGGGTGCCAGTGGGGAAAGTCCCAGTGAAGCCAGGTGGACGGCGCAGCCAGATCTCCTCGTGCAGGCTACCCTGCAAGAAAGCAGTGCTGAAGTCAAGAGAGTGGAGCTCGTAGTCGCGCTGAGCGGCTATGTGCAGCAGCACCCGAAGAGTGGTCATCTTCGGGGTGGGAGAGAAGGTCTGAAAGTAGTCAACTCCCTGCCGCTGACTGAAGCCACGAGCGACGTACCGCGCCTTGAAGACAGGTGGAGAGCCCGGCGGCCGCTTCACCCTGAAGATCCACATGCCACTGACGATGTTCGCCCCAGGAGGGGGAACCGCGTCAACGTAGGTGCCTGTGGACTTCCAGGACGCCATCTCTGCATCCATAGCTGCCTGCCACTGAGAGGAGTAGGGACCCTCTACGGCCTCCGCGTAAGAGCGCGGAGTCGGGATGTCTAGTGCATCCGGGTCTCCCTCAGGGGCAAGTAGTACGGACGCGAGATGAGGTGAAGCAGCAGCCAGACACTGGAACTCCTCCTGCCTGTCCTCAAGGACGTCCGTGCCAAGAGCACACTCACCCCCGACGGACGGAGGACAGACAGACGCAGACTCAGCAACAAGACCGGCAGCGTAGTCTAGACGACAGCTAGCAGCAAAGTCGACGAGCTCAGCAACAAGAGCAGACGCAGCAGTGGACTCAAAAGAGGGGTCAGTGACGACAGTAGCAAGGAGACGTGTGACAGTAGGACTAGCAGCACGAAGAGAGTCGGACTCTGGGTCGGTAAGTGCAGGAAGGGAGGACTCAGGAGGAGAAGGCAAAGGGGCACGCAGTGGAGCAGTGGACGGACGCAAAGACATCCGGTGCGTGCCAGGGACAGGAGGAGGACGCTGACGCGAACCGCGACCACTAGCGCGAGCAGCACGAACAGGCGACGCAGGACGAGACGCAGGCTCAAGACGCTCAGCAAGACCTCCAGTGGGACCAGTGTAAGGAGAGGGAGCAGGAAGTGGGGAGGCGGGCTCTAACTGGGACTGTGACTGAACAGGCTGTGGACACGCTGCAGGAGGAGAAAGACCAAGAACCTGCTGTAGGAGTGGAACGAAGTACGGCCGAGGCCGCGCGGCGACTCCAGACACCGCAGGGACAGCACCCTCAGCAGCAGCACCAGCGCCAACAGCACCTCCAGCTCTAGTACCTCCAGCAGCACCAGCAGTACCCGCAGCAGGACCACCGCCAGGAAGGACAGCAGCAGTCTCAGCACCAACACCCGCGGCAGCTCCAGCTCCAGGCGGACCCGAGGGCCCAGTAGCTCCGGGACCAGCGGCACAAGTACCCTCAGCAGCCGAAGGAGCTCCAGCTCCAGCAGTACGTCTCCAGCGGCGAGCAAACCACTCGCGCAGCTCCTGTGGAGAGAGGGGCTCCCGCCGAGGCGAAGCACCCGGAGAACCACCAGGTCCCGCACCGCCAGACGCCACAAGGGGAGGTCCAGTGGCCGCAGGCTCCGCAGCTCCAGGCTCAGTAGCTCCAGACGCAGCACCCCCTGGCTCAGCACCCCCAGTCACAGCACCCCCAGGCTCAGCACCCCCAGACTCCGCACCCCCAGGCTCAGCACCCCCAGTCGCAGTACCCCCAGGCTCAGCACCCCCAGACTCAGCACCCCCAGGCTCAGCACCCCCAGGCTCAGCACCCACGCGCGTAGCACCCCCAGAGTCAGCACCCCCAGGCTCAGCACCCGCAGCAGGACCAGAGTCACCAGCAACCTCGACCGGCTCGACTGCGTCTACCTGGGACACACCTGAAGGGGCAGGACCCTGAGGGGGAAGGGGGTCTACCGGGGGGGGACCTGGTACAAGGAAGTGCGGTGGCGGGGGGAGGGAAGGAGTGCGGTAGGGGAAGAGGCGGTACAAGGGGACTGACTCGTCGAACGTGACGTCCTGGGAGGACAGAACACGACGAGAGGAGGGGTGGTAGAACTGCCACCCTGGGGCGTCAGGGGGGAAGCCGAGGAAGACACAGGGAGCAGCACGAGGGGACAGCTTGTCCGCAGACAAGTCGCGGACAAACGCCCGAGATCCCCAGACACGGAACGCAGACGCATCGCCGACCTTCCCCGTCCACAGCAGAGCTGGGGAGGTCTCCGGCCGGGAGACCCTGGGGTGAAGGTTGATCTGATGCGCCGCGTACCGAACCGCAAACGGCCACAGAAAATGGGGGGCAGCCGCATGCATCATGGACGTACGAGCGACGTCCATGACCATGCCAATGCGGCGCTCAGCAATCCCATTTTGCTGTGGAGAGTCCGGAAGCGTAAAGGTCTGGCGGATGCCTCGTGCACGACAGTAGGCTCGCAGAAGGCCAGAGGAGAACTCTCCACCTCGGTCAGAGTGCAGACGCAGAACAGGAAAGTCTGAGCCGAAGCTCCTCCTGAGCTGGAGACGAGCTGCGCGGATCCAGTCGATCAACACCTCAGTGACATCACCCTTGCTGCGCAAGGGGAAGACTGTGGTGTAACGCGAGTAGTCGTCAACCACCAGCAGGAAGTAGCGCTCGTGACCCTGCCCACGGACGCGGGCCGGGCCCCACACGTCCATGTGAAGCGTCTGCAGAGGAGCCTCTGTCGGGGGAAACTGGGAGGAGTGAGGGGCAGCCCGGAGCCGCCCCTCGACATAGGGGACACAGGAAGGTCCGGGTCCCGAAGGAAGGGGAGGGAGAGACCGGGGAAGACCAGAAACAAGGACACGGGAAGCCATGCCCCAAAGACGAGGCAAGGAGGGGTGGCCAAGACGGTGGTGCCACAGGAGAGTCTCATGAGACAGGCGGTGACACGAGCAGGGGGCAGACTCAGGACCAGACCTGGACGCAGCAGCAAACACCTGACCCGACGCAGCTACCTGGCCAGACGCAGGGACAGGAGGAGACTCAGTGGTCAGGGTGTAGAGACTCGACCCCGGCCGACGCGAAAACGTGGCCAGGTGTCGGCCTGTGCGGGCGTCCGAGCAGTGGGTCACCCGCTGACTCGCAGGAGTAAACTGGTGAACCCCCGCATCCTGCAGGTCAGCACCACTCACCAAGTTCGTCGAGAACGAGGGGAGGTACAGACCAGACAAGGTGCCCGAGGGGGCAGCCGGACACGGGAGGACAGTGGAGAAGTGAGAGAGGACAGGACCCCCAGAGGGGTCAGCCAGGGAGACTGCAACCGGCCGGCCAAGCGGCGTGAGTGTGGTGCGGTCTCGAAAGAAGGAGCGAGAAGCCCCTGAGTCAAGCGTGAAGGTGAGGGAGGCCGAAGCCGACGCAGTACCTGAGAGCGCAGCCTCACCAGTACCTGAGAGTGCAGACGCACTGGCACCTAGAGCAGCAGCCGCAGAAGTACCTGGCGCAGCAGTACCAATGCCCGGGTCGGGCGGGAAACACCGGTAACAGTCACCCTCCTCACTAATAGTCACAGCATACATGGCAGCAAGGATAGCATCAAAGTCAAGATCAAAGATAGCTACGCCAGCCCTAGACAGCTCTCCCCAACGGGGAATCTCACTGGCCTCGGGGAACTGCTGACGCCAAGCGTCCGTCAGGCGGCCAAAGCAGCGCTGGGTGGGGTGGGCACCCCCACACTGCTCACCCGCGCGGTCGCCGGAACGAAGGACGTAGGTGCACGGACCAAAACCCCCACCCCGCTGACGCTGCGTGTACCACTCACGGAGCTGCTGGGGCGGGGGGATGTCCCGCGAACGCTGCTGCTGCTGCTGCTGCTGCTGCTGACGCTGGCCACCACCAGAGCCGCTACGCTGCGGGGCACCACCCCGACCAGCTCCACCCCCTCCGCCACCGCCGCCTCCACCTCCACCACCACCGCTGCCTCCGCTCCCACCGCTGCCGCCACCACCGCCTCCTCCTCCGCTGCTGCCACCGCCACCACCGCCCCCGCCACCACTCCCACCGCCACCCCCACTCTCTCCGCCGCCTCCACCGCCACCTCCACCGCCCCCGCCAGTTCCACCCGCGCCCTTGCCCCCCTTGCCCCTGCCAGGGCGGCGTCTCCCGCTAGGGGCAGACGCCGCGCAGACCGACTCAAGACCAAGCAGGTCGGCAGCAGCAGCAGAGGCAACAGAGGGCAGCAGGGGGGAAGGAGAACACCCCTCAAAGATGGGGGTGCGAGGGTCACCACGAGAGGCTCCTACAGCGACGATGCTCTTCTCCGCCGCAAGGAGGGACTTCTCGAGGAGGTCGACAGTGAGAGTGGTGGGACAGACTGAGAGGAAGTGGTCCCTGACTACGCGAAGGGAGTCAGGGAGGCGTGTGACTATGTAATAGAGAGTGATGTACATGGGGGGGGGGTTCTTGGCGCAGAACTCAGCAGGAAGGGCGGCGCGGTAGCGAGTGTCACTAGTGCGGAGGTGCGTAATGAGGTCAGCGACAGTGGGAAAGGCAGCAAGGTCAGGAAAGAGGTACGGTAGCATGAGGCGGCTCAGGGCAGCAGTGGCAGGGGAAGAGTAGCGCGCAACTACAGCGTCGTACAAGGTCTGAGCACTCTTGTACTGACTAAAGTGCGCGCGCTCAGTGGTAGGCAGGTGGCGACGCACAGCAAGACGTGCAGCAGCATCGCGGGTGGCCCACTGAGAGCGAACAGTGGGGTCAGCATCAGCAGCAGGGGCAGGAGAGGCGCCAGAGGTGAGGTCAAAGAGGGAAAGACCGTCCGCCCTATCGCACTGTAAGAACAGCTGCAGGTCGTCGACCCAGACCTCAAAGTCAATGGCTCGACCCTCAGCGTCAAAAGCGAGGACACTAGGGGTAGCCATGACGACGACAATGTAGTAGTGCAAGCAGTAGGGGAAGGGCACGCAGTAACAGTGGTGCTGTGCTCACCAGGCAGGGCAGGTCGGGCGGCTCGGCAGTAGGGCGGCCCGGCAGCTGGGCGGCTCGGCGGCTCGGCTGCTGGGCGGCTCGGCTCCCGGGCGGCTCGGCGGCAGGGCGGCTCGACGGCAGGGCGGCTCGGCGGCAGGGCGGCTCGGCGGCTCGGCTCCCGGGCGGCTCGGCGGCAGGGCGGCTCGGCTCCCGGGCGGCTCGGCTGCAGGGCGGCTCGACGGCTGGGCGGCTCGGCTGCTCTGCTGCTGGGCGGCTCGGCTGCGCTGCTGCTGGGCGGCTCGGCCGCTGTAGAGGAGTGGCGGGGCCGCTGTAGAGAAGGGCGGCGGGGCCGCTTGATAGGGCGGCGGGGCCGCTGATGGGGCGGCGGGGCCGCGAGGAAGGGCGGCGGGGCCACGCGATGGGGCGGCGGAGCCGCGAGGAAGGGCGGCGGGGCCGCTAGATAGGGCGGCGGGGCCGCGCGATGGGGCGGCGGGGCCGCGAGGAAGGGCGGCGGGGCCGCTAGGTAGGGCGGCGGGGCCTCGCGATGGGGCGGCGAGGCCGCGAGGTAGGGCGGCGGGGCCGCGCAATGGGGCGGCGAGGCCGCGAGTAAGGGCGGCGGGGCCGCTAGGTAGGGCGGCGGGGCCGCGCAATAGGGCGGCGAGGCCGCGAGGTAGGGCGGCGGGGGCGCTAGGTAGGGCGGCGGGGCCGCTAGGAGAGAGGCGGCGGGGCCGCGAAGACGGGCGGCGGGGCCGCTGAGACGAGTGGCGGGGTCGCAGTGAAGGGCCGCTAGGGCGGCTCGACGAAGTGAGGGCCCGGAGCGCGACTCGGGCTGAGCGCGCTTCGGGCAGGAAAAAAAAATCGATGTGGTGGGCCCTAAGCACAGTTCCCAAGGGGGAACCTGCTCGATACCATGAGAAGATTTGAACAAGAATGAATGAACTATGAATGAAGTGAGTACATATAGGAAACCCTAATTGGGTTGTACCCCCTATGGGATACCCCACTATAGCCTACACAACAGCATAAGCTATATATATGTTCTGACATCAGGGAACTGTGCACGCCAGGCGTCGTCGAGACGGGAGAAGCAGCGCTGCTGCGTGTGGGGCCTCCCACACGTCTGACCAGCTCGGTCACCTGTGCGGATGACATACGGGCAGGTACCTCCACCCCCAGACCCCCCATGCTGAGAGTACCACTCACGAAGCTGCTGGGGCGACGAGGTCTCTCCGAGACGCTGCTGCTGGCGCTGGACCCCACCCGAGCCTCCACGCTGCGCTGGTCCACCCCGACCATCACCCCAGCCGCCGCCACCACGCCCACTGCCGCCACCACCACCGCCTCCACCCCGGCCCCCTCCACCACCACTGCCGCCACCACCACCGCCGCTGCCACTAACCCCCCCAACCCCGCCACCACCCCCACCACCGCCACCACCCCCACCGCCCCCACTGCCTCCACCTCCACCTCCACCTCCCCTGCTGTCACCGCCACCACCCTTGCCCCCCTTGCCCCTGCCGCCCTTGCGCCTGCCACTAGGAGCAGACGCAGCCCCGACTTCCTCAGCACCAAGGTAGTCGACAGCGGCAGCAGAGGCGACCGAGGGGAGAAGGGGGGGAGGGGAACACCCGTCAAAGAAGGGCGTGCGAGGGTCGCCACGAGAGGCACCTACAGCGACTATGCTAGCCTCAGCTGCAAGCAGGTGCTTCTCGAGCAGGTCAACGGTGAGCTCGGTGGGGCAGAGG